>JAPZEA010000022.1:18617734-18630694 GCA_029783685.1 Heniochus monoceros | reverse complement strand
AGACGTGCCACATGGCATCATACTTGTTATTTTTCTGCCTCACAGGAATTGTAATACTTTTCGTGAAGGAATAGTTTTTGGGGGAAATAAGCTTTTTCACTTGCCAAGAGATAAATGAAAAAAAGCAATACCATTTTCATGTCTGTTTGTCATCTTCGCGTAGCTTAGCTTAGCATGCAGGCTGGAAGCAGGGAGACACAACTAACCTGTACAAAGTTAAATGAAATCTGTCTACCACCACCTATTTTACACATTAACACATTTTATCTTGCTTGTTTAATTTATACGCAAACATAATTATGAAATTGACATGTTGTAGTTTGATTTCCCCTTAATTCCAGTCTTTATGCTAAGCTAATAAATTTGTATTGTAGCGGTTAATCTATGCATGAACAAAGACAAAGAAATGACAAGTTGTAATTTTATATAGTTAAAGTAAAAATTAGAGGTGCTTGAAGGCAGATTTTGTTAACTTTTGACAGGGCCAGGCTAGCTTTTCCCCCCTTCTTACAATCTTTATGCTAAGCTAAGCTAACAGTCTCAGACTCTAGCTTCATATTTAGCAAACAAAAACAAGAATGATGTCGATCTTCTCAGCCAAATCTCAGCAAGAAAGCTAATAAATGTATTTCCTAAAATGTCTCTTAAGCAAACCTACACTTCTGGAACCATTTTTAAAGGCTAATGATGCAAGAACTTGTCATGTTAATGTTTATCCCTCAATTGTAGTCACTATAGGGACAATCAGGCTAATATTTACAGTCAGAGATGTACAGTTCTTATTCACTCTGCATTCATTTGCTGGTATTTGGAAACCTCCAGCGACTTTGACGTCAGTCTGGCAAACAGTGCTTGTTCGTGCGCACATTGTTGGACACACACAGACACACACAGAAGCAAACACAAGTCCAAAGCTGAATGGTTTTCAAGGTGTCTGCGAAGCCTCAAGGGTAAAACCCCCATTTGTCTGTATCTGGAATTGGATCAACACACCATGTGATGCTTCCTGCAGATTTATTCTTAAACTCCATTTTTATAAAGAAGTGTAAATCTGGTCCTGGATTTGGCAGGAATGCATGTGTGTGTTTTGTGTGTGTCCCATGCAGTCATGTCAACAGAGCAATCATTCATGTAGAGGAGAGCCTACACTCAGAGGGTTTAGCTCTGCCGGCAGGTGACGATAGACAAGCCTTTCAGGGAACAAGTGAGGGATGGAAAGAGGGAGAGGGAGGGACAGATGGATGGAAAAGAAGGACTGGAACAGAAGAATCATTAATTCCCTTATACACAATTCCCTTCACACATGTAGGTTTAAAATAAGAAAGCGAGGAAAGTAAGAAAAGAAATGAATGAAGGAAGCAAGAATGAAAAAAGCTTTGTTGCGTATAGTATGTATCCGCTCCATTGTCACCCAGTCTGGGCAGAGAGCCACGGTGGAACAGTCCATTAGTCCAGGAGAGAAGGAACTTCTTAATTGCCTCCTCTCTTCCTCTTTTGTCCTCTCTCCATCTTTCTCTCCCTCCACCCCCTCTCTGTTCGAGGACAGGTACAGGAAACACTCATTCATTAACAACCTGGAGCTCGTTAGCCTCAGTGAAGCACTCTTCACAATATGTGCAGCTCCACCTCTGAAGGCAACTCTGAGTGTGTGTGCATGGGTGCATGTAAGTGTTTGTGAGAAGGCTGGAGGTGAGGGGGGCTAAAGGGTAAGGCAGGGCCAGAGGAGGGGGTGTGCTGGTTTGGTGACCCGGGGTCCTCCAGCAAATGAGGGGAGTGCTTTTGAAAGAGACCATAAGAACATAAGAACTCAATGAACCATATCACCCACAAACAACCATGGGGTGGTCACACAACTTTTAGCAATGTTTCAAACACGGCAGTGTGACTCACTTGAAGTAGGCTGTTAGTATAAGCTTGTCCATTCTCCTTCCTTTCCCCTGACTGCATGTTACCGCTCAAAACCCCATCACTGTGTGAAACCTCCTCTGGATCATGCAATATGTAGGGCTGCTTGGTTCTTTTGCAGGGATTTAGCCAAAGTGCTGCCAGGACTCACCCGCCCACGTGAAAATGTTGCATCAAAACAAGCCCCTCAATACTTATTTGCAAGGGCATCATCACTGCATTTTAGGGTTAGTACCACCCAAGACAATCGTGATTGTTTTAAAGAGATAAAAACAAGCCAGGGCATTTTTCGCTTATATTAAAATGATTAGAGGTTCAGCCAGGCCTTTCTCCAGCACTGACACAAATGATAAAAAACAAAGTGGAAGATAGGTCTGCCTATGCAAGACTACAAACACTGTTATCTGCTGTTTCCACCCTAAATGTGTTTTTGAGTGCCACATTATGACCTGCATGGGCAACACCTGCATCAGTCTCTTGCTTTGCTCTGCATTTCCATCGAGCAACAGACTAAAAATGTCAAGTCCAGTTAGAAAAGTTCAAAACATGACACACAACACCCTGCCACCCAGCTTTCCAAACACACCCTGTCATTTGTAAGATGTCAGCCTTAGTCCCTGCACTGGTTGGACAGCACACATCAGAGTAGTGTGCCTTTATTGGCTTTAAAAGATAATGACATCCTACTGCCTGCCTCGACCCGCTGATCCAGGGTCAGTGAGTTCCTCACCCTCCTTGAGGTTCAGGTTGAGATTGTGGTTTGGGAAACTGACCCTCTATTTGTGGTTGGTAACAACAGAAATATATTTGCACAACAAATTGTTCATCTACAGTGCAGAATATGTTGCAATACACAAGGTTTAATTGCATTTTGATCAAGGTGCTTTAGTTGCACGTTTCCTCCATGGTGGCGAGTCTAAAACTTTCTCTTACAATTCTCGACTATGAGAATAAATAGCTGCCACCCATGCAGTTGACAAGGCGCTCTCCCTCTCTCACCATCAGTGCAGCAAGCTCAAGGCCACATGCCCTTTTTCATTACTCCGAACAGGCCAGCTGTATTGTAACTACAACCAATTTCCTTGCAGTCTATAAAGCTGTCAATCAAAATCATACGGAACAGGGAGTGGAGGTGGGGGGTGCAGGGGCGGAGCTGGGTGGGCTGTTGGGGAGGGCTGCAGGGTTCCAGACCAGATGTCAGAGTTTTACACTGCAGGACACGATGGAGGGAGGGAAGGGAGGTGGGAGGAGAGAGGTCATGTTTACCTGCAGCAAGTATTAATAGGGAATACTATTTTGACTTGCATTGAGTTGATGTTTGTAGTGCCTGGCGGTTATTAAAACCGTGTGAAAGGCTTATTGATTGAAGAGTTACAGAAGGTTTGTATTTGTGCAATTTTATACAAGAAATTAAAGGATTGCTGATGAGAAAAAACTCACAGTCAGACCGAAGCATTTTTTTTAAGTTTCCATTTATTAAAGTTATGAACAAAGAGACAAATAAGTTATAATATTTTTATTTGTTAGAATTCTATCAGTGTTTGAACATTAATATTTAGAGAGCTAGTACAATTTTCTACTTTCATGGCTAGCCTTTTACAAACCCATAGAAACAGCTGTCTCTCTCCAAGGATCGGAACATAATACTGAAGGGGAGGTGTCCATGTTGTCTCACAAGACAGTTAGCAGTGAAAGTGTGCACCTTAAGTTTTTTCTGTTATGGTATATCATTACATATAAACTCTTTAAAAATATACTTCTGTCAAATACCTTGACAACTACTATGTACACTACAAAAATAAATTTTCATATAAATAAATTATATGGCATACATTTATCTTTGTAACTGAAAACAGCATACATCCATGCCAACCGAGACCAAAATGGCAGTCTGGAAGAACCACTGATTTTTTTTTCCTTTTAAAATCCTCTAAGAGCTATGATGAGACCTGTAGTGTAAAATGTTATATACTCTTTTTTCCTATTTAACATTAGTAAGCACTTTATACAGATCAAACTCCATTAATGTAAAAACATTAAACTGTAATAGTGTTTTTTTTTTCAATAGACATAAAAATCCCTGCATTTGTTATCCACTGGCATCACTACAATAAGGAAAGAAAATAACAACATATTTTATATTACAAAAATATAAATATCGCAATTGAATGTTGAAAACAAAAAACAAACAAACAACATTTAAAAATGAATAAAATAGTTGCCAGCTATGATTCTCTCCGCTACTGCCAATGTGACATTGGGAGAAAACAAAACGAAAAACAAACAGAACGACCTATTTCATGCAAGCAGCTGACATAACGTGGTGGACAGAAGGAGGAAAACTGCAAAGACTTCTGGGAAGAGCTACACGTGTTCAACAGGAAGTGAGAGTGTAAAAGTGGAGGCAAACTGAGGTGTGGAGGGGGTGAGTGACGGGGTCAGAGGGGCCTGGGTCTGGAACTGAGGGGGGGGGGGTGACGGGTATGCATGCTGACATACACATACATGCAGATATAAACTGGCCATTGCTGGTAGAGAGGGGGGACTAGCAGTGTAAACTCTGACCCCTGAAGCTCTGGGCTGTGCCATTTGGCATGGGGGGGGGGCGCTTGCAATTAGTATCATGGCATTATGTTATGGATTTTTATTAGCTGAGGTCAGTGGGGACAGCTGAGGCCAAGCTGGGACCAGTTGTCTTTACTGTCACTAAAGGAGAGCTGAGACAGAGTACGAGGATGGACTACCACACACACACACAAATGTTTATACACATAAATACATTGAGACACACAGAGAGCACATTGTCAGGCCATATAGGGCTTAGCCCTTAGCAGGCTGTGTGGGATAGCTTATTGGTTGGACAGAAATAAAGAGCTACTTGAGGCGAGATATTCCTGTGAATGAAGTATAAATGCAGTCAAGTGCCTCGTTTAATCGGGTCGTACAGTATACAGTCTGAGCTTTAGCTTATCCACTAGACACAGACACTCGGGGGACAGAGTTAGCGCCCCCATGTTGACCCTGTTCCAGAATCAGTAACGTGAATGTCCCTGTAACGGCAGAGTGAGTTTCTGAGGTGGGTTCACTGCTCGTATGTCAGTATACAAGACCGAACCTGTTTTGAGCCTGCAAGGGTTAAACAATACATAACCTCTTACAGTAAAATACGACCGGAGAGCAGCCTAACAGACAGTGATACAAAGCTGAGAGCAGAAACAGGTTCCGATGCAGAGGCAATAACTAAAAGAACAAAACAACCCAAAAAAAAGAAAACAAAAACAGCTTTTAAAATTTCTTCATATCTGCTCGTCTTAAATAGCACGCATAGCGTGTCAAGTTAAACAGTAATTGTTTCATAACTACCACAGGTTTGTGATAAAAAATTAATAGTTTAACATGCGTACCTTTATACAATAATAAACACACACGCTTAAACGCACACACACACACATATATACCATAGCCCTGTTTGATAATTCTAACAGTTTCCCTCATGTTTTAAATGAGTGTAAATGTTAGTCCATTCTGAGGATGTATCTGATGTATAAGCCAGAAAATAATGGGGCTGTTTCACATCATACAGCCCTACACACACATGCACACACATATATGTAGACAGATCACTTCTTTTGTTTAAAGAGACATTTGCATAGTTATAAATGTATATTATTTTAAAAAATATCTTGAGCAGCAACAGTGAATGCTGACAGGTAATTTTGTCTAGATGAAGCTTCCTAATGGCACAGATCCACAGATGAGTCAACAGTAATCAGAGATCTATCTCTCTCTCTCTCATACACACACACACTCGCACACACAATCACACATACACACGCAGACATACACCATATAGAATGGCAGCCCCAGTCTGTTAACATGAGGAGTTGTACAGCTCCTAAAATTATAGCTACTTTTTGTTCATATTTACATATGTATACATCTTTTAAATATAGATAGAATTATCTAAGACAATAGTCCACTGGGTTACAGTAAGAATGAGCACCATGACGGCAACACTGGCGTGTTTCTCGCTGCTAAGGGCCGGGGTTGAGCCGGGCTGGGCTACGCTGGGCTGGGCTGCACCAGGCCGGGTCAGCTGCTTAGTAATACAGAGGAGTCCATCTTTGGCCGTTGTACTTCCGTTCTCCACAACTGGAAATAAAAAGAGATTGTACTGTCAGTACGACACAGACTTTCCTAAAAGGACAATTTTAGTACATATGGATCTATTGAAGTGGTTGAAAGCTCACCTCAGCTTGCCCGTCTGCCACTGTTGCTCTCAGCTGCCTCAAACTCCAAATCTTGAAGCTCCATGGCCTCCACCTTGACTCCTCTGGTCCCTGCGTGGGTGTCCAGCGGCACATGTGGGTCCTGGAAGGCAGGCGGCTCCGGCTCCTCCGGCCCTGATGGGCAGTAACTGTCCGTTGCAGTGTATCCTGGATAAGAGGAAGTGGGGGGGCTCTGGTTGGACAAGGGGGCCGGATGGACGGCGACAGTGACGGAGGCTGACGCTGTTACCGTGGTGATGGGTTGGCAATACGGGGTGGGGTTGGGGTGGTGGTGCGGGAGGTGGTGATTAGGCTGTGGGTTGTGGGAAGAGCGGGCTCTGTGGCCTGCTGAGTGTTCTCTATGGCCGTGCGAGCCGTGATGGCCCCCAGCCTCAGTAGCAGTTTCAAAAGCGTCCGTGCGCGGGCGGGCTGGGGGCGGGACCTGCCAATGCAGCTGGGTCTTGGGGTCCCTGCTGTTACGCTGAGTAGACCTGGGCTGGGGCCCAGAATCACAACCCTGAGAGGACACAGACTGTAGAGCAAGACAGTAAGATATTTATTTCAATAAATGAGAAACTCTGCAATTAGAGAATCATACACGCAACACAATGGGGGATATTTTCTTACCGAAGACATAGTATAGGTCGGAGGGTCAGGTTGTCTGGCTGAGCGCCTATGCCCTGATCCTGCTCTCCTTTCCTCCTCCGCCCTGGCTGCTCTGCCCCTGCTGGTCTGGAGGTGGTACTGCTGCTCCTCAGCTCGAGTTTGTCCCCTGTGTGAGGGCACGTTGTAGTTCTGCAGCTCCCGGCTGATACCGGACACTGTGGTGTTTGAGCTGTACTCCGAGTCCGACGAGTCTGAAGCTGCACCAGAGGTGGTGGTGGCCGCGGCTGTGTGGTGAGGACGGACTGAGAAGTGGACCACGTTAGGGGGGGCTTCCGGGGACGGGGTGGGTAACCGGCTACGACCGTCGACTGGAGACACCTGAGAGGTGAAAGGAGGAAAGTGAGGAGGCAGCAGTGAGTGACTCGTATTCCACTGCGTAGAGGAAAAAAATAAACAGAAGAGCCTTTGTACGACAAGCTGAAAAAAATACAAAATTACCCCTTTTTCTAGTGAAATTAGATTCCATATTCTTGCAGTTTTTTGGGATCTTACCTCTGGATAGGGCCCAAAGTATGACAGTAATACTGGAAGAAGGACCAATCCATTGAGTACTCCAAGAACCGTTAGGATGGCCAACACTGCAAAGAAATACCTGCAACACACCACAAGCACAGAAAAGCAGTTGAGCACAAGGAATAAAGTTTAATCTCAGGAAAACTTTCACTAAACGCAACATGTAACACACTGCATGCAAAACATACATTTTGCCTCTCTCTTCCTCTGTGATACAACATAAATACCAGATATTGCAAACAGAAACACTTGAAAAAGGTAAAATTTCACGACTGGATCAAAAAAAAAACCCCAAAAAACAAAGTTGCTCAGACCAACACAGACAAGAAGAGAAACAGAGCAGGCGAAAAAACAAAGAAAATACCTGTGCAAACCACAGAGGTTTAGACGTGGGGAGACATGTGCAAGATCAACCATTACACATGCCCGAAATAATACTCCCACAAAGACACTCGGCCACTCCCCAAACACACACACACATACTGTATATAAACCCCCCACAGACAGGCAGGCATGCACTGTGGTTTTGAGGAGCAAAACAGAAAGGTACCTTGTGTGTTTCTAAGTCCTGCCAAAGAGGGTTAGTCTTAAAGAAGCCGCAGAGAGGAAAGAAAGGGGAAGCATAATTAGCCAGAGCTGGTTAATTCAAAGGCACGGGAGGAAAGAAAAAAAAAAAAAAAAAGAGGTGGGATGGGGGTTATTGGGGGCGAGGGTACCCTCTCTTGGGTGTGTGGTGTATAAGCAAACATGGAGAAAACAAAGCAGTGAGGAATGTGAATGGAGGGGGGAAGGGGTAAGAGGGGGGCGGAAAGGAGAGGCGAGTGAGGGGAACGTTGGGTGGAGGGGGGGGGGCACAAGAGGACAGGGGCCTCTCTCCTCTCCGGCTCTAAAAAAGAGAGAGGGAGAGGCAAACAAATGAAGTGAAGGGTATAGAATTTAAACAATTTAGTCTAGGAAGAAGAGAAGGGGACCCTCAGAGCGCCACCCCTCCCCACTCTCTCTCTCTCTCTCTGTCTCTCTCTCTCTCTCTCTCTTCCTCTTTTATTTCTTTCTCTCTCTTCTCTGCCTCACTTCTCTCTCCCTTCTTTCCAGCTAAGCCCCTGTGAAATTCCCGGCCACTCCACAATCCTCTCCGTCTAATTAAATCTCCAATGTATCAGGTAAGACCCCCCAATCTCCACTCTAAATCCCCCTCTCTCTCTCTCCCTCTCTCTCGCTCCCTCTCTCGCCAATTCAGCTCCCTTCATTAGGAAAGGCTTTCCTCCTCACTTGGTTCTCCAGTGGAAGCTCTCAGGTTATCAAGGACACATTGATGAACCACAAACCCCTTCTCCTGACTCTTGACTTTGCTGTTTGTGTGTGTGTGTGTGTGTGTGTGTGTGTGTGTGTGTGTGTGTGTGTGTGTGTGTTCAAGTGTGGGCTAACTGAGGTGTGGATGCGGCGGTACGCTTTGCAGCTGAGCCTCAAACTAAACACACATTCATAACTAATCCGTGTGTGTGTTTATATCAATACGTGTGTGTGCAGGGAGGCGGGCATTGTGCAGAAGAACCACAAGAGAGTAGAGCTGCTTCTCATCGTGGCAACATGGGTGGCCTCACCTTTGCAATGCTGGTACACTGTGTCTGACTGTGGAACCAGATGGAAACTTGCTAAATATGCAAAATGCCCCCATGACAATTCGGGAGTGCTGGTATGGACGCACACTTCTGCTGCTGCAAACTAAACTAGGTCATGTCAGCTATATTCCAAGACAAATAAATCCAGTTTAGAGGAAAAAAAGACTCTAAATGCATCATTAAATAAAACTGATAAGATCTAATCTGTAGAGTTTTATATGAGCCTTGATATATTGTATGTTGCCTCCCATTCTCACATGCAGGTTCATACCACAGGCCTCATGTCTCTCATTTTCTCGCTTCAGTTTACTCTCAGGGGTGAACAGAGAGGCTGAAGCAGAGTCAAAAAAAAATTAGAGGAGAGAGAGATCAAACCTGCAGACAGATGAAGTAACCTGCAACCAGCGATTTTTACTCAGTGTTGTTGCAGGTACATCAGTTTGGCCTGAGGACAGGACTGCATGCTGTGAGTGGTAGTGTTAAGATGGCAGTGCAGTGATACGGAACGACTGCCACAAGATTAATACACACAAAAAACACATTCTCTGAATCAGGTCTGTGAATGCACAAGAATCTATGTCTTGTTGTTCTCCATCTAAATCAATGCACAAAGGTCAGTGTACATTATAGCAATGCATATGAAAATTGCAGTTTTCTAAGCATGCTAAACTTGCAAAAAAAATGTCCTCAAGGTACCTGTGCTTTTGCACCTTTCAGGTAAATGAGGGAGGATGATTGATATGTATTACCTTGACTTATTATTTCCGCCTTAAAGCCAATAAAGAACAGTGACAAAAAGCACCTGATAAGCAGTATAGGTGTACTGGGCACCTGTCAGGTAGCTTGATTAGGGAGGAAACACATAATCAGGAGAGACCTATCATGATTATGTGTTTGACCTGAATCATGGCTGATACATAAAATAATGAAAACATGCCAAAAAATAGTAAATGTGCACTGAAAGCAAGTATGGTTTGACCTTGAAGCTTTACCTTAGAGCAGATCAATACACACACACATTATACACCCACAGGATTCGAAGCCCACCCACCCATCCTTCATTTCACTTGCATTAGATTATCAGAACAGTTTCTGTAAGTGGAACTGAAATAAATGTGTCATCCCTACCTACGGTTAGCATTTCTATACACACCAGGAGGGGTAAACGCCACGTCACCTTTGCACCCACATATATGCACACACGTACACATGCACGCGTGCGACCAACATACCAGGCCGAGTGCCCCGCCGGGCTGTTTGGAGTGAAAACATTCACAGGGCTGACGGGGGAAAGTCAGGGAAACATTTCTTTCGGCGCAAGCAGAAAAATACGAGCCGGGCCTGTTGTTATTGCACCGTCTTGGGCCGCAGCTTTGTTTGCTCAGACAACAGCAGAACCTTTAAATGGAGGCCCGGGACTGAGCCAGAAACCAGAGCCACACCACTGGAGGTGAGGAGAGAAGGTCTATAGGCCTCCCTGTGTTTGTGTGCGTGTGTGCGTCTGTTTGTATGTGTCTCTTTGAGTGTGTATCTGTGTGCGCTCTCACTCGCAGGCACGCCATCATTGACCCCCATGATTACAAGGTCGGGGAGCAGGTTGGTGTGTGTGTGTGTGTGTGATTGTGTGGGTGTGCATGCATGAGCGCAGGCCTGTGCACATGACAGAGGTTGTGTGCTTGCAGATCACATGGACTTGAGTGCTCCCTTTTCTTAAAGGAGCGGTTCAAGCAAATTATACAGCTACCTCAGCTACTTTAAGTTATTCACTGAGCTCACTGGAAACTCCTCATAATACTCGAGAATGCACAGAATCACTCGTTTTCCTCCCCTCGTGTGGCGGCTGGTCGCTACCTTTCTGTCAGATGCTTACAAGAGTGCGCACACACAAAAGGAGCCACCGACGCTGAGCCCCCACAGCGTGTCTGCTTTAATTTCCACTTCTCCTGTCTTTCCACAAGTGCCCTCTAGCCCCCCCTGCACTCAGACACGCTTCTAGAAAAATGTGTATTTATTCAATTTACGCCCTGCTGTGCTCCTTACAGTACCAAGAAACAAACTGGTTTGGTCATTCTGGCTTCCATGTTCGCTGTGGAAGCTTTCAGAGGGTTGTGTCATTTGGTGAGCAGGCTGTGTGAGGCCTGGCTTCCCCAGGGACTGAAACCCTCCTGGCTTGAGTTTCACCTGCGACACAAGGCTTGCCAGTCAACCACTGCACAGAGGGAGAGTCAGGACTGAGAGAGAGAGAGAGCAAAGGGATGGCTGGAGGGAAAGACTAGAGTGCTCTAATTCTGGGGGGAAAAAAACTGAATTAGATCTAAAAATGGGAGACTGCTCCTCAGAGTTCAACCGCACCCAAAAAAATACCCAAAAAGACCCCTGTACTAGACCACCAACACATCACAGACTGGAGAAAAACATACAGGCACTTACATATAGAGGCACCTCTCTTCTGTTCACCTCCATTTTCTCTCCATCCACCAGATGCCTGGGGAGGAAAGAGTCATGTTACTACAATGTGAAAATAATAATAACCAAAACTTTTCAGCCTTCTTCTATTTTTTTGTCTCTTGTTGTATAGTCTAATCTACAACCACCTGCAATTAGAAAACAAAAGAGTATCAGATGTTTCACTACGTCATCATGCAGCGCATTGATTTTATTGAACTTGTTTCTGAAGTCTAGAACAGTTTGGTCAGAAACTGTGAAAATTTGTTGGCTCCCACTGGCCAAAAACTGCTGCAGCAGCTAAGCTGAGATGCTCAGGTGACAAATGATAATGATTTCAAACAGTAAATGCAACAAAATCTGAGGTCACCTTCCAGAGAAATATGAGATGGAACCACTCCTGCTCTGCTCACAGCCTGTAGGTGACTGAGATAAGTGCATGGATGAAGCTGCATGAACTACAGCACAGTCAGTGTCCGGCTCTTCAGGCAGGAAGCAGCAGTGGAAGAAAGGGTAACTGTATCATCAGCACACACCTGATCCGCTGTGACTTCACTCACAGCTGTGAATAGTGCATGACTTCAAAGCTGCACAGTGGTGTCAGCTCTGCAGGCTGCACTTTGTCGAGACACTCATTTGCATGAGCTGGTGCCACTCAGCCAAGCCGTTTTAATTCTGTGGCTCAGACGGAGACGCTCTGCAGTAAGTCTCTGCCAAATAATTGTCTTTCCTCTTTCGGGTAGAAAGTAGGAGTGTTCATAATCATTTTCACTGTCAATTAACCTGACGATTAATCACTTGGTGCCCATCACACATTGTCATAGCCCAAAGTCTTGAAACGTGTTGTTTTGTCTGACCAACTGTGCACAACCCAGACTATACATAGATATATACACAATATAAATATTACATTTACAATCAAACACAGAAAGGGAGAAAAACCTCACCTCTCCTCACATGGGAGAAGCTGGAATCAGAGAAAGTTTGGCATTTCTGCTTGAAAAAAGTACTGAAAATATTATTCAAAATTAAGATTGACACTTACTTATA
Source organism: Heniochus monoceros (assembly GCA_029783685.1). NCBI lineage: Eukaryota > Metazoa > Chordata > Actinopteri > Chaetodontiformes > Chaetodontidae > Heniochus > Heniochus monoceros. Next base: position 18,618,228 of record JAPZEA010000022.1, on the reverse strand, counting down.
TTTATATAAAGGCAATGCATTTAACACATCCTAATTCCAGTGGCAGGAAGCTGAATCTGGGTTACTTTACGTTGCTATATGAAAATAAAACCATAAAATGACACAGCTGACGGACACCAAGATCAAGACCCAGTGTCGTTTCAGCAGGTCCACTCACACCATTCTCTACTAAACTAACTGATGGAGTCAGTTGGGTTTATCTAACAATAATATCACTATCACGTTTGCGTGCTGTAATATCGTGTACAAAGGACATCTTATCAATAGAGGAGTGCAATGCCACAGGCCTGGGTGTCTATCTGTGCTTTTAATCCTACTAGTATTAATGGGGTCACACTATTGTAAAGTGGGACTAGAGGAGGTTTATGTGTCATATTGTAGGATAAACATTGTAGTCGGTTGGCAGGTTGCGCCCCATTACGTCAACAAACGTTATTATTCTGCTATGCCCGTGTTTGCTGAAGGTTTAAAGACATAATCTGAATCAACACATA
>JAPZEA010000022.1:18286146-18296569 GCA_029783685.1 Heniochus monoceros | reverse complement strand
GCTACTTTGGAGGCAAAGTGGCCAACAGCCTGAATTTCACATGTTTGGGGGCTCAGCTCAGGGCGGGGGTCTGACTTGATGGGCCCTATTAGTATTCCCGTCCTTTGGGTGCGCAGTGTTGTCAGCCACGGAGCCACGTCAGGCCTGTAGCAACTGCTCGTCTTCTACTGCCTCTCCAAGGTTAGAGACAGGCCAGCCAGACGAGCTGGAAACACTAGAAGGAGCAGACGCTGGGAGCCGCACGGACACCGCGATACCAGGAATTAAGTTTTCCTGAACGGTCAGATTTTCTCCGGCACCGAGGCTTAAAGTGTCGGCTGTGCGCTGCGAAATTGTCAGCTGGGGACACTGGCAGCGTTATTTCGTCTCTTTCAGGAGGTTGTGCAGCTAAGAAAAGATCGTTATCGCCCGTGTTAGTGGTGCTTAATGGAAACGCGCAATCATAAAAAATGGTTGCATTTGGAGAATATCCGTGAATGCGATCTTCCCCTTCCGACATCGGTGCGTCAGAGAAGACACCTCAGCTAGCTGGACTCCTGGTTTGGGTGTGAAGTCTTCACTGTGCACCGTGTGCTGCTGGAGTGAAGGTGACTTGCGCCCCGTCGCAGTCAAGGCAATGCGGAGAGGAGTCGCAGGCGCTCATCCTGTACTTTTCCTGCGCTCTGAGGCTCGTCTGGGAAAATATTTGCTCCGTCTCCCACACTAGAGTGGAGGAACGTGAGAGAGATAGACAGAGCAATAACAATAATCGAGGTTCAACCCAGCCAGTAGTTGGCGAAGGTGAATTGAGCGTAAACGGAGGAGAGAATAAGGTGAACAGTGAGGTGCAGGGTGGTGAGGCAGGAAGAGAGAAAGTGGTGGAGTTTGGGGGGGATAATAAGACAAAACCGTTCTGTATTAGGGCTGTTTTATTAGTGGATGTGTATGCATGAGTTCTGCATCGAATGGGCGCAAAAACCGCCCCAGATCCGCCGGGAACATCTTCCAGATCGGCAAGCCTCCTTACCGAGACCCACAGAGGAGGGAGAGCACCGAAAGTACCCGCAAAGCCCAGCGCGCCGTGGCCGACTGCAGAATGGTAGGTTTGCGACACGTCAATGCCTGCATGGTGCCTCTAATAACGTGTGCTATGTTATCATCCCAACATTTCTTTGTTCTAGGACGGTCGGCTATCCCGTGCATGCAGGATGCACAGGCGACAGCTGTTAATAGCTGCCAAAAAAAGAAAAAGAAAAAAAAAAAAAAGACTGTAACCCGGTCTGGGAGCCTAAAAATAGCTATATGCATTTGCATTGCCGTGTCGGCAGTGAAGCCAAACAGATGATCTCGGCGTGCAGATTGACTGTGTGATTTGCATTTGGAGTGTGGAAAGCTTGTTGGCGATTCGGGGTCGATTTGAAAATTGCCTGAATTAGAAGATTATCTGCGGAGGTGTTTGTGATCGTGGCACAAAGGTCCTGTGTTTTGACAGAGGCTGGCAGCAGTGATCATATGCACAGCCTGCTTCACCCTTTCTACATCAGTGAACGTCATGGAGCCTCGCTGCTCGTAGACAGGAGTGCAAGCAGCGTGCTATGCAGGAAATCAGCGAAATACTTGTGCCCCAATCTCAAGCAAACAACCAAACTTAGCATAATGGGACCCCCGTCGATTAAACAAAAGAAGTTCATTCATCATGCGCTCTGACTTTGGGGGCTATTTCAGTTCTTGACTTTTTGCTTAATCACACGTTTCTCTCAGAGATCAGTGGGCTTTTGTGACCGCATACGTGCAAGGTTGCAGTTTTTAAAGTGCTCTTTGTGCTGAAGCCTACCGCCGTGCACCTGCAGATTATTTGCCGCCAGTGTGGAAAAATATACGTGAAAAAAGAATGAAAGCTGGATGCAGTGCCGCTCAGCATCTCCTTCTTGGCTGACACGTTTTCATGTTGACAAGTGAATATGCAGGCCAGGGATAAAAGCTTTTCTACTGCAATGACCAGAACAGGAAGTTTGTTACATGTGTGTGGTGCTTACATGACCATCACTGGGGGAATAACTCATTTTTGTGTCATTTCATTGCTACACAGATCGTCCAAGAATTCAATACACTTGTGGCTCTGTACCGTGAACTGGTCATCTCCATTGGCGAGATCACTGTCGACTGTCCCTCTTTACGAGCCGAAATGCTGAAGACCCGAACTAAAGGCTGCGAAATGGCGAGAGCGGCACACCACAGTCTCTCCTTGATATCGGGGTGAGTTGGCACAGACGCTGTCCACGGTGCTGAAAACGCAAAGAGCCCTCCGCTGCTCTGAAACTGTAAACCGCACCAAACGGGGCGCTCTGCATCACTGCTGCGCCTAAAGTTGCAAAGTATCTAAATTTATCACTAATTTGCATAAGCATCCCCATTTTTAGGCACATGTATACTTAAGCCTGCTCCTCTACACTTCAAAGAAATCAGCCACGTGTCTGCTCCATTAGCGTGAAACCTTGGAATGGGGAAAGAGTTTGAGGAGACAGAGCACGAGATCAGCTTTTAAAAACCACGATGCCTCTAATTGCTATCGGGACAGCTTTACCAGGAAGCAATCACAACAACACACAGCAACTGACCACCTCCCATTAGCTGGGGCCTAAAACGTTAATGCATGAAGTGGAATGCTTCCCAGGACGAATATCTGAGATAATAGTATCAATAATGTGGAGAGGATGACATTTGCATTGCTGCTTTTAGTGCATTGTGAGAGTGGCCCGTGTGTGTGTGTGTGTGTTTTGTAGGTTGTTCTCAGTTATGGCCATTTCAGCATTTAGTGCATGCTTTTCAACAATGGATGTTATTGTTTTCTAGAGAGCAGAATATTTATAAGAATCTGAATCACTGGGTTCTTGTTTTCAAATGATAATCAAGCAGCGGCTGCAAAGTGATCAGATTCGAAGTTGTGTCACTCTCTGTTGAATGTTTTCATGCTAAAATATATTCCAAGTTTAGGATGGGAGATTTGGTTGAAGATTAGGGGGGGGTACGATAGAAGCCTGACGTGTCTGTTGACTCGGCCTGCACCCTCCAGTGAGCCCAACATCTACTCCACTTTGGTGCCAGTGCAAGAAGGGCAAAGCGAGGCTTGGGATTTGAAGGTCCTCGGTGAGGCTAAGATGCCAGCTGACTTGGCACCCACAGTCTTACTTAAATAACAATTGGACAGAGTGAAGCCAGTGGTGAGGGAGATTTGGAGGATGTCTGCAGTGCTAGCTGCTTGCCAAAGCCAGGGCACTGTCGGAACAATAACGGCATCAGGTTTACTCCAGCTGTAGCTCACATTCCTCCTTATAACTGGCATAAACATTTGTTGGAGAGCTGTGAAATGCTCTCCCATTAAATATCAGCCGTCTTTTTTTATATGGAGGTTAAAACGTGTCAGCTACTCTGCTCTGTAACCTATTTCCTGGCTCAATAATTAATCCACTCGCTGTATCTTACTGTGATTTAAGAATGCATATCCTTCACTGTCTGTTACATGCATGACAAAATCTACCCATTTAATGTATGGAGGCCACATGTGCGTGACACACTCATACGGTTAGCCAGTGAACATGCCTCCTGCATGTTTCTCGTCATGCAGAGGCATGAATCATACAACATGCATTGAAGAGGGGCATCACAGTTGCTTTAATAACATCTTATTTAAATCTTTGGAGAAACAGTGCAGAAGCTTTATGCTCTGCATTATTCTTTTTCCAATATGTATTTCATAATTATACAGCTAGATACACTTATACCTGTCTCTCTAAGACAACAAGTACTATCCATTAGAGTCCTGTGCTTGAATTTCCTGCTGCTGCTATAGAAATAGAGACGGTGCAGCAGCTTTAGAGAGAACTCTAAGTTCCCACTGATAACAACATCAACATCATTGTCATAATCATCACCAGCACATACTCTAAAGCTCCTTCTCTAAAAGCTCTCCGGGCCATTTCAATGTTTGTCTCCACTACTAGAGACACAGAGCTTGAATTGGACAGCGCAGGTCATTCCCCTTTAATCAAATAAAGCCAGTGTGTCTGAATGGTTTGAGTGATGCGGGGCCTCTCCGATGTGCTAGAGGAAAGCTGATAAGCAGGATAGCATTGATGACAGCTGTGCTGTAGCGACGGCACTGTAGAAGGCAGCACTGTTACAAAACAAGGATGGGAAGGAGAAGCTCGCTGTTGGAAGAGGAGAACGCAACAGCATGATTTGTGTGAGAAATATTTGTACCAGGTGCAAGTTTCACACCTTTCATCGCTGTCACTTTCCCATGTGATATCGCACCCACTGAATATCACCTGCTGTAGTTTCCCCTTGAACACCAGATTTATACGGCTGTGAAGCTACTGTGGTGTCTCATAAAAGCTAGCGATCAGCTCTGGGTAAATAAAAGAAATACTCAGAGGCGGTTTTTATGTTTGAGCCTCCTCACTGCATTTCGTTTATATATTCTCAGACGGTTAAACAAACTAGCTTTTTATGATGTTTTATGAAGTTTTTGCTATCCTATCTGCACATGTAGGTGATCATTTTCCTCCAACACACACTGAACTCACGCTTTAGCAACTACAACCTTGATAACTTTTCTAGACAAGACAAAATAACTCATCAATTAAGCAAGTAATTAACATATAATAAAGGTCAGACTGTGGTATTCTATTTAGGGAATAATTGTTTGGTGAATTTGACTTTTTTCTTTACTTTTTACTTTACTATTCACTATTGGGCCAGTGTGTTGCCTTTCATGTCACTGCATGCAGTTTAGAAGTTAGAGCTGCTACTAGAATTAGCGCATGTACATACATCTGTGCACAGGGGCATGAATCTGTCTATACGTTTTCCCATCTCTGGGGAACAAGAAAGCTAAAGTTTGGAGGGTTCTGCCAAAAAAGGAACTGTAATTTTAATTTGTGTCCATGAAGTTGGTCATTGCATCTATAGTCCATCAAGTTCCAGCCAGCCAGTAACCTTGCTGTGTTCCTCCTATGTGCCACTTCAGGCCCGAGGACGGGGAGATCCACCCTGAGATCTGTAGGCTCTTCATCCAGCTGCAGTGCTGTCTGGAGATGTACATCACTGAGATGCTCAAATCTGTCTGCTTGCTGGGCTCACTGCAACTCCACAGGAAAGGTTAATACATGAATACACTTCATGGCATAGCTTTTAACTAACTTCACTAGAGTTTGTGTGTGCATGTGAGTATACCTGTGCGTGCTATTTTATATGCAACATGCTTTGTTTCTGTTTTTTTTTTCAAGTTGGATCTATGTGAACAAATGTAAACCAGTACTTTTGTACCTGTTTAATGCAGCTTACAAAGATCATGTGATCTGATGATCTCTCCTTTTCCTTATGTTTTAATGCATGCAGTGTTGGCACATGTTCAAGGCTAAGTGCTCTCTGTGTGCTTTAGGTAAGGACTCCTGTTTCCCTCCCGGGGTCGACAGTAAGACTGAGTAGAGCTCAGACATCCCCATCCTGGAGGACACCTCTTCCTCCCCCACTGACTGTCCTCAGCTCTGCTGGCTGGTGGCCACTGACATAGAAAACATAGAAAAGTAGGTAGACGAAAGTGTTTGTGTGTGTTAACTGTGGTGTGAATAATTGTACATGCTTTATTGGTCAAAGCACATGTGTTGCAAAGTACGCAACTGTGCATGTTTTCAGTTGTCGTCAAATTACTTTGCAGGGTTTAACATTTTGCTTTATAACATCCACTTTGTTATATCCAGTACACAATTAACAGCTATTTTTTTTCTGTAAGACACACACAATGTAAAGATTTTTTTTTTGATACAACTGCATTACAGCAGGTACACTGAGGAAAATTCTAATAAAAAAAAAAAATCTTGCAGGACATCATATAAAAACTAAATTACACCTGTCCAGATATTTGTGTTACAAAGAGTTGTGTCAGCCTACATTATTTACAGTATATGTAGTTACTGTGCTTGGCAGAGCAGACACAAATGTGATGCAACGTGGTGTCTGTGGCTGTTTTTGATAATCGGAACATTTTATACAACTATGAATGAAATATCAAAATTTTTCTAATATTCAGTTTCTACGTGGGATGTTGCACCATAGCAGACTGTTTGCAAACTACTTGAAAAATACCTCACATACTGGGACAGCATGTAGAACTGCTGTGCTCTGTCAGAGTGTTTATCATATTATGTGCTGAAAGTAGCCAGTGATACATTTTACTATGCAAAATACAGTATATTTTAGGATATATTTTTAGATGATGCTACACAAATGGGGCAAGTGCTAAACCTGTGGGCCTGAGTGCATGTGTCTGTCTGTATGTGTGCAAGTATACTGAATGATAGATGCAAAAGGTACACGAAATAAAAGTCCTTATTTGTGTTATTGCAGGGATATGAGGGAGATGAAGAACCTTCTCAGTAAACTCAGGGAGACAATGCCTTTACCATTGAAGAACCAAGGTAAGACTGAAACACTTTATGTATCTTCAACCCCACAGAGCAGTGACACTTTCACAATCTTTTATAGTCAAAAAGTATCGAAGATTAACCAGGATAAATAGCGACTGCGGCTTGAAAAACAGTGTGTCATAGCTCAAACTATGGAAACTGTCTGACTTGGCAGTGGTCTGTGTGTGTTCTTGTGCCAAGATGACAGCAGTTTGCTGAACCTGACTCACTACCCACTGGTCCGACAGAGGAAGAGGCGGTTCTTTGGGCTCTGTTGCCTGGTAACCAGCTAAGGGCCCAGCCTTCGTGGGTAGGAGGCGGCAACAAGACACAATTACCCACAGTCATTCACCACTTGTGTCTCCCACCAATCTATTACTGCCATTTTCAAATAAATTGTCTCTTTCTCTTTTTTTTAAAGGCTGCCCATTTTATAATTTTATTTTGTAATACGAATAAGAATTGTAACTGCAATGTAATGAAAACAAAAAGTCATGAACATATATTTTAAGATATTTTGCAACAAATTTTCCCTTTTTTGGTAAATGAAGTCAGATATCTGCTTGTCCAATGTAAAAGAGAATGAGAGGTCATTTGAAATAATGTCAATGTTCAATTACTTCCTGAATGAATGAAATGAGGATTCATGTTTTAAAAAAAGGGAATATAACTGTCTGTTTTTGTCAGAAATAATGTGATAACTTGCCATCCGAATATTTGAGGATGGCACTTGCAAAGGCAAAGTTATACATTTTGTCTGTCTAAGCTGAGCTGACAGGTTTGTGCAGAGTAAGTTTGTTGTGTATTACAGTCTGTTTTCTGTTTCTTGCTGTTTTTTCTTCTCAGTGTACTTAATTTAGTCTTCCATAAACCAAGAACCTGTACCCAATTTAACTTTCCAGCTTCAAAATGGAATATGATACAATACTCAAAAAGAAAACTTCTTTGCACACGATATCTATCCATAAATTCAGACATTAGACTTGTATATACACATACTCTTTACGCAATGCTCTCTGAATTATTTTCAAAGTTGGAGTTGGTTAGCAAAGAATCTGTTGGTTGGTATAAGCATGGATGGTCTCCCTCTGTCTGAGACGGTCAGTGCAGACGGAGGGTGGGCAGCATGGGTCTTGCTTTTTAATGATAGTGATCAATGTTTAGGGCACGGTGAAGGTACAGTAGTCAAAGCTGATATATGTCATTTTACATTGTTAATAAAACTTTTGTTATTGAAACTAATCAAGTAGTCTCTGTAATTTTCTTGCATGTAATTCACTGAAATGTCCAGTAGGTGGAGACAAACTACCACAAAATGCAAACTTGTCTGACACGTTTTAGGAGTTTGGGATCAAAATGGACTCATTTAATGGATTGATTGCACTTCAGGTGACCATCAAAGGGTAATGTGTAAGAATCATATTGGGGAATAAGCATCCCAGCATTTACTGTATGCTCCTTTTTTCCTGGTTTGCTGTGGATATTCCCACCACTAAGCCTGTTTGAAGAGTAAACATTTCTGTGTGGGAGGTTAGAGGGGGACAAAGATTGATGGTGATACAGAGGGAGAGAGAGAGAAAAGCCAGATAATCTTTTATTAAGTCCATAACAAGCAGCCTCTGTTTATATTTACAGAGCGTTGGAGAAATAGAGTGAAAAGGAAAGATTACTGCCAGACCTCGGACACAATCCAGCTGGAATGAAGTACATGTTGAAGTTTCGTCAGCGTGCAGTGATCAGTGGCTGACATGGTTTCTTTCGCGAATCCTTATCAACCCAAAAATTGTACATGCAGACTATTTATTATAATGTACACATGTAGGTTAGGTGAATTTAAAGGTGTGAATGTGAGCATGAATGTGTTTCCTTTGACAAACTGGTGACGTGCCCAAAGTATGCACACCGACGTCCTCCACACAATGGAACAGCATAAGTGACTATAGAATGGATGAATGGATAAGTCTGTCGTCAAGTGTTCTGAATATAGGTACAGTATATTTTTGCTGCCCAATGGAAAGGACAGGTCTCTGTTATGGATTGAGTAGAACAGTTTGTAAGAGCTGGCCACCTGTTAAAGGTTCCAAACAAATGGGGGGCAGAAAATCAAACGCCACCTGCAGCTCTTTGCTGTAGCTCTCTATGGCTGACACTAGCTGCCGTTAGCTAGTTAGCTCAGTTAGCCGTGCACCGAACACAACATCTGAGATAGACGCAGGCCAGTTTCATGGCAGGTATTACATTAGTGAGGTGATTTACAGCAGCTCCGACTTAAACCACTTTTACTAAAGTAAAAATAACTGCTATCGGACTGTCGCCTCCTGAGGCACAAAGTGGTCCTATGACGGAGGCCGGGCTGGGGCTAGCTAACATGCTAACTTCAGTAGATATCTCTTCAACAACACACACGTCTTTGACATATCATCAGGACTGATTACTTCTTCACATTTAGTGTGTTCTTTTTTCTTTTTTTTTTTTCTTTTTTTTTTTGAAAGTTTCAAACTAAAATTCTGGTCATACTTTACACTTTGCACCTTTAAATAAAAGCCTGTTGGACTATTTAAAAATGCATCGCCACAAAGCTGAAAACAGGGCTGATTTTCTCAGCAGTTGAAAAGTTGAATCTCTCTCTGGAGATACATGATTATGGTCTGTAGATTCACCCTCCTTCTCAAACTCTGCAGACGCTTCCATACAGGTCACAAGAGGGAACTGAATGAACTAATGAGAATGATATGAGCCACATGCTAAGGCCTTTGCTTTCATCAGATTTCAACCCTCTAGAACAGCTTTAAACGAATGTGACAGATAACGCTTTTCACCACCATCATCAAAACACCAAACGAGGGAATATCTATTCATGAAGAATGGTGTTCAACCCTCCAGTAGACACCAGACATTTGAATAGGCTTTAATTTCCCTCATCTATTTTGTCACCCATCTGTAGATTTATTTTGAGTTCCTTGCTTTAATGAGATCTAGAGCTCATGGGGAGTGATAGCCTGCCTTTACACGCCTGAACACTCTTCCTCTCGCCCAAAAAACTTCTGTATGTCAGCTCGTGTGTGTCACCCCTGTAATGTGTGCTAGCTCTCGAGCGTTTCTAGCACCTTCCTCTCACCCACCGGCCTCCGTGCACAACGGAACTGAGGGACGCACATCTGCTGGCGTTAAGTATTTCGGTGTGATGAAGAGACTTTAAGCTGGTGTCTTCGCACAGTTTCACAGGCAGGTTCAGACACACATGCACTCGCACCGTGAGGGGGCAGCGAGCCAGAGGCAGGAATAGACTGTCAGCAGGGGTTTGCTTGGCAGGCTGAACGCTGTCTGCTTTAGAAAGCGCAGGGCATCTTTTGAAATAGACCGGATCAGTCTAGAAACATCATCTCGAGGGACATTTAGGAAGCTTTTATTTTTCAAAACCCAGACCTACTTTATGTTTTTTGTGTGTAACAAATTAAAGATAACACTGCACATGTTGTGTCTGTGGACACCAATCTCTCTAATTACATCTACTTCTAATTATGTTTGGGGGCATATCTCTGCCTTTTAGTATATTAGACCATCATAAAAAGTGAAATAATGAAAAGAAATTCAACATTTGGTTGAGGTTTTGCTTTTTATTCCTTGTCTTAACATGATAGTTTTTTACATGAATAACAGTGTGATTTCACTATGCGTTGAAGCAGTGACCCGTGATACAATCACTGGAAATGTGTGAGCAAAGTGTTATAGAGAATTAATGTTTGAAGGAAGGTAGAGATAGAAGGTCATAGAGTCAAATCCTCATCCTGCATCCTCAGGCAGCGCAAGGCAGGATACTAACAACTGACACTGTTTCTCATTTACATCGCTTTAGCCCTGCTTCACACTCGCTCATGGTATGATTTGCTGCAGTCACGTCCTCCCCAATGCGGACACACACGTTTATTACCGGGTTCAAGCAATCTGCAGAGTCCTTACAGCGACACTCGTTGCTT
>JAPZEA010000022.1:18090054-18101228 GCA_029783685.1 Heniochus monoceros | reverse complement strand
GATTAGTCTAGTAGTTGCAACATAATGATACTTGTGACATGTGCTCTTTCCAGGCACTGATACTTTACTGCTCGTAGACCAGCTGCTTTGTGTGACAGCTTGTACAATCGCTGCAGCCAGAATCGAGGCCGAGGCTGGGGGACTTGCAGGAAAGGAGCTTTCTTTTGTTTTCTGTGCACAGGCAGCTGAGGCTAGAGAGATATTTGTGTCTGAGTAGTCCATTTAGTTTGAAATTTTGTGCATCCAAGTGGAAATGGGACACTGTATGCAATTAATAACCCAATTTTGCTCTGATGTTAAACTATATATCACAGATGCACTGTTGGGAAATCTGCAGTATTGCATATACACATGTGGAAGTCCAGTTTAATAAATCGTGCAATGGCTTACAAAATTCATGCAAACCATTAGGCAACACACATGGGGAAAGTGATGAAAAGTTTCGCATTTTGTATTCCTGTACACACGTGCACACACACACAGCCACATGCAATCACACCATAGAAAATGGACTGGAATTGGAGCTGAGCTGTAGCAGGATGAGGGTCAGACTGATGGCAGTAAGGAGAAGTGTGTGAGAGCGTTGTGGTCTGCTCTGAGCTGCAGCTGTCGGTAAAGGGCGGCCCACATCAAAGAGATAGCAGGTTTCACAGGAACTCATCTCGCTTTTCTTGGCAGCACCTCAATCTCCGGCCAACCGCTGGTCATACCTGGCGTGTACGCGTGTCTGAACGTACAGGTGCATGTAAGCGTGAGCAGCCGTATGTGCACGCTCGCACACTATATGTTCGCCACCACGCACAAGCAAAGGAGGCGGTCCCTCTCTGCTAAGGCTGATCACAAGTAATCGCTCAGTGTTCTAAGAACAGAGGAAGCTTTACTCATAAAGAATACAAAAAACAAGTTGTAGGGAAGCAATAAAGGGACTTTCCATGGGCCTTACTGTGCACTGGTAGGCATATGTGAGAAACAAATAAATCACCATAAATGCTGACAAAAACTATAACATAAACTTAGTCATTTTCTTACATGCACTCTCAAAACTGTGGCTAGATTGGGATTAAACAGTGTTGTGAGACAGCGATATGAAGGCCAATGTGGCTTGTGATGACTACATGTCTGTGGTTGGTATACTCAATAATATGTTAGAATATCTATCACCATATCTTGTCAGAATTACCTATAAAAGTCCCAGCTAACTCACAGGGTAGACTTGAAAAGTTTCAGACAGAATAGCAAAGAGAAATTTTTTTTTTTTGTTTCTAAAATCACCCAAAACATTCAGGGATTTTTTGCCTATGCAGGTCAGCGTTCTCCAGGCAGCCTTTTCTCTTTTCTGCCATGAAAAAAACCACCACTACCAGCAACAAAAGCAGAGGCAATCGTGTCTAATCTTGACCTGTTTTTGGAAAAAAGCAATATTTAATGCCCCAGATAAGACCCATTTTCTCAAGGATATAAATGTTTACTGTTTTATTATTTGCTCTGAGTAAACAAAGTAGCGCTGGCTAAGTGTATGGTAGTTGCAATTAAGTACAAAGTGTATTATTGACTAAATCCTTGACCTACTTTGTATATAAGTTACATCGGTGGTCTTTGTGAAAGATCAGGTTTTACTTTGTGCACGACTGCATCACTCAGGCCCACATCTCAGCCCTAATTTCAGTAGCATCAACTCATGCAAGCCCTGTGCAAGACTAACAAACAGCATGCCTGTGTTTCATGCTGTGTTCCTTTTGGCTTCAGGTGTATGTGGGCCAGCAGAAAACAAAAAAGACTACTGGGAAGGGCCTCTTGCGTCTGCTGCTATTTGTATGGAGTTAACAAACATCTTCTCTCGGTGTTGGCTGTGGTGCCAAAGCCTGGAGCAACTCTCCAGACTGTCGAGGCAGCCCGACTGTCTGCACGAGGTCTGAGCCAGAGATCTATGATAGACTGAAAGGGAGGGAGCAAGACCAGACAGATGTGTGCTCTGACTTAGAAACATTAGTGTTTTCAACTGTGGCACAGAAAGATGGTAAACATCAAGCGGTAGTTTACTCCAGGGTGCTATCCAGGCTGTTTTCTTGAAGTGCTGGTGCTTTGTTTCACACTGGCCACAATATCCAGTTTATACCCGATTGATCTACGACTACAGACACAAAAGTTAGATGATTAAAGGGTATTTAAATGATGACTTACCTTCCTAAAAGGAATGCTCAACAATTTGGGAAATAACGTTCATTCACTGCAGAGATGAAAGGATTGATGCCACGCTCATATCTGTCAATATGAAGCTGAAGCCTGCAGCCAATTAGCTTAGCTTAGCATAACGACTGGTAACAGAGGCAAGCAGGCTGGCTCTGTGCAGAGGGAACAAAATCCACCATTCATCCAAGAAGACAAAGTAACCGTCACGGTGACAACATGACTACCGGGGCGGCTGTGGCTCAGGAGGTTGTCCACCAATCAGAGGGTTGGTGGTTTGATTCCTGGCTCCTAGCTCCTTAACTCTGCATGTCGAGGTGTCCTTGGGTGAGATGCTGAACCCCAAATTGCCCCCAATGCTGTGCGTGAATGTGGCGTGTGTTGCAAAGAGCTTCAAGTGGTCAAAGTAGACTAGAAACGCGGCATATAAATGCAATCAATTTTACCATTTACTGAAGCTGCTGCAGCTACATATTGAACAGGCTATAGTTTAGAGCAGACATGTCCAAATTATTCCATAAAGGGCCGTGTGGCTGCAGGTGTTCATTCCAACTGAGGAGGAGCACACCAGGCTGGACTCATTTAATCAGCTGATTTCAGTCTTCAGCTGATAATTAGGTGACCTCTTGATTGGTTGCAACAAAAACCTGCAGCCACACGGCTCTTTATGGAATGGTTTTGACAAGCCTGGTCTAGAGTTTAGAGACTGAAATGAATGAAGAAAAGTCCCAGAATTAATGTCACGGTCGCTACAGTCTGCTGTTTCGCAACTGAGCAATGATTTCGTCCATTGTCTGGTCTGCTGAAGCAGATGCCTCCGTCCACGCTTATGTTGTCAGGTTTGTTTTCAAAAATTTCACTAAAATTTCCAAACACTTGAACCTCCTTCTGTTGGAGGCAGAACACTTGAACAAGCCTGCCAAAGAAAAAAAAATGAGGAAACAACAAAGTCAGGAGTATTTTGTATTGTAATAGTCTGACATTGGTAATAGTAATGGCAACAAAATGTGTCCTGTGGTGTTATAATACCACATAATGCCGGCCATTTGACTATTTCAACCCTGGAGAAATGTTACAGTATGTGTGTCCAAATTGGGATGTGATTCCCAGACTTGTGGTTCAACTGTAAATGCTAAAGGGAGTTTGGTAGAGTAATACTCCGCCCTTCCCAGAGCCATTACTTTCATGGGGAACTGTGGTCCCTTCTTCCCATTCCCCTTCTCCATCTCACTTACAGTAACCACAGCGAGATGAGATTACACCATGAGCTGGCAGGCAACATCCCCTCTCACCCCACCCAGCTCTCTCTCTCTCGCTCTCTCTCGTGTGGCTAAATTGGTACCATGAGCTCAAGGCCCAGCTGGCTCTGGCAGGCAGTAGAGGTAGATAGATAGATGGATGGATGGCTGGTGTTGGGTGTCTCTAATCTAAGTATGTGTCACTCACTGGAGAAATGAGCTGCACCCTCGCTGCTTCTGTTCCCGCTGTTGCTCAGCTTACAGTGAGCTCACTCGTCAGGGGCCATGTGGTGAGCCAGCACAATATACAACTTTCAGAAGTTCTCACATTGACGGGGCAGGGAATTTCTCATCGCTGCGGTGGCCAAGGTGATTCCTGTACAACAACATGTACACACACACACCGAGGCTGCTGTCTGCGAGGAGCCTGTCAGTACGACCTGACGCGGGTGGTTTTTTCAGTTTTGTGGTTGCGGTTAGAGCTGAGGTAGCTGTAAATGTTACATGTTAAACACACACACACACATACACCTGGGCACCTGGGATGACCGCACCGCACTGAGGGATGAGATCACATGATTTAAACCTCTCAGTTCCAAAGTAATGATCGCGGTCGACTTTCTACAGAACCTATAATCAGGCTGAGTAAAACAGCTGTGTGTGTGAACCAGGGGGAGGGTGGCCAGGTTACAAACACACTCTCACACACACAAACACCTGACCTACACTTACAGATCTACTGTGTCCCCTTGCGGGGAGTACAGTGACACACACACACAGCAGGTCACCTGCAGATGAGGTCATGACACACACTTAACTGCTGTTAATGTGAAATACTACTCTCTGGTGCTCTGGTTAAAGCCAATGAGACAGTTGTCTTAAACATAATGAAAATACGAGCTGCACAGAGAGAATGGATTTAATTCCCTCCACTATTTGTGCAGGATGTAATCATTTGGATGTTTGTTTTCAAATTGGTACGTCTGCAAAATTGCCCTGGGATTGCATAAGGGTGTTTATTCTGCAGCAAGTGAATGGACTGACTGGATGAATTGTGTGATTTCTGAGCGGAATATCTGTATCAGTCGCACAAACAAGATTATATGTGTGTGTGTGCCCTCATTGCCCTTTTGCAATGAAACCCTGGTCGCTGGGGTTATTAAAAATAAGATATTAGCCATGATAGCAGTGACCTCATATAAACCTCGGCAGGCTAAAGTTAGATCACATGCTCCAAGTGCTGGATTTCTCATTTGATCCGGCCTCATGGTGTTTCCAATGATGTGAGCACCATCTCAACAAACAGGCAAAATACTTTAAAACAAGAAACACTCTGAGATGAGTAAACAAGCGGCCCTCTCTTCCACAAGGAGCGATATGATACCAAATGCATTGATCAAATGAGGCCGGGCCTGTGGGCTTGGATCTTTACATAAGCTGTAATGAGATAACTGTAAAAGGCAAAGGCTATTTCAGGACAACTGAAGCAGCTCAGAGACTCTCAGAGTCTTACAGTCTCACCTGGTTTGTCCTGGCACAGTAGCAAACAGAAGAGGGAAAAAGAGGGTAGAAAATGAAAGTAGAAAATGAGCCAAATGGCTTCAAAGTATGCCTCCAAGTGAGTTATCATTCACCAAAGACTATGGTATTTAATGAAT
This sequence comes from Heniochus monoceros, assembly GCA_029783685.1. NCBI lineage: Eukaryota > Metazoa > Chordata > Actinopteri > Chaetodontiformes > Chaetodontidae > Heniochus > Heniochus monoceros. The sequence goes on along the minus strand of JAPZEA010000022.1, from coordinate 18,096,145 downwards.
GCATCACATTCCTCACTCGTCCAGTCAGCCTCTGGATTCTGCTCATATTTTCTGGTTTGCTGTGGCTGCAAGTCTGGCTGAGGTGGGGCAATGCTAACTGATTTGCCAAATATGGGGAGCAGCCTGCAACCTCTGCGAGGCTGACACATTACTGACATAGCTGAGCTTATCCTTCCAGAAGCACATGTACCCAAAGCCGTGCCAGGAATTCCCTTTCATAGCCTGCAATCCTCATGTAGAGCAGCGGGCCGGAAGGCATGGCCATAGTAGTGCAGCCTGGAGAACGGGGGGAGATACAGGCAGACATACACACATACAAATAAAATGCGGGGAAGTTGCAAGATATTTGCTCATCTGATAATAGTCTCCGCTCTGTCCTGACGTGCAGACGGAGGAGGCAAACTGGATGACCGGGTTGATTCAAGGAGAGATTGAAAGAGCGTAAAAAGAAAGAGACAGACACATTACATGCATGGCGTAAATTCCAAATGCCATCACGCTGATGTGTAAGACTGTTGCAGGCTAAACAAAGTAGTATCAGAAATAGCAGCACTCATTCTTACTCATGGGGAAGTCAAGAGCGGCACTGGAGCATACACACATGTGCCACATACACACACACAGGAAAAACAGGAGAGAAACAGGAACACACTGTCTGCTGAGTATTCATTGTTTTTTTCACATTATGATTCTGTGCAAGCCTGAAACAAACAAGACAAAGAATTAAAGAAAAAACGGAAATACGAGTAACAAACTCCATGTTCTTACTTTTAAGGACATTCAGAGTGCTTTGGTACCTCCAGTGGAAAGGTGCCAAGGCAGCATGACATTTTTTTAGAGAGAGGGTGATACAGAGAGAGGAAGAGAGAGAGCAACAGCACAGAGTAAACAGTGCGACTGCCAGACTGTCTCTCTGCTTTCAGTGCACACGCTAATTAGAAACCTCGAGAGAGGTTGAGCAGTCAGTTAGGGACACGGCCTGCCTTGACACATGTAGAAGAAGAGAGAAAGACTGAGGGAAGATGTCAGGAGATGAAGGAAACAGATGAGACAGATAGAGAAGCAAAGGAAAGGGGAAGAGGAGGATCCCTGACAAAGGCCTTGTTTGCCTGTGCTGTGTCGTCACTCGTTTACAGGTCAGGGTTATTAGGGGAATGATGATGCAGGAACTCCTGCACAAACAAGCTGATTTTCTTTGAAAGAGTGTGTGCGTGCATGTAAATGTGTAACGGTAGATCATGAATCTCAAACTGTGCACATGCACACACACATGTCATATAAGCGCACATCACAACAAAGGCATGTGGTAACCTTTGCGACGGGGTTACATATTAAATTGACCACAACATGTTTTCAGTTTTCCGATGTGGGTCTAACATGTTTTGCTGCGAGTTAAAAACATGCTCCTTGAACCACTGAGGTATTGCATAACAACATCAGGATCTGGACTGACTGATCATGTTCTTGGCAACATATCTTATCTAACACTGCCTCTACTCCAAAAACAGTCACTGACAGATCAAAACTCCCAGAAGCAAACAGGAACAACGAGAATTAGTACAGCTGATGAACACATCAGCCAGGATTGTGTTTACAACAACAATGAGCTAACGTCATGAGCAGAATTGTTGAGAGTTTGAGGCTCTTTCATGCACGAGACAACATGTATAAGTTTGCACACTGCAGCACCATGTGCAGCATTTCAATTTGAAATTCCTCCCAGAGGATGATTTGAAAGTGCAATTAGAATTTTGCACAGGGTACAAAAGGAGGGAGACATGTTTTTCAAGGACTTTTCAAGGGAATGATGCAATTGCCCCTCTTCCTTGCACTTGGCTTTTTTTCATAGCAACATACCATACTTAACCTAGTAACACACTGAGGGTGCATGGCAACAGTGGTTCAGTCTATCCCGCCTCCTCTCCCTCTCTCCTGTCTCTGCACCTCTGCATCTCTCTGTGCCATCATAAAGCAGATACCTTTGCATCTCATCAAGCCTCGTGTTTGTGTGGGTGCACTGTCATTGATGAAAAACAAAAATAAGCTCTTTTTGTTTTGCCGCTGTTACTTAATCTGCAGGGATGGAGGGACAGGCAGAGGGAGAACCGGGGAGGGGGGGGGGGGGGAGGCTGTGCTACGAGGTCTGGGTACCAGCCAATCAGAGGGCAGGATTAGCTAGAGGCAGGCATAAACAGTAGTTGTTGCTGTTGGTAACAGAAATGTGATTGGTCGTTGGGAGTTCTTGCTCAATGGGATAGGTGTCCCAGTGTGTGGGTATTTTGATCACTGTTATGAATCTGTTTATCTGCTGTTATGTTCTTTAATAACCTTGTTATTCTTCCCCCTTATGTTTCCACTTACAGAGGAGGACTTTATGGTCCAGCCGCTGAGGCCATACCATAGTAAAATGTCTGAGCTGTTATGCACCACTCAGTGCTAAATCCTCCTGAACTGTGGTTACCTTTAGCTGCTGGCCTGTGGAGGAAAGGCCATACTGTGCTATCTAGGCTGCAGATGTAAACACACAGAGCAGCACAAAGGGCTGCACATCCCGTAAAAATGACATGGGTAGGGGAAAGATATGACGGTGGAGGACAGGTCACCGACCCGATTGTTGTGCATGATGCATCCGCACCTGCTTCCCACACTGATGCAGGACTGTTGTTGACTTGCAGCGCGCCTTTTCACCTCCAAGCACAGATCTAAATACACGGATTAACACACATTTTCATCGCTAGTTCTTATGTGTATTTTCTCTACATGCAAAGTTTAGCTCACATTTGATTCCGTGTCAGTCACAAGTCAGACACAAACAACATGTCCAGTCCTGCAAAGTCAGGCGACGGAATAACATGTAATCCTAGAGGTCAGCCTCAACCTGCCTGCACCAAGTCACACGCTGTTTACCACAGAATCAGACGGAGCACACAGTGCCGCACATGCCGGCTTTGTTTACATGCGGTTCCTTCCTGAAAGGGGCGGGGCCGCGCACCCGGCATTCCAATGTTGCTTTGGAAACAGGGCTCGCACAGCAGCCAATGGCAGGGCGGGGATTATGACATGTGTGTTTGTGTGTGTGAATTAATCAAACACTGGTATCTATCCGGCAGCGTGTTGACAGGGGGAGATTTTTTAATCAGCTCACTCAAGGAAGAAAACACACTGGGCAATAATACCGGGATCAAATAAACGCACGCCGCTAAGCCAATTAAAAATCAACAGTCTAATCTCCCAATGAAAGGCTGTGAGGAGTGTATGTGTGTGCATCTGCCTGAGAGTTTGCGTGTGTGCCAGGTTTGTTTGTGATAAATGCTGAACACGCTCCTAAAGACCGCTCTTCTCTTTGTCGCCGTGACAGAAACGCTTTTCGTCATTTTCATTTCTCCATCTCGGGGTCGTGTAGAGGCCGCGTGTGTTTGCGCGTGAGCAACTGACACTCTAAAAGTAGCATCCTGAGTGTGTGTTTTTCTGTTTGGGCACATGAGCGTACATGTGCTCATGTGTACATTTTCCTTATACAGCTGCTATTGTTATGACAGAGGCCGATTGTTGGTTCTGTCACCTGTTTTAGGTTCGTTTACCGTCATGATCTCATTGCAGTTCCAGTTAACAGTCCCTTTATCACTGTGGACATACACAAAATACAAAGGCTCTACTATGTACCTGGTTATAAAATATGGTCATTTCACACACACTAGAAGACAAGCAAAATTCAAGCTGTACGTGGACTGATGCTAGAAAATATAAACAAAACACAAAGATGCTATGATTTGCTTTCACGTTTCCTACAATTAGTTGTGAGTTTTATGTAAATTGCATTTAATGTTTGTTATTTAATTTGATCTTCACTGTTTAATAGCACCGGAGAGCTGTAAACATTTTCATATGTTTGCAGAGGTGTAAAGACTTAAAAGAGTGTAAGTGTGGTCTGTGTTTTTGCGTGTGAGTGTGTGCATGTCTGTTACCTGCCACACAGGATGCAGCTGCAGCAAGTAAACAGTAGTTTCATAGTGTGTGTGTGTGTAGAGTACATCTGTATCTGAGTGTGCCTTTTGCTGTTTATGTCCTTAAAAAAGAGGCTTCTCTGTCGTCCCTGTCTATCCTTTGTTCCCTCTGTCTTAAATCCACAGCCAGCTCCTCAGATGAGTCTGCCCTCGGGGCAGGAGAGGGGTAATCTAATCAGTAATCCATGATTTTTTTTTTTCTAGGAGCATTTTACTGTAGATTTTTACAGCAGCCAGGGAATTTATTTTTACCACAATGTGGAAATATGAAAATAAAATGAGCAGCTTATTCATCAGTTTATCAAAAGACTGAACATTTATCAGCTATTAAGTCATTTATCAAACCAAACATGCTAATTCAACATTCTGAAATTAAGAGAAATTTCTGTTTTATATCATTGTAAATTGACTATTTTTTGTCTTTCTTATGGACCATTGGTGGGACAACAAGTATATAGTAATATAATTTAAAGACCTGTCCTTGGACTTTGGAAACTTGCTACTTTCTTGTAGATGAAACAATCAGTCATTTAATCAAGAAGTAGTTATTTGACAACCAAAATAATTTGTAGTTGCAGCCCTAATCTGAATAATTTCTAAGAATGATTAAAACGTCCTAGCTGGAAGCTTGAGACAATGGTTTCTTTCTGCTGTCCCATAATGTGTCTTGACATCAGTTCGTCAAGGCGTTCGTGCGAGAGTGCAGGAGTACACTTTTTATAGGAGTCAAACAAAGTAGAGAGAGATAACGACGGCCAGGAACCAGAGACAGAGGTAGCACAAAGAGAGGGACAGACAGGGTCCAGTTGAGTTCAGAGGCAGAAAGCGAGCCCGTGAGTTCTGCCGTCTGTTCCAGCCACCGTCGGGGTGTGAGGTAAGTTACTCGATACCCGCTGACACAGACAGAAGCAGCGTGATTGACACTGTTTCTCTCTCCCTTATTTCCTCCCTCTGCTGCTTCAATTCCAATATTCCTCTCGTGGCGAAGTTTTAAATATGATTTTTATCTCCTCTCGCAGCCGCACGGTATCTGATAAAGTGGCTTTTGAAATAAGAGCTGGAGTCAGTGGCTACAGTGTAAACACTGACACGGTTTACTTTTATCAGGAATTCACCGCTGGGCTAGAATCCATCACACCGGAGCGTTCGGGTGAAAGGATAGAAGAGTGTCTGTGGACAGATGCACATGCATGGGGAACCACATACATGCATACCCGACGCATGGTCACGAATATCCAAACACACTCAAGGTTGTGTGTGTGTGGGTGTTTGAGAGACTTGGCAGCCACCAGGAAATGACAGAGGTCAGAGCTTCGAGGCCCGTGAGGAGAACTTATTGTGGGATGAACCTACGGCCAGACAAAACATGAAAATATTCTTGACGAAAGCGCAGACAGAAGTTGAAGTCATTCGTCGCAGCTGGAGACACCCTCGGCGCTCTATTAGCTACTTGGTCTCCAGCACTACTTGAAAACTAATTAGTTTTGGTAGCTCTGCCAAACAATCACAGCAAACCCCCACAAAAAAAAAAAAAAAAAAAGTTTTTAATGATTGCCTTTCACAATCAGGAAACAGAGGAAATGAGATTTTGTAGGTGAGCTTAACAGCATGACACACATCTGCAGAAATGACTGCCCCTGGCCAAATTAGACTTGGAAATATGAGGGTGACATTGAGTTGTTTCATATCATAAAATATGGAGCATTTCGCATGAGGATGAGAGGGAAGTTCAGGAGGTAAAGCTCTTCAGAGTGTATTTAAAGGACACACCTGTGGAGTGCCTCTGATGAGGAAACAATCGACCTTGTCGGGGATTATTCGTTTTACTGCTTAGCGGATGTTTATGAGCGAAGGTAGGTTTTTAGAGAGTGAAGAGGTCTCAGGTGAAGCTGTGAAGGGAACGTGAATGGAAAACGAGTGGGTTTGCAGAACTGGAACCACAAAGCCTTTCACTCTAATCGGACTGTTTCTGCTTTTTGAAATGCAGATAAGGTGATCAGAGTCAGCCTGGAGACATGGCAACTTATTATCGGTTGGGATGCAACTTGTAGCCTTTGAAGACTTCGTTATATACATGTTATAGTAAA
>JAPZEA010000022.1:17866039-17877336 GCA_029783685.1 Heniochus monoceros | reverse complement strand
TCCTGCAAGAAATTCTCTACTTATTCTTCTCTTTTGCCTACTGAATAGGATTCTATTTACATTTCAGGCCTTTAACGTATGCAGAGCGTCACGCACTGGCAGGACAAATGACCTTTAATGGGCCTATTGTTTGACAGACTCGAGAGACGAGATGTTCTGTGTAACTGCCAGGCCGCCGTGTCATCTTGCCACATTAAAATACATTATTGATCCACTGAGTCCAATTACTGTCCACAAAGGCCAGCCAACCCTGCAGCCTCAGATATTTGGCAGGTTGCTGCCACCGTAAAAAAATGACACTTTGCACATTATTCTCTCTCCTCTCCAGCGACCGCTGGTGTGTTTGCGGTTGCGATAAGTGTTGCTGTGTGGGTGCCAAATCATTCCTCTTTTTCTGTCTATTGCAAACAAAAATTGCCTTTTCCTCTCTGAAATGCAAATACACTCCATCAGGGACAAGAGTAATCATGCAGTGCTGTGCCAGTCGCTCTGATCCACAGCCTCTAATGCGCTCTGTCTAGAATGCCAAACATGGCCCTGGAGAGAGACACAAACAGGGAAATGCATTCACTGGGCTGAGAGATGGGTGGATGTTGATTCGGGGGCAGGCAGGGAGAGAAAAGAGTTAGAAAATACATTCGGCATCTAGAGGAAATGAACAAGATCATTTGGATATGTTAGCAGATAAGCTATTTCTCATATTTCATGTTTTCAGTTAAATACTTATAGAAAGACTATGAGACTGCTTCTCACAGCCATGGGGCTTTATTCATGGGAGCAACTACTGGTATGAGAGGACATGGAAAAAGTCGAAAGAAGGGCTGGGACACTATATATTTCCTGATTTGATGTTGTTGCTTGATGATGGTTTGCAATTCTTAAGTGTTAGGATTCTACAAATACTGCAATTCTGATATTTATTGTGTGTTTATGTTTGTTTGCTTTTGTAACACTAGAATCTGTGAAAAAGTTGAATCATACACTTCTCAGTTAGTCTGAGTTTTATTTCAGTAGCACCATTGCTATAATCCATATGAAGCTGCTTAATAAAATGCTTTTTTTAAACTCCTACATTTAGCTTTTCCTGCTCATCAAATAAATGTTGGGCCACAATGAATAGCAAACTGCACACAGCACAACTGTGAGACTTTAAATTAAAATCCTTCACATGAAAACTCTTCTTTCACAACCCTGGACGTGACTGTATGCAAAGGCGGTAAATGAAATGTACATATGCACATGTATTCTATATGTGCTGTCCCCGGCACATAATGTCTCCGCCAAGTGGTGGCTGTATTTGGGAATTTTGAGTTTGACATTTGACCTTAGAGGTTGCTGTAGCTGTTCAGTGCAGAGCATTTAAGGTGCAGAGGAGCAGACTGTGAAGACTGTTCTTCTCTACAGCGTTTCTTGAAGAATTTGCTAAATGGCTTGGATTGAAACCCATTCAAAGGACAAAGAAACAAAACACTCGGGAGACAGAATGAAATGTGAGGAGATTTAGAAAGAAAGAAATACAGAGGCAGATAAAAGGAGGGAAAGAGTAAAAAGAGGACAGGAGGAAAGGGGCTGAAAGAGCGGATGAAAGAGTGAGAGTTTAATTGTTGTTTTCAGTCATTGTTCCTGATTGTTGTTCTCTGTCATTCTTCATTCTTTATTCAGATCTCCTTTAGCTTCCACAAGCCTAGTCTAGTCTACCTGGGGTCCATCATGTTGTGTCAGTTGCTGTTTGCAGTGGCTGTTTGTGTTTCAGGGTTTTACTGCATGTTGTCCAACCAGGGAGGAGACCTGCAGCTTTAAGTCCTACATACTTTGTATTGGCAATGCATTTAAATGTAAAATGTAAAATAAATGATTAAAGAAAATTAAATAAAATGAATTGGGGAGAAAAGGAGGAAAATTCTTCAAGAAAAAGAAAGAAACAAGAAGATGGAGGATGATGTTAGTTAATATTAAGAGGAAACTGTGGGGAGATATATACACTAGAAACAAAAAGAGAGGAGGAGGAGGAGGGGGCACACGTACTTTAACTGTAGTCTGCAATGCATTTCTCATTGTAAAAATGACAAATGTACACACATACACACACACACACACACACACAAAATATGTGACATCATTGTCTTTGTCTCTGTAACAAACTGTCCCTTAAAACCTCCACCTGCCACCTGCTTGTGCTGATTCAGATACTGGCATCCTGTAACCCTGTCTCCACACACACACACACACACACACACACACTCTCACAAAGGGGGTTTTATGGAAGCAAGTGGTGACACGCTGTGGACAGGTTTTGGGAGGTTTACCGACATGTGTGGTCTAAAGTTAGCGCAGTTGGAGAATGTCTTCCATCCTTGCGTCCATCCATCCCTGCACATACACTCCTCCCCAGCTGTCTGCTCCATCTCATCCTCTGACCTGAGCTGGCTGTCAGGGCCTCCTGCTTCAACACAGCATACTGCACGCTCACCACATACCACGGCTGCGTGCTGCAAGAGCTCGTAAAATAAAATCGCTATCAGTCAGTATTATAAAAGAGAGTCCAATTATTACTTAATGACTGCAACTAGGGCCATATGTCGCACTGCACATGGTACATATGGTGCATTATTATAATAATCTTTAATAGTTTTGGCTGAATTGATTTCATAGTTGCTACACTGAGATAATGTAGCCTATTAAAATTTATTTTTTAAGCCTCCTTGCAAGTTTATTGCAGCAATGTTGTTCGTATTTACATTTACAGCAAAATAATCTGTCTGTCCACTATTTTCCCTTTTGCCCGTCCTCCATTTTGTGCCCGTCTCGCTCCACCTGCTGCTCCCTTTCCACCCTGATGCTAGTGTGTCGAAAGCCTAAACCGCCTGGTATTGATGTCCCCATCAGGGCACAGCAGGGGCCCCTTCATCGCGGACACACATGTAGACACACAGTTGGCTGGGTGAGATGTCCCAGTAGAGGCATTAGTCAAATGTGTGTGTGTGTGCGAAGGGATGGTCCATATCAAGTCAGCAGTGTGGGATTAGCGGGGTTGGCTGAAACCTCCCACAGGTGTTAGGGATCAATTCAAACACAAATCTTTTCATACGCTGATCCCTGCTCACGCCCTCACCTGCGTGCTGACGTTACGCAGCTGTTAACACATCCAGCCACACCTCCTCTTTATTTTACCAGCGAAAAATCGGCCTTTTTCAAACAATGAGATAAAAAACATCGATTCCCATAAATACCGCTGACCTTTTCTTTCTGTTACAGGACAAAGACACATGAGGCAGATATTTGGGGAGTTAGCCAAAAAAAAAAAAAAGATCAAGATAAGTAGACGAAGAAAAAGATGAAATGATCCACTAACTTTTTTTTTTTTATTATTTCTGACGAGAAAAAAAAAATATTTCAAAGAATATCAGGGGTGTGATAGAAAGAAGAAATATGATTATAAAGGAGTGAGAATGTCACAAGGTAACAGAGAAAAGAAGAAAAGGGAAGGAGATTATCAGAGTATTAGAATGGAAATCATATGTGGGTATCTAATTGACCATCTCTGCAGTTCAGCACGTCAGCCTGCAGTATGAGGCTCACACAGGAACTGGTTTAATATCTGACTGTGGTTTCATGCTGTCTGACCCAAATGGGCTCATGTGAAAGGCTGAGTTACGTAGACAGAGAGAGAGGCAGAGAGAGGAGGTATCTGTTTAACTACAGAGAGAAGCTGCACAAGGTAAAACCAGAAACAATCAGTATTTCGCAAAATACTACAAAAGTCCAGGCTGCCCTTAAACTCACCGCCACACACACACACACACACACAACTTCACAGACCCTTTCATAATTCATCAGCCCCAACCCAATATGTTTCCCAATGAATGGTGAAATATTTGAAGTGGATGCATCATGAATAAACAGCGGAGGGAATGATTGGCTGGAAACGCTTATTTATCGTGAGGATGCTGCGTGGGTAGGGAGGCGACGGGGACTGTGAGGGGAAACCGGGGATTTAGCGAGAGGGATTGTGGGTAATATTTCCATGTGCTTCCCGGTCACAGTTGGCTGGCCTTAAATTAAACCGGCACACAGGAGGGGACACTTTTGAACATGTGCGCATGCACACAAACACAAAAATAACTCGCATACAGCGCGCAAACAAGAATTTAAATACGCACAGACGAGCAAGGGGGCTGAGTGAATCAACAGAAATTGTGTTTATGTACCTCCGTCCGATTGAGCTGCTCAGATGTTCATCATCACCGTCGACGCTAAACAAATACTCACATTAAAAACAAACTGATGGCCAACCACCAAGAAGCACCGTGAGGAAAAACACACTGAAATGCATACACTCAGGGAACGCTGTAATATAGCAGACGTACACTTCTGAAGCTGAGCGTGCTCTTGCATAAAACATCAGGCGTTGAGCATTTTAAGTGCTTCCATTGTAATCAGGCCAAAGCCATAACAGCCCCCATAAAGGCCTGGTGAGAGTGGCTGAAGGTCCATTTAAGCGTCCAGAACAAAGAGCATCACTTGATCAATAGACAACCTCGTTAGGGCAATATGCTGTTGCGGGCACATTCTGAGGCGCAGGGCGGGGGCGGGGGGGCGGTGGGGGGTGATGGGAGGTGGGTGTGACGGTGGGGGAGAGGGTGGATGGTCTCTGTGGTGCTCCTCGATGCACACATGGCTTTGAGCAGAAAAGCAACAGTGTGCAAAATTAATACACAGACATGAACCAACATGCATGAAAGGCCGTCCGACAATCACTAACCAAGTGCTCTGAGCTGGTGAAAAACTCTAATGAAGCCTGTGTGTGTTTGTGTGTGTGTGTGTGTGTGATCGAAAGCCACTAAAAGCTCTTTAGGGGCACCTTAGGGAACTATCCTTCATGACTTATCAACTAGGCAGACAGGCAAAAGTGTGTGTACACGGACGCACACGGACGCACACACTTACATGCACTTATACGCACAAAGTGGATCCTTAATGAACCCTTGTCAGTTTGAAGGGAACAAAGGTTAGAGGGAAAGAAGAGAGGGAAGAGGAGTGGAGAGTGGAAAAAAGAAGAATAGAGTGGAGGTGAGGGGGGGGGCGAGGGTGGAGGGGGATCCTCTCTGGGCTGTTTGGCCTTGAGATCGATCGCTTATCACTGTCACCTAATCTGTCCATCTCTCTCTCTCTCTCGCTCTCTCTCTCTCTCTTTCTCTCTGTTTCCTTCTCCCTCCCTCCATCTCGCTCTGCTGCAGAGAGGTGTGGAGAAAATGAAGGGCAGACAGAGATACAGGGAGACAGAATGATGGAGTGTGCACCTCTCATGAATAGAATTAGAGAGGAGAAGGAGCGGGAGGAAGTCAGTGCGGAGATGGAGTAAAAAACAAAGGCAAATAAAGACCAACAGAAAGTGAGGTGGAATGACAGTAAGCACCAAGTGACAGAGGGACAGAGAGAGAGGGAAGACATGCTGCGCAGCCGAGAAATAAATCTACAGTAACTCTTCAGAGTGGCACATTTCAGATACATGAAACAACAGAAGCACTACATGTATGTGGGTGGAACTATCGTAAAAAGCCGCCCATGTCTGATCATATAAGCATGGGTGAAAAATAACAATTACATTGCAGATTAGTCATCAAGTATTTTGATAATAATAGTGGGTTTTCTCCAATTCCAGCCTCTTAAATGTGGATATTTTGTGGTTTCTTCACTCCTCTGTGACAGTAAACTGATTATCTTTGGGTTGTGGACGTCATCTTGAGTTTCGGGCAACACTGATCAACATTTTTCACCATTTCCAGACATTTTATAGACCAAACAACTAATAACGACAATGAAAATAATCATTAGCTGCAGGCCTAATCATAATGACAAACTTTATTTATACTAATGCTTTTTTTAGAGGGTGTTTTATCAACCATCAAGCAAGAAACCATTCGAACTGGAATAAACTGGAAAAAAAAAAAGACGAGCTGCACGACCAAGCTGCTGATTGCTGATGTAAATGACACACAGACAAATACGCCAACAGCAAGGCCCAACCGAATCAGATAAAATGTGGCGAGAGGTCAAAGAGGCAAAACATTGGAGAATCTGTGAAACAGGCTCGAGCAAGTGACGAAATTTACCTTGCAGCCACGTGGATGCAGCAACAATGAATAACCTCCAAAGCAGCATGTCGAGTTTTTAATCTGCCTTCCTGGCAACATTTACGTGATTGCATTGCCAGAAATCTGCACATTCAGTGTATGTGAATGTGCTAACAGCACAAAAACACTGGTGTGTTTAACTGCTGTTAAAGCCTCAGAAAAGAGAGCACGTATAGACACAGTATGTACCTGTTGTACATGTACCTACACACAGAGGCAGCACAGGTGTTGCAGAAAACCGGATCAGACCAAAACTCCATCAACCCTAAAATAAAACACAGATATTAATTATATATGGAGTCCTTTTTCCACCGTAATTCAAAATTTAAGAAGATCTAAAACTACACCTGAGCTCTCTGGACGGCCACAGCTCGGCAGGTGAAAACCATCACTCTGTACTTTTCTCAACTCCCCTCTATCGCACAATTATTACACACTGCTTCCCCTTTCCTCTCCCTCGCTCCCTCTCTCTCTCTCTCTCTCTCTCTGTCCTTCCTTCCTTCCTTCCCTCCCTGTTATTACCCCTGCTCCCATTCCCTGCCTCCTGGCTGTCTTTTGGCAGCGCAGGATGGATGACAGATGAGTGGGGAGAAACAAGATACGGAGACATCAAGGAGAGAAAGAATGGGCTGTTGTTTGGCGTTGCACCTCGAACGTCTTACAGCGAGCTATGAAGATTTTACTCCCATGCTTGCAGTCAAAGTACTGTAAACAACCGTAATGACACGGCTCTGTGTGCAATTTTGAAGATTTCCCCGATAGTCGCCAGCTTTAGAAAACTGATACGTATCACGGCAAATGTGCCAATAACCTCATGTGAGAGAGAGAGAGAGAGAGAGAGAGAGAGAGAGAGAGAGAGAGAGAGAGAGAGAGAGAGACGGTGAGACAGGGACGGGCGGAGATGTGAAGTGGCCCACTGTATTTCCCAAAGGGTCGCTTTGAAACAATAGAGGACGGATGATGGCGTGAGAGAAAGACATTAAGGTTTGTGTGAAAATCCCCTCTTTAGCTGCAGTGGAGGCTCCACTTAGGGCTGCAATTAACCTGAACACTTAACCCCCATCAGGGATAGACAGACAGAGAGATGGGGGCAGAGAGAGAGAGAAAGAGAGAGAGACAGACAGTCAAAAACGGAGCAAGAGCGAAAGAAAGTTTCCCATTTTGCTCCGACGGCACGGGATGAATGGAAACTTTGTACACACTTACTGCACATCATCCCATTAAAGAAGCAGAGCAGCCATGGAGCATCAAATGAAAAGAAGATATCTAATGAATTGAATGGCGAAATTACACAAACTGCGTCCACAGCGAGCGAGCACTTTTGTCTTCCCTCTCGAGTGTGTTTCTCAACATGCTGCATTAAGAGCGCACAATGCCCAACTGCCGAGCCCACAGCAGGTCTCCACTTCAGACACAACCCATTCCTACTCTGTGGCTGAATTTCTTATGACTCTGCCGTGGTTTTAATAGACGTCTTCCTTTCACTCCTCCTCTCTCACAGAGGGGATTTGTTACGTCTTTTTTTCGGTGATATCTTTTTAAATCCTCGCATTGATCCGAGGCAAAAATCGAAGAATAAATTCCTCTGGCAGGGTGATAAGCAGCTGAAGTATTGCCTTGACAGCAAGAAAGGAAGCCGAGCTTGAGTCTCCCCCTTTTGTTTTCTGGCACTCACTTCTGTTGCGTTGAGTGAGGCTTTAATGGCACGACCATTGGCTGAAAGTGCGGCCAAACTGCACGACACAGGGCCGTTCAGAGAGCGCACAGACGGAGAGAAACCGTGAGCAGACTGTGAGTGTAATGTTTGATGTCTGGAGATTTGAGGAAGAGACAAGAAAGTAAAGATGGACGCTGTAATACAGTGCAGTTGTGTTTTGTGTACACACACACACTGCTGACCACACACACACACACACACACACACAGTGGGAAACCCTCCCAGCTGTGGTTTCTAAGGGATTGGCAGGAGAAAGTGACAGAGGAGAAAACACTGGAGAAAACAACATGTTTAGTATCATTACACACATGTGAATAAATGCACATTTAGCTCCAAAGCATTCCGAAAGTTTATTTTAATCGACTGAGGTTCTGTCCTGCTCAGCGGTGCTGCCTCCCCGTGCTCCTGACCTCATCTGGGACATCACAATCATTAACAAACATCCCTGACATTTTCATCCTCTCCTCTTGTGTTTTCAGCCGTGGAAAGAGCTGCATTATCCCTCAGTCAGACTCCACCAGATCCTTACAGTGTAGTACCCCTGAAACCAGGACCTAACCTGTATAGGTACGGGTTACGTACCTAAACCTCGGATCTGTTTTGTGTTTCCACTGCAGACAGTACTCTTAAATGTCGGTGGGTTTGTTACAGGGGCTTTGGGGATAACCCCCTTCACTTCTCCAGCAGTCTGTTTCCAACAGACAAGACTTTTCTTGGTCTTGAGAAGCTGCAGCATTTATTAACTGACACACTGCAACCTGCAGTGTACTTTTACTGCCAGATGGACACTAACTGCCAACCATTTCTTCTGCTCCGCCTGCATTCTTCTCAACCACACACTGGCAACACACACACATTACACACTGAGCTACTCTTATCACAAGAACACAGTGGAGAACATTGAATGTTTCATGTTCTTTCTGTCCAGTATGTGGTTATTTATTACAACAAGGAGACAAGCTTTGTTTGAGAAAAGGCTGCAAGCAGCAAGACAAAAAAAAACGGAGTGTTAGGAGAGTTAGGAAATCTGACATCATTGCACAAACGATGAGACGACTCAAGTTGCTCCGACTCTTTTTGACCAATCAGCGGACTGCAATGTTTCTAGCTCGACTTTAAAGTACCAGAACAGCGTGCTACAGCAAACCTCAACAGAGGAGTGACAAAAAAAACAGGCAGATGGAATAATACCATCCACAACTTTTGACAATGGAAACGTGAAATTAACTGTTCTAATGTGTACCAAACTGAGCTGAAATAATAATAAATAATAGGTCAGTGGACAGTGTGGAAAAAAAAACAGATCAGTGATGTTTAAAATGCTCAGTGACATAATCTAAAAATGCTCAGTGAGCTACAATCTAAAATAAAGCTGTAGGTTATAACTACACTGCTGGAGAAGCTGTAAAAGGGAAAAACTAAGTCTGAACTGAAGAGAAATCTAAAGAGTGCTTCAAGGTAATCTGACTGCAAACTGGACCATTTTCTAATCTGGGATGGATTCATCATGTAGTAAATGAGTAAAGAGTAATCTGAGAGAGCTCATCGCTGTGATATATTACCAAATACCATCTGGCAGGGAGGACCACAGTTAAATGTTGACAGTAATGACAATTTAGTTCACCGGCCTTATTAAATAAAGAGCTCATTTGTGCAGACATATGGCCAATCAACTCGTTGCCTGGCACTTCATCATGCACACACACACACACACACACACACGCACACACACGGACGTGCATGCACACACACGCAAAGAAACAGACACTAAATGCACACGCACACATAAACATGCAGATGACAAGATACCAAGATACGCCTTCGGCCAAACACCTACGATGACATGTTTCGTCTGAAGCCAAGTCCCGTTTGCTGTACATAATTCACACTTTGACACCAGGACTGTAGGCGCAGCAGAAGATTAGTTAAAGACGCAAGCTGGCACAGGGAAACATGCAGTTTGTGGGCTCTATTTTTTTGATTGAGAAGCGATCTTTCTCCAGTTGTTTCCTCACCCAACACATAAATGAAGCATTTGGCTATTTTGCTACCAAGCTGAAAGCAGAGATGGGTATATTATTTTTTAAAAAACAGAAGAATATGCTGGAGGGAGACTGTCACATGAGTCTGAGGCCTAAGATTTAAAAATAAAACTGCAACACACAGACAAACGCATCACCCTCATGAGGGTTTCACCATAGATTTAAGAGCCTGTGGAAGCAAGAAGAAGAGAGTTGTGTGGTTTTTGGTGCGGGGGACTTGGAGAGAGGACAGACAGACAGACAGACAGACAGCTGGGACTATCTTTATTGGATTCCACATAAACGCTCTGTGTGTTTGTGAGAGCGGGTGTCTGTCTGTCTTCCACATGCCTGGTTTGTGGGGTGTGTGCAGGTGTTGATCTGTGTGAAATGCTCGTGACGCAGCTCCTGTTTTCCACACTTGCAACAGGCATTCAGCTCTCAATGAGTGAACACACACACACACACACACACACACACACACACACACACACAAACAGGGATGAGTGGAAGAACATGAGAGACAGGAGCAGGGAAGAGAGAGGGAGGGAGACGATTATCCTTTGTGCTCTCCCAACACAACCGACTGCATCATCCATCTAATCTTTTGCCTTTTTTTCTGCCGCTCTATCCATCCTCTGCTCCTCTTTAGCCTTCAGCAGCCTCCAGGAACACAATGCGATAATCTATTAGCTTGTTGTGTCTGTGACAGGAGGGAGCAGGTTAGCACGTTGAATGGGGAAAAAACAACACAAGACGAGACTCCAGTAAAGCCTGATTTAGATCAGGCTGAAACCATCAATAATGTTGTCACAGATTTCCACTCCGCACCCTCTGTTCAGACTAACATGACTGCTTTAGCGTTTGACTGAAGCCTTATCGCAGCCGCTGAGAAAATCCCGCATTGTGGCGTCTCTCAAACAAAAGTAGATGTTACACTTAAGTTGTTCAAGAAATTGGCATGAAATGCGGCGATGTTTACCCGGCCTTCTTTGCTCATCTCGATCTAAACACTGACTCATATTTTTGACTGCTGATTCGCTTGGATGAAACCTGTTCAACTTGCGCTACCATCTTGGGCTTGGCAGCGGTGCCGGCAAACACGGTGGCACAGGACAGTGATCAATATGATCATTTATCTCGATGAACATCAGCAGGGCGTAATAATGACGGTTGCTGGGCCGTTTGCTTACGGTTGCACCGCAAAGTTTTTGCATCAACACATTTGAACTGGTGATGAAAAGCCAACTGCCATGCAGCACCCTTTGACCCACTACTTGATCAACATAATAATCAGTGAGACAGATTTCTGTAGACGATTTCTGAGCATTCTTTGGTGAAAAAAAGCAGGTTATACTTGCATGATTTTAATAAAGATACAGACAACAATCGTTAGTTTGAGGGATTGTGTTGATCAAGTAGTGG
>JAPZEA010000022.1:17794520-17804570 GCA_029783685.1 Heniochus monoceros | reverse complement strand
CTCTCTGCTCTTTCATTATAGCAATGAATGTAAAAAAGCCTTTGATATCCCTGGCTACAGTGTGCAACGCAGCAGTCACTCGGCTCTACGGGGCCTCGCGTCTCTCTTTGAAGTCCCAGGAAGAAATTGATGTTCCACTGTCCCTTTATGACTCTTCTGTCGAAAGGAAATATAGATTCATAGGCCCAGGACAAAGCTAATAGCCAGACTTGTTCAAAGCAAAGGAGCAGAATAATAGTGCCGTGTGTCAGTTCAAGCCAAAGAACATTAATCTCTTATTAATACCAGTTGATTCTCTTTTCAAACTGTACTTTCTTCTGCTTCTGTCTTTGCCTCTCTCTCGTCCTCTGGAGGGTGTTGCGCTGTGGAAAAGGCCACCATTGAAGAGCTCGGCTATACATCACTGATGAGGGTACAATAGCATTAGTGTATGCTTAGCCTGCTAATTCTCACTGCCATTATGGAAAGTTTTCTAATCGGGCCATTTGTAATTCTGCACATAAAGGGATAAGCTGAGATCCAAGCTTATGACGCTGATCAAATTAAGATCATTTTCTCCCAACAGGAATACCTGATAATGAGAAATACAATTGCCATGGAGAGTATCGCTGACAGGCTATTGACAAAGAGATTTGCCCTGCGGTATTTGTTATGCACATTGAATATGCAAGAATGTTTCCAGCTACAGGCCATCCATTTTCATATGCAGTGCGTTTTCTTTCCAGGGGTGTTATTACGAACATCAAACTTCAACAAAATAATGTCATTTCATGTGTATTTATTAGTGAATCTTGGCCCCATTGTGTCAGTCATACATTCCTGACTGGCTGTCTGCATGAATGTGAGGATGTTTCATATCCCCCCGACGCCACAGTAATCCTCCCTCTCCAGATATCACTCAGTCACCGAGAGAGACCATTTCCTTCTCATGTCCTTAATTTGTCTCTTTTAATGGAAGAAATGAAGAACACGCAAGAGCTCAGGGTAAACCGGCATCTGACGCACACACAAATGGCAGGAAACACACACGGGCAAACTCGCATCTGACGCACGCACACGCAAAGTCATCACAGTGACATGCAGCACGGACTCGTGTTGGCATGCTTGTGCACACCTAAACACATGTGGTAGCAGAAGGGCTCACATTCTCACATGCATAATCATAGACGCAGAGACGTGAAAATACAACCTCTGGAAATTATGTGGTGCATGTGTTTTTCCTCCGAGAAAACGTTTAGTGTAATCACATCTGATAGGAAAGTGAGAAACCACATTAATTGCTGCTGGCACGCTGTTTGGAATAACGAAGATGCAACATTATGAGAAAATATGACGCCGTTCAGCTCACATAGTTCATAGTTTTACTCAGTTCTCACTTACTGTGAGGCTTTCTGTTTGGGAACGACGCCAATCACACCTGTGTTGTGATGTCATCAATTTTCTCCTCAGTTCATTATGAAATATGATGTCATCATTCAGCGCCCTGTCCAACGATACGATCCAGGGAAATGTGAGGTCACTCTGGTTTCCCCAAATGTAACATCAATCACAATGACTTCCAGAAAACCAAAGTGCAATCCAAGGCAGGGCTGTGTTCAGAGTGGATGAGCACCTCCTAAACTCACGCATCAGGAAAATAATGTCACTGCCTTTTGATTTAATCATAGCGTCGGCCTTATATTACTGCAGTGTGACAGTTTGATTACAATGATTAGCACCAGTGGAACATATATACAGCATTTGTTGTCCTCCAGCCTCGTGGCAGCAAAAGTGGGTGAGCGTCTCACACATTTACTGAACACATCTGTTCAAAATGTGAAGCATTTAAGAGTCAATCCACCCAATTACAAAAAACTGTGTCTCACGTAGTTCTAGTTTTGGTTTTGTGTGCCTGAGGTTTCAGATAGCCCACCCAAATTGTGTTTGTGGTGTCTACACTGAAAGGTTAATTCACTGAAAGTGTTTTTGTTTTACTGGAAAAAAAAGTGCCTCTTAAAAGCGTCGGTGAGGTCTGTGGGTTAACCAGAGTATCAAGGACCTCTACAAAGACACGCTGCTGTTGAATTTTTTAAATGTAATTTTTCAACGCAGTGATCACCACAAACAGATCTGTTTTCGCCTCGCTGTATTGGGCTGGCAGCACAAATCTCAGTGGCATCTTAAAACCTGGGTAAATAAACTCCAAGTACAACTAGAAGTGAGTGAAACGATTTTTTCTTTTTTGTGTGTGAACCGAGCCTTTAAAGAGTGCTTTTGATTTTGGGTGGTTTCTGAAACTATCTTGGATCTGACAGTTTCATGATTTTGCACGAGAGTCACTCCCAAAATGAGTAAGACACATAAAACAGCATTCACGTGATGAAACCCAACCATCCCAGTGTGATAAGTATCAGTATTACACATCCACCCTCCAGAACCTCACACCTGCTGGCCAGCAGGCCAGTAGAACACAGAGCCGCCCTCTGAACCGACATGTTTGACTAATACCAACTTGTCAGCACTATGTATCCCTGCAGCTCAGGATATTTGAGCAATTACCTTTATGCCGCACCCCCTAGGAGCACAGGGGTCGTATGAGCCCAATTCATCAGTTGGACCCAGTCAAACAGACCTAACAGCGGCAACACTGACTTGTTAGGGAACAAGGAGCCTGTCATAATTAGCAGTGACATTTGCTGACAGAGAGGCCAAGCAGGCCTGGTCTCCACTGAGATGTTTTTGCATAGAGAAAGAGAGAGAGAGATCTATCAGATAGAGAGAGGTCTTTCACCCGCCTCTCAAATGGATTCTGTTGCCTAAGGGGCCATTGTGCCAATCAGCAACTTTCCAACCAAATCATTTGCATCATAAACAGTCTCTCGTGATGCGCTTTGAATTAATTTGTTGTTCAGTTAAACACTGGAGTGAAAAAAAAAAAGTTTTGCAACAAAAATGATTAGAAATCAGACATTATAATTACAGGGTTTTGGACGTTATTGCAAAATGCTCGCTGAGAAGCCCCCAAACATATAGAACTCTTTTTAGTCCCTAAAGTTTTAGCTGAAATAAATGTTGATTGTCTTTTTCATTTAAATCCAACACCACCAAAAACAAAAAATAGTGTTTCCTTTTTTGTCATTCTGACTCCTTTAGTTAAAGCATTTAATCTAGTTTCTGCCACTAGGGGTCTCTCCATCAAAACAATGACAAAAGACGTAATGAAGTGGCATGGGATCAGAGTTGTTGTCATTGTTAAACTACCATTGCCGGTGAAAATCTATGTGACCTGACTCAGGCAGAAATGCTCACAGACAAGGCCGTGTGTGAAAGTTTCATTCACGTTACATTTAGTCATGTTCGCTGACTTCCCTCCTCACTCTCTGACATGTCGTCTGGTGATTCCTCGGAAGGTAAACCAGCTAGATGGAGTAAACGGGCCATGACGCCATTGACAGGCGACCAAATGAACCATTACACCAAAAATAAAATTATGGGTCTCTCTGGTTTTGAGCATCGTTGGAAACATTTGAGATAATGTAAGTACACAACTCAAAATATTTACCGTGGATCTAGTCATTTTTAGACATTTTCATGCGGAAACGTTACCTCTTTCTTTAAAACTGATGATTCAAGTGTTGCTGCTCCAGCGACAGTTATCAGCAGCAGTGCCTGCTAATTATCAACCCTCATGGGAACAGGTACGATAATTCACCGTCTCTGTTTTGAATCTTTACTTTTCTCCGCTGCCTCATCAAACAGCACCATCTCCACGGGTGGACCAGTGTGTACGGTAGGAGGAAGCTCAGCGGTGTGGCTGATAATGCGCTGATGAGCGTGTTGGTATCGTTAGCCTCGTGTTTCTCTGCAACCATGAACAGAAAGACGAGGGAGGAGAGAGGGAGGAGATGAGACTGCCGAAGGAAACGGAGGAAAGAGGAGAAAGTTCCTGACGAAATACTGCGTGCATATGAAGGCTAACATGCTTCCATAAAAAGACATCTGGTGTCCATCAGGGACTTTTTCGTAGGTCAGGGGCCACAGGATATTTAACATTTCCATCAAAGAATCCAGATGACAAGGTAATGTCTCAGACAGGGACATGGGCTCATTAAATTACTTGTATTACCCGTGTCTCTTGTGATCCAGAAGAAAAATGACAGTAATCAATTCTAAGGCCATGAAACATAACATTGTCACAGTCCAGATGAAACATTTCCTCACAGGACTTTTTCATGAAGTTTACAAGTTCACGCAGGACCAAATAGCGGACATTTTTGCGTCCCAGCGTGTTTGCCTCAAGGCAGAAATGTAACATGAATTATACTAAACACAAGTTGAGTTTAGGAGCCTCGCATCAACCATTTCTCTGGCATGTGTCATGTCTGAGCAGCAGTAAAACAAAACAGATCTCCCTTCATGCCAATCGCTGTCACATCTTAAGAAACGCGGCGATGAAAGACGACAGCTAAGTCATTTTCAGAGATAAACGAGCGCAGGCGTGCCTTGATTTGCCACCCATGAAGTATGTTCACTCTCTCACCTGTAGCAGTATCTCACTGGCCTCTCTCGCTCTCTTTCTCACTTCCTTGCCCCAGGCGGGACATGGGACCACCTGCCACTGGTGAGGCAGGAACACAGGTAGCAATGACAGCTCTCCAATGGATTTGCACACCACTGCGGGCCTGGAGGCCCCGTGGTGAAGGGGAGAGGGAGAGAGAGAGTGCGGGAGAGCAAGAGAAAGGAGGTTAGAGAGAGAGAGATGGCTTGGCTGCCTACCCCAGGAAACAAGCCAATTAATTATGCAGATCACACCTTGACTTTTTAACATTGGTGGCAGAGGTACATGCTGCGTAGTAATTGGTAATTTACAGCAACATATATGATACAGTAATGGGGTCACTTTAGTTCTGTCACCAGCTCATGCACATCAATTGCTGCTATTGCAAAAAACCCTTTTGTATGAAAGAGAGCAACCTCACAGTTTAGTCAGTCATCCAAAAAGACATTTTTCTGATAGGCGACCTCTTGTAGCCACGCCCGCAATGATTGTTGTCTCTGAGAAACAAAGGTGAAATGAAGAGGTCGCATCTCATCTTTTTTTTTTATCCACCTAACTTAAACCGCGCCGCTTTATCCCATTTTTCCACGAGTACAATCGGCATGTTAATAGAAGCTACGTTAAAAAAAAAGATGAAAATGACGTGTCGGGTCGAAAAAACTTACGTTCCACTCTTCTGAGCACAAAACCAACCAAAATGAATTTGCTTAAAATTTCAACTTTTGAGCTAAAACGTGTTCATAGCTAAATGCACCGCCCACCATAGACTTCACTGGTCAAGAAGTCATGCGGAACGAACTGAACAGGATAAAGACTCCAGTTGACAGTTGAAATTGTTTAATGTTAGGTACTGTTTAGTCCAAGTTATTATATATGCCGAATTCACCAGAAGACTATAGCCTTTCGGGAAAGTCGTTAGTCATCGTCTACGACATATATCTTTTGCTAGTAAGGTTGGCAGCATTTCTACATGGTGGGTTCATGGACGAGGTTTGCTAATTGACTGTTGTACTGAAGAGCGGACATACAGCAGCTGTAATAGCGCTAACGTTACATTTTTGTAATCGCAAAGCGAAATCAATTTAAAACTGAAAACAGTACGATAGATGGTAAAACTGGTACTGTAACTTTACATTTCTATGTTTACATATGTATCGTATCTGTATATTTTATCGACACGTACCTAGTTAGGCCTCTGTCATATAATTAGCTTTTGATTATGAGTCACTCTTTCCACCACAGCGTTTGGCATCAACAGCATCCTGTACCAGCGGGGCATCTATCCTCCAGAGACATTCAGCAGAGTCACCCACTATGACATGAGCCTTCAGCTTACCACTGATCCCAAACTCAAGAACTACCTGACCAACGTGGTATCCCAACTCAAAGGTATTCTCAGTGGAATGCTTCTTTATGCTTTGAAAAAAATCTGTGGAAAGCACAAATGTGGGGCATTCAGGGTATTTTCACTCTAATTGGAGTTTAAATTTGAAAAATATTGATAAATATATGTATATTTTTCATATCATGAAGCCTTACCCTGAACCCTCCCAAAGACCCCCGAGGACTGTACTGCTAAATGTGAGACCTGAAGTCATAGTGCTTTAGTGCCATATTTCATTCATTACTGACAGTTTACTCGCCCCCGTAATGCAACATATTGGCTATACTCTTGTCTCTCTCACTGTTCACTTTGGGCACTGTGCTTCTACTTGCCAATGACGATGACATCATATAGCTTGTTTTATCTGACCAACAGTCCAAAATCCAAAGATGTACTCAGTTTCTTATAATTTAAGACAAGGAAAAGCAACAAATTCTCACTTTTATTGATTGATAGATAATCAAAATATTTGCCAATGAATTTTCTGTCGTTCATGTAATGAGTTAAGCAACTTTTTCAGCCCTGCTTGCAATTTTAACTATTCTTTCATCTGACGTTTCCAATCAGATGACCCACTCTTCATTAGGCTGCAACTACTGAGACACTGAAGCTGCTAATTGCATAAATAAAATAAAAATATTTTGTGTAAAAATTGTGATAATAATACGCTTGATTTTGTTAGAACTTCAATGTATGTGAGAGAATGAACTAGGGCTGTCAATGAATATTCTAAATTTTAATATATATTCGAATTGTAAAAAATCTATACATTTGAATGTGAAAATTGTTATTCGGCTGTGGGGGAAAAAAGCAGCACAGCCGCAGCGGATGTACTGATTGCGCTGTTTTGTTTCCATGAAACAGCTCCTGGAGCTGGACTATTTTCACATCTGCATTTAAGCATCTGCATAGACTTAAATATGTCAAACTTCAACAGATTTTACCAGTTAAAAAAAACAAAACAGATCACTGGACCAGAGAAACTCTGGTTTTGTGACTCCTGTCTGCCATGAATTGCTTTCAGTGCAGCTGCCATGGAGGAGCTGCTTTTTTTTTTTTTCAACAGTCCACATAGTTCCATTGTTTGAAAATTAAGTGAAGGTGAAGCTATGGCCTATGGACATAATGTGCAATAATAGATGTGCAAAAATAGATCAAATGGCTTGAACCTATATCTTCTTTTAGAGGGAATAGTCAAACATCATTTTTGACAGCCTTTAAAATGCACATACAGCCGGGTGCATACCAATGTAATTGTAATATTGACTTCACTGTGTTTTATCTTTTATTTATTTTTTGCATTCATTTAAAAACCCTTGTAATAATGTAAAAATGTAAAATGTAATATGAGAAATTAGTGAGTAAGTAAAAAGAACAGGAAACAGACTCATACATCACTCTGAAGTGTAGCAGAAAGTTGGGTAAAAAAAGAAAGCTGACTTTAGGATTAAATCTACACACATTTATATTTGACTGTTTTCATATATCTTGTACTGACTGCAGATGGCTGGTATTGTATTAGAACCCATCCAGGCTGTTCGGTGTCAGGGTGTAAGTCAGTGAATGTGTTTGTTCTCTGTGTTGCAGAGTGGCTGTTTGAGTGCACGGTGCAGAAGCTGGTGCTGGTGATCACATGTCTGGAAACCAACGAGGTGCTGGAGAGATGGCAGTTTGACATCGAGTGTGACAAGTCTGCCAAGAAGAGCAGGTCAGCTCTTCTACTGTATTTGGTGTACTAGTCTGGTGTTGAGGTTGCAGATTTCAGCCAACTGAATGCCCCTCAGCTCACCTGGCCCTTCCAAGTGTGTAGGAGAACCTATGAAACTTGCTAAAGGCCCTCTCTAGAGCCAGTGTTTGGTTTGTCCATTCTGGGCTACTGTAGAAACATGGTAGTGCAACATGGTGGACTCATTGGAAGAGGACCCGCTCCCTCTGTCTGACACACTGAACATTTAATCAAGTAGCAGGCCAATCAGATTCCAGCAGGTGGCAGTCACGAGCCATCTGCCATAGGCCACACACACTGAATCAGTCGAAGTCTGGTGTTATTCCATATTTTGTCAACAAATCTGAGGTGCAGACCAAAACCAACACTGGATGTATTTGCTGCCAAGTATTGTGTGTATCAAAACCTGATATATCTTATTCCTCTGTACCACAGAGCTCCATTCTTGTCCAAAAACTTAAAAACATATCAGTGAGCCACACTGTTGCACTGGGTAACATGTTCTTTCATCACCACGCACGCACACACACCCTGTATTTTATTTTGACACAATGCCAATATCCTGTCCTGCTGCCAGAAATACTCACTATCGCACTAATGTGGATTAATCTGCCAAAGAAAATGTCTCCAACAAATGGACTATTTCTTCCTGTTTGCGTAACCTTTGCTAAAAATTACAGTGAGCAGCTGTTTTCAGGTGGTTATTTAAATTAAATTAATTATTTAATTTTTCAAATGAAACTACATACTTGTGACCCTAAAGATCAACGTCTTGAGTAGGAACCAGTGAGTTTGGGGGCTGAGTGTCAGGAGAGTTAGGCAGGAGTGAGAGACCGACGAACACATTGTAGATTATTTTGCCAGCCATAAGGAACTGGAAGCATTTTTAAAAATTCACTCAAAACAACAAAGTATAAGAGTCAGTGGCTAATTTATTGCCACAGAACCAAATTCACTTGTTTGCACCGATTTGGGTTTTTCATAATGAAAAGTTGAAACCAGTGGTTCTGACAAAACGTGTTTGCTTTAACTTTAGTCCTGCATGACTCAAAGGATAGCAACATCCCTTGCTAGCCATCCCCCCGGTTACATTTGTCTAACCTTCACTCAGCTGACGGTGCATGATTCATGCAGCTGATCACAACACAAGCTTGTACTTTTACTTTTACTTGAGCAGAGAAAGCACTGTTCAGATGGAGCACCGAAGTCACCATTGTATCAGCTGATCAGCTATTTTCATTCATACATAGCTGATTAGTAACTTCCAGTAACATTATTACAATTGTACACATGTTAATGGTGGTCTTACAGTTGTCACTTGTACACTACCTGATTTCCGTGTGTATGTACATAGTACTTTAGACTTTTGCATGTTAACTCAGTTCTCCTGTGTTCCCCAGTGCTCCCAGAGACAAGTCCATTAAGACAATTCAGGATGAGATCCGCTCCGTGATCAGACAGATAACAGCCACGGTTACTTTCCTGCCGCTGCTGGAGACACCATGTGAGTAACCAGACCGTTTACTCTTTTTTCCTACTGGCAATCTGAGGTTTGTCTAAATTTCAGTTATCTGTTATGGACATGTAACAGTTGACTTGATCCATTGATCCTCTGACCTTTGCCCTCTTGTCTCTAGGTGCATTTGACCTCCTCGTCTACACGGACAAAGACCTGGTGGTTCCCGAAAAGTGTGAAGAGTCTGGGCCGCAGATCATTGACCAATCAGAGGAGGTGCGTTTACGCTCCTTCACCACCTCAATCCACAAGGTGAACAGCATGGTGGCGTACAAGAAGACCGACTCAATTTAAACCTCTGCACCCTGTGAGCTGTATATAGCACCAACCACTGCCCCTTAGAGAAAACAGTAGATTTTACACTGCAGTAGCCTACCTCGCTGTCTGCGTCTCTGCCCAATGTTCTGCACACTGAGGTGTTCTCCTGCTTTTTTTTCTGAACTTCACTCTTTTTGAGAAGGATGTGGCGGCAACCTGCTCTGTCTCCCCTGATGTAAATATTTCTCATAAGCAGTGAATTCTCTGTTACGAACGTCTGTCTCTGTCTTAAGTATTGTCCCCTTTCTTTCAAGTTAGTACCCTCTGTTTTAGAAGCTAGCCATTTATATGTTAAACTTTTATAAAATGTCAAATAAATGTCTTTCACAAAGGCTTCTTTTTATGGTTTCACTCTTTGACCTCTAGGTGGCAGTACAGCATAAGTCACTGGTTGGTTCTGGGTGATTGTGTATTGGTTTGCAGTGTGCACAATACAGACAAGACAAAAAATACACTTTTCTCTTAAATGGGACAAACCATTTACTTGGCTCACAGTGGTCAGTGGTGCGGACAGTTGCAGATGTGGAACACCTCATTCATAATGGTACCATTTCATCATATTACACTTT
>JAPZEA010000022.1:17613393-17627712 GCA_029783685.1 Heniochus monoceros | reverse complement strand
TCTCAATGTACAAACACCAGGCACGCCTACGTCTGCACATGCACACGCACACACAATCACAGCTCGGTGATCGGAAGCGATAAGATAAGAATGGCAAACAGCCGGTCATGCATGGGAAAACACAAATATAAATACGCCGCTACACAGGCAGATGGCTCCTTTGAATCTGTTCCGGTTGTAAATGCGATGCGAGCCCACATTAGACTGCCTTAATGACATGAAAGGTAACCCTGCTTGGAACGAAGCATGCATCGCTTTCCAAGGTAAGCGTTACGAAAACACTGTTTTCAACACTCAGATATTTGGTTTAAGTATTGTTTCAAAAGAATAGCCAAGCAAAACACGCCCAGCTGCCAGAAAACTTGAAAACAATCTCTTAAAGTTAAGTTAAAAATTCAGAGGCGAGGCTAAAAGAAATGTCCTCACTGCCTTACTTTGACGTTATTGTGAAAACTGGTGTTTCACAGTGACAGCCTACGGTCTCAGCGCTTTTACTCAAACGCACTCAAGTCCAGGCAGTTTTGGTTTCCCTTTGCACAGACTCAATGAACTTACTGTAATGCCTTTGTTCTCTGTAACAGTGAAATGTCTTCCAGTCCACACCAAAGATGGCTATTTATCACAAAATATAATATCTTCTGTAAGGCACACCCTGCAAGACTTACAGTAAGACAATCTCATCATAACATCCACTTAATAGCTGATTGTACAATCAACCTTAGTAGATGGAGTTTGTCCAATTGGAATTATAAATTGTAAATATCCATTTTCTGAGCACTTTAGGTAACTCCATCTGCCGAGGAGGACTGTGTGATTGAGCAAACGCCCCAGGACAGCCACTAAATGGACCTTGTGGTCAGACTGCTTTGTCCAAGACTTACCAAATTTGGCTATTGGAGTCTTGCGTTGCAAATAGCTGATTTACCTCTGTGAGCTTTTAAGAGTTTTAATCTTTGAAACAAAGCTACAGAAAAGAGTAAAAAGAAGCTATTAACTACTCAAGACACCCATTAAAAGAATCCACAGGTAGAATATTGAATATAAAAGATTACGAGACAAATTCATGAGCACTGTGAATGCACGGTGTTGTTTTAATCTTGTAGCAGGACAGGTATCTGCAGAGGTGCTTTTTTTCCCTCCCAGTGTTTACAGTTGGACAGGGGTTTGGTAGCCTTCCTACCAGCTCAGCTTCTTCAATAATAGATGCCTGTAAGACGTTGCTGTTCTATCTCCAGCTAGGGGGCTGTGAGCCAGTCGTTGAGATGGCTTGTGGAGGGTTATTCATAGATTGCACGCACACACGCACACACACACACATATGGATGCATGCACGCACTTCCCATTTCACCCATGCAATCCTGCTCTCTCCTCTCCCAGCTGCCCTATTAAACTGAAGAATCTCGGGAAGTGAAATGAAACTAGTAAATCTCAACTGCTTTTATGATTGACTTGATATGATTTGTATTATAATTTCAACCCAGTGCTGCTTCTCTCCCTCCCGCTGCCTCCCACCAACGCACTCCCTATCCCCTTCTCCCTCCTTTCATTACTTAGATTGGCTCTTGTGAAATAGGCCATAGGGTCTTCACAACACACATACGTCCATACTGTACGTATACGCACATACGCAAACAAAGGCCCTCGCATGCACGCACATCCACAGCGTCTATAACCTCCCCGTCCCTCGCCAGGCAGGTCTGCAAGCAAGCTGAAGGCGATAGAAGGTGCACAGCTCTTAACCGTTTAGAGAGTCTCAGTTCGAGGACCGGGGGAGACAGCATGAGTGCATTGTGGAGATGAGCAGTTATCGAGGAAAACTGAGATCTGACAATCCAATCAGACCCCTCCCCGCACAGAGTGGGCTGAGCTCATAAATGAATGTATGAGGAAGCCTGGAGAGATAACCAATGGGCATAAGGAGCTCAGAGCGACGGAGAGAATCATTATATCGACTAAGTGATGGACTAACTGACAGACTGACTGACAGACTGATGGAGTGAGTGTCTGAATGGACCCTTTGAAATGCAGCCAGTTTGAAGTTGGAAGTCTCGGGGTCTTTGACCATCAGAGTCTCAACAGACAAAAGGCGTGAGAGGGCAGCTTATTCGACTACGGGCCCTTTAGCCCCTCTGTGACTTCATCAAAAGAAATGATAACCACATCTCAGACTCCCTCTCCGCTTGGCTGATGTGCCCTTGGGCGTCACTTTCCTCACCGCTCTGTTTGTGAGTGCATCTGGTGAAAATGAAGGCTAAGTCGTAAGTGCCGGCCAGGCCTTTCTACTTCACACTCAGATCAGGGGCCTAAACACCTGCAGTATCCTCTCTCTGAAATTACTTTTTCCTCTGACACGTTGCCAATGAGAACTCAAAACTAGTCTTATCTGTGGAACAGCAGAGTGCAGGCTTCACCCTCAGTAGCCTTTTGAACCACACTTTGAAGATAGCATTAATGTACAGACAGTTTACACAGTGCTGTGAGTGACACTATACGTATTGTGCCTCAAGTCCACGAGTTAGAATCCAGCTCTCTCAGCGCTCCTCATCCTGCCATCTTTCCAGTGTCTAACCACTCTATCTTTCCCAGAACAGCAAAAAAAAAAAATCTTAAAAAAAGAATCTCTCAGGTCCTTCTCTGCAGCGAGAAACCACTCTGGCCGAGCTTCTGACACAGCCACAGAAGGGCCTGCAGCCACACATCTGTCACCAAAGCCAAATGACTCACAGAAGCCTGGGCCCAGTTACCTGCTGGGGCCCCGTGTCTGTCCCAGTCGCTGACCACAGGAACACACATGTACATACTTTTACACAAGGACACGAGCAAAGAGACAAACACACACCTGCTGCCCTGAACACTCACACACACACACACACACACACACACTCTCTCACTCGCTCCGCTTTTCCAGTCTCCTGTGGATGGCACATGTTCTTTCAACATCCTTTCCTGCCAATATCAGCTCTTTTTAACAGAGTAGGAGCAAATCATTCAGTCTATATTCTGTGGTGAGAGGCCAAGGCAAACTGGGCCTGTGGAGGCACTGGAATAGGAGCCGCTGGCACCGGGAGAGGAGAGGAGTGGCGAGGCGAGGAGAGGAGTGGCGAGGCGAGGAGAGGAGTGGTGAGGCGAGGCGAGGAGAGGAGTGGTGAGGCGAGGAGAGGAGAGGAGAGGAGAGGAGAGGAAAGGAGAGGAGTGGCGAGGCGAGGAGAGGAGTGGTGAGGCGAGGAGAGGAGAGGAGAGGAGAGGAGAGGAGAGGAAAGGAGAGGAGTGGTGAGGCGAGGAGAGGAGAGAAGAGGCGAGGAGAGGAGAGGAGTGGTGAGGCGAGGAGAGGAGACGTGAGGCGAGGAGAGGAGAGGAGAGGAGTGGTGAGGTGAGGTGAGGAGAGGAAAGGAGAGGAGAGGAGAGGAGAGGAGCGGCGAGGCGAGGCAAGGCGGGGCGAGGCAAGGAGAGGAGAGGAGAGGAGACTAGAGGAGAGGAGAGGAGCGGTGAGGTGAGGAGAGGAGAGGAGAGGAAAGGAGAGGAAAGGAGAGGAGAGTAGAGGAGAGGCAAGGAGAGGAGTGGTGAGGTGAGGAGAGGAGAGGAGACTAGAGGAGAGGAGAGGAGCGGTGACAAGAGGAGAGGAGAGGAGTGGTGAGGTGAGGAGGGGAGAGGAGAGGAGACTAGAGGAGAGGAGAGGAGAGGAGCGGTGACAAGAGGAGAGGAGAGGAGTGGTGAGGTGAGGAGGGGAGAGGAGAGGGGACTAGAGGAGAGGAGAGGAGCGGTGACAAGAGGAGAGGAGAGGAGAGTAGACTAGAGGAGAGCAGAGGAGAGGAGAGGAAAGGAAACTGGAGGAAATGAAAAGAGAGAAACCAAGAGGAGAGAAGGAGAGAAAAGGAGAGGAGAGAAAAGGAGAGGAAATAAAAAGAGAGGAGGAGAGAAAACAAGATGAGAGCAGAGGAGATGAGATATAAAAAAGAGGAAAGAGAACATATAAGAGACGAGGAGAGGGAAAAGGAAAGGGAAGAGGAGAAGGACTAGAGAAAAGAAGATATGGTTAAAGAGAAGAAGGTAAAAAGGGGAGAGGAGAGGAGAGGAGAGGAGAGGAGAGGAGGTAGAAGAGGAGAGGAGAAGAGAAGAGACAAGGAGAGGAGGTAGAAGAGGAGAGGAAGCAGGAGAGGAGAGGAGAGGAGAAGGGGGTGTGGCACAGGAAGCACATTAACTCTATCTGTATGGTAATACTATTACTTCCCATCTGATCAGCATGGTCCCCTCCACACTCACTGGCTACCTCCTTGCTTTCATTAGCAACATGAATAATGGATCTGCCCTCGCATCTAAATGCTAAGCATTGTGCCGTTTGTGATGCAGTTTTCCACATTCTTCTCTCTTTCTTTCCCGTCTCTCCTATCTTCCTCCACTTCACTCTGTCGGCCTTTTCCAGAGCTGCCACACACTACGGTTACTGCAGAGCTATTAGGGGCTGCGCTGAACAAATTTCCATACCATCATATGCCCCTTGAGATATTGATAGGGAGGAATTTGCATGCACACGCACACACACACACACACACACACACACACACACACACACACACACACACACACACATCTTACAAGACAAAGATTTTTAGCAGCAAGATGTGACTGCACCAAGAACTGTCAGGATGAGGCTGGAAAAGAGGGATGAATGAACAAAATAAGGGAGTTGTTGAGACAGAAATGATGAAAAAAGAGCGAGGAAATGTGTGGAGACAAGGAAAGAGATGTGGACCAAAAGAAATAAGAGCCCGAGGATAAGAGAAGGACAACAAGAGGGAGGAAAGATTGAGCTTGCCTGTTTGGTGCTGCTGGAAGCGAAGCCACATCAATAAGTCCGGTGCAGTGCAGGTTTTTAGAGGATACATCAGTGGAGCGACTGAAACTGGACCCTGTGTAATAACAGCTCACTAAAAACATTACAGCTACTCATAAAGAACCCAAACTCACTTTAATAGCTGCCGAGATGTTTCCTTTGGCCTAACGCAGGAGAGAGGGGACACATCAGAACAAGACAGGAAGAGAGCGGGTTTGTGTGTGCACTAATACAGGTCAACGGATCTGTCTTCAGCTAGATGATCCGTACGACTTTTCTGCAAAACCCCAAACCGAGTTCATCTGTCCGTCCAGCCGTTCTTTCGTTAACGGAGTCACAAATAGAGCGGCTGCGGTCGGGTGAATGACATCAACCTCTCATTGGCTCTTTTACGAGCTCCTCTGACCAGCGTGAGAAACCATGGTACTCTAACCTCATGGAGGTACGGCCCAGAGACCCGGCTGGAACGCACACACTTCAACAGGGAGGACATACACTGATGAAAATGCGCACACACACACACACAAACACTATGGAGCAGCGCTGGCCGAGACCGCACATACTTTCCCATGCTGATGGCGGAGTTACTGAGTTTTACAAGTTGAGCTTCTTGTCCTCGCCACATTTCTGGATAAAACGCAAGATCTTTTTTGGAAACACACACCAAAGCAGCCTTTTAACTGATGATTCAGATTGTTATGGTTGGAATGTGAACTGAGAGCAAACACACATCACAGAGAGCATTAGCTCTCGCCCACTGTGCCTTTTTTCCCCCCTCGCAAACTCATAAAACATCATCAGATTACAACAGCAGAAGGTCAATCAAAAGGCAAATAACACACAGACACGCGGAAAAACTGTATGAGAGACAGACAAAAGGTGAGCGCAACAGACTGCGCGTGAGGCTAATTTTAAGGCCAGTGATTCACTCCAGGCGTATTAAGGAAAAGATGCGTTCAAGTGAGCCGAACAGGCTTCGACTTTGTGTTCATGTTTTGTTGTTGTTCACTCACGAACACAGAGACAAGATAAAACATGAGAGAATCTGGTGGAAAATAACACAAACATGTGGAGTTTCTCGTAACTTTTGAAATCAGGCCGATAGATGTTTGTGAGGCTGGGCCCACTTTGATTTCACTCAGTTCAGCTTTAAACGTCCAATTTTTAATGTTGAACACAGCTTAAACTTTGATGCAGGATGCAAAAAAACTAGTTTCTCCTCCTCAAAAATCACACATTACTAAATAGCAGTTCTAATGTGTCACAGAGGACGCTGACAAAGCTGCTCTGAGAATTACCTGCTGAAGACCCAGCAGTTACAGCAGAGACAGAGCGGCGGAAAGAAGGCGGCGAATAGACAGATTGTAAAAGGTAGAAGTTCAGACGGCCAATCCTCTATCTTATCTTTGAAATCCACTCTGCAAACTGCGCCACACTGCACACCCCTCATCTCATCAGACTCCATATGAACCATCAGGGCTCAAATATACTCCTGATGTCATTTCATCCATCATGGTCGCCTTGTGTGAAGAAGTCAGAACCTGCGACAGAGCGGTGAACTGAGGCAGTCTGAGGCTGTGTAACATGCTAACATGTCTTCACATTTATATGAAGATTGTGCCACTGTGCACATTGTTCTGAGGGTGCCATGTAGTCAACTTGACCTGCATAATTCATAGACTCGGGGACGACCCTTCATGACGTGGGGTAAGTTTTAATGGGGACTCCCTGAGGACTGACGGGGCTGAAATTGCCTAAATGGGATCTTGCCACAATGAAGGAGCGAGAGCGTGTGGGAACTCACGAGTGAGAGAAAGAAAGACGAAAGAGACCTTACGCATCGCCAATGCGTCACCATCCCTCCTCCTCTTTACTCCCAGGGGAGTCAGCTAAAAGACAGACAGGGACATGGGCTCGTTTTTTCCCTTCATCTTTTGATAATCCCATCTTTTTTGTGTTTGATGTTCCTCTCTACGCTCTCTGAACAAATCCCCTGTCCCTGCCCCCCTAATCGCATTACCTCCTAAGGTGTAGTGCACTCTGGGTAACTGGACCTCACTAGTGCCAGCGCACTACTCCG
This sequence comes from Heniochus monoceros, assembly GCA_029783685.1. Classification (NCBI taxonomy): domain Eukaryota; kingdom Metazoa; phylum Chordata; class Actinopteri; order Chaetodontiformes; family Chaetodontidae; genus Heniochus; species Heniochus monoceros. Next base: position 17,620,801 of record JAPZEA010000022.1, on the reverse strand, counting down.
CCGCGACCCAGTGCTGACTGCCAGCAAAACATACATGCGCACGGTCGCACCCTTAACTCGCTATAAGACACAAACAAACAAAAGCTGGCACACACAGTGAAGAAACAGAGAAAAGATGCTGACTTGCCTCTTCCCAGAGCAACTGACTAATGGTGTGATTGCACAGGGGCAGCAGGTTCAGGCCAACAGAAGCAGCATCACACCTGAATGCAGCAGCATGAGCTACCTTTGAGTGACAAAACAGAGTCTGGGAACAGAAACATTAATTTATGCGTCTGTCTCGCTGTTACTGCACATGTGAAAAAGAGGCGAGAGAACGAAAGCACAGAAAGAAAAGAGAAGAGGGAGAGAAAGGGAGGAAGAGATATGAAGCCAGAAGAGGTGGCGTCCAAAAGCTACTAAAACTGTTCTTCATGTGGAGCCAACAAACATAAGTGAGGCATTAAATATGAACCCTATCAGACCAGGAGGGCCGGAGAGAAAGGAGCAAGTAAAAGGAAAACAAGGAGATGAAAAGAGAAAGAAAAGGTAAAGAGGGCTGAGTTCCTCTTTCCATAGCAACGGCAAAATGTTTCTCAATTATGTTTCAGAGCAAAACTTCCCCGCGTCATGTTTGCCACGCATGACGACAGACAAATTTAAAGCTCTTGTTGTGCACAGCGCCAGCAAATACCTGAATGATCAAAGCTGAAATAAGTGGTTTTGAGGGAGAGAATGTAAATAAAGAGGGGGGGAAATAATGAGTGTGGAGTCTGGAAATTACTGGTTTTCTTACCTGGATTTGGTGCAGCAACATCATCAGCAGCATGAAAAAGACAGAGAGAGAGAGAGAGAGAGAGAGAGAGAGAGAGAGAGACAGAGAGAGAGAGAGAGGTGGGTTAAATGTTCACACAAACAGGATAATATAAATATTCATAGGTGCACGTGCTGTGTCGACATGTGTTTCCAGCCTCCCTGCCTGACTGTCTGTCCACCGGGAATCTTTGTTCCATGTTGCCTCGTGTAAACACGATCATGAAAACCTCCCTGATATGAAGTCTATATCAAAGTTGGTGATTCACAATCAGATTTATTAACTAAAAAACAGAGCAATAGCCACACAGGGGGAAATATTGTCAGAGCATTTATTGTGTACAGGAATGCTTTGTTGAAGAAATATGAATTATTTCTAGTCATCACCACTTTATGTGTTGGTGCATTTTGTGTGCACTGCAAGAGAAAATGTAGTTTGGGGCTTAATACCGATAACAGAAAAGCTGTTTAAAGCCACACGGAATAATCCAAAATGTGCATAATAATGAGAAAATACCAAAAAAACAGATTAAGTCTGTTTCCAATCAAATGGCGTTTAAGGTAAACTGTGTAGGATTATGTCAAAATACATCTCTCTGAACGCGACATGGAAATTTTCGGTCCATTTTACTTGACAGGAATCTTGTGTTTGCTGATTGATTAATCCAAGGAGGGAAACTGGGTCATTGTAGCAGCAAAGAATTAAGGTTGGGGGAAATAATAAGAAAGGTAACAATAACAGCAGTACAGTAATTGCTGGAAACTGTGTGCTTGTGATACAAACATTAAATCATGTTGACGGGGAGCAGTCACATGCGCATCACGTAGGTGCCAGCGTAAAGGCGAAAAGGTAAAGCCTGCACACTTACACAGAAGTTTAATAATGGAAACACTTCCCACTCGGCCCGGAATGATAAGCATCAAAAAACAATTAACAATTCATTAAACAATTCATAGAAAAGATACAGTACACAGAGAAAAGCTGCAGTTGGATGATGGAGCTGATAGTGTTTATATATGTGGTTGATATGCTTGTATGGCTTTTGCATTACTGGTTTTCTCTGTGTACCTTTTTCTATCTACCTCTATGAATTGTTAAATGTTTTTTGATGTTTATGACCCCGGGCGGTTTGGATGGTTAACCACACCTGTCATCATAGAGCGTCTCACCCTATTGATGGACATGATGTATAAATATGTCTGCAGGTTTCCATTTTTCAGACACTTCAGACATTCAGTGGGATTAAAACATTAGTATTAAACTTGCATGGCATGTAGCGAGTGTACAGGCATTACCTGTGTCCATAAACATTAAATCAACCAAAAGAAATCCCACACATGTGCACACGGCTGTTGAGTCAACTTTGCATAATGTTATTTTTCTTTGCAAAGTAATTTAAATGTGTCATCATGACTAATTTCACAAAAACATATTAACGAGAAATTCCTACAGGTGGTGTGAGCTGAAAGGTCGGGAGATAAACAGCTCATTAGAGGAGGTTCAGGGTGTAACTCTAATTGATGTTCGGTAAAAGCGAAGCCACCACCTCTCTACTTTTCAAAACATTTTAAAACCAGAACATGTTGACGGGCAATGTGACCCGCGAGACCAGACTAAATCAAAAACTTCTCACAAGCACAGAAAGAGGTTGATGAACAACGGGGACAAGGTGCGAGATGTCAAAACTATAAACAACAATCATGCTGGTGACAGCTCGGAGGGTACGAGGCGTGGAAACTACTGATGCACACAAACAGGCAAAAACACACCCGCACAGCCAGACGGAGGCAAGCGCATGATCACCGACACGCGGAGCCGAACACACACACACCGATGCAAACGCACAACAACTCTCTGTTGGCTTTCAAAACAAAGGTATTAATCATCATTACACACATACACACAAACGCAGAACACGGGTGGGCCGGGGGTTGGTGCGCCTGCGGGACTCGTCAAAGAGACACACTGACACCTCAGAGCAGCCTTTACTGCTGCTGTCATAGCAACCAAGGTCAAGTGGTCTAAAGCTGTGCGAGCGTGTGTGTGTGCGTGCGCGAGGAGGAATTGTAACACGCTCCCAGAAGAAGAAGAAGAACAAGAAGAAGAAGAAGAAGAAGAAGAAGAAGTGGTAGTCGCTGTCGGGTCGGAGCAGGAAAACGACACAAATCCCCGAGCTGTGCAGGATGGCAGCCACGTAACAACGTGCTAAATTATTTCACCAGAGGAGACTGTGCTGAGCCACAATTAGGCCTATGAATTATACTCAACAAATTCCATCGCCAGGTATTTCCAAAACACAACATATGCATTAAAAGCACACGCCCTTCGTCATTTCTGCTCACTCTAACCAATAAAAAAAGACAGTTTGATGACATCGTTTAGAAATGTGGGATCATGGGAGTTGTCTTCACTGTTAAAAAAACAGCATTGCAGTTGAAAATGAATAATCATACTCCACCACGAGTTAGCAATAAAAAACAATAGTAAATAATAGAGCGGCTAGCTAGTGACCTAGTTTGCAGACTTTCTTCCTCACTGTCTGACGTATCATCCATGTTTCCTGTGTTTTCCCAGACAACATGTGTTGAAAACATTTGGGATAATGCAAGAACACATCTCATCAATGTAACACTGGTCTAGTTGTTTTTATGCATCTTAATGCGGAAATATTACACATTATACCTTTGAATTCAAAGTGCACTACACCTGCGAAGCAAAGGAAAAAATTATTCATGTATTCCTGAGGTGTTTCCGAGCCAAGGTGGACCGGCAGCCGGATCCTGAGGCATCTTGTCTCATGATCAATTTAGTTAGCAGATGAAAGCCTAAACAACAGTCAGAGTCATTAAATATATATCATACTGTGTGTGAAATAGCACCACAGCACTTTTGCCCTGGAGATTAAGGTTTTATTTCATTTTATTTCATAAGTAATAATTTTTATGTTAGAGGGGGCGGTTTTTGTTTCAGGCAAGCTGGCCTACCTTCGCTATAAAACACTGTTGGAAACTCAGTATGGAGTAATAATACAGCTGCCCTGTTGTGCATTGATACAGCAGGTGATGCATAGTTTGCTGTATGTTTTTGATGATTTTTTACACGGTCAGAGCCTTAAAGCCCTCGGCCACCAAGGCACCCACATTCTACCACACATTTAAATCTCAAACCGACTCGTCTCTTTCTGTCTGAAACCAGCTGACCTTCACGCCTTCAAGTTTTCACCTTACATTAAGCTGTACGACAAGAGAGACAAGTTAAGCACAAACCTTATAAAATTCATATTAAACGCCATGCTAACCTTCCAGTCAAGAACACCCCTTGACAAAGAGAAACCGAGCATGACATCCTTCATGCACAAACTAAACACAATGTCAATGATGACTTTGTGCAGAGGATTTGAAGAGGGAGCGTTTGAAGTGCAACTCAGTGGTTTGAAGTTCAGCGCTCCCTTCCATCTGGTCCAATTTATTCTTGTTTCAGTCACTGATGCATCAGTGTCCTGACTCCAAACACAGCGCCTGTCAGAACGGTTGTAATCTTCAGTGGAGTGGTGTCACTCCTAACACAAGCTGTCACAATCCACTGAAGGAGGCACAAAAGTACAAAACAATATTTCTTTATTCTCACACATGATTAAAAACACAAGCCAAAGGCTACCATTAGAAGCACAGCCTGTCTAAAATTTATACAGGCTGGGATTTTGGGTACAAATACATGCTGTTTGAATGAATAATGACTTCAAAATCAGTTTGAAAAGCATGTGCGTGCAGGTCACATACTTGCACATTCTCACATAACGCTGCAATGACATAAAGTAAAGAAAACCACATTTATCCCTGAGCAGACACACTGCGCTTATACATGCATTGCACCACATATACACGGGAGTGCTTCCTGCATTAATACATGGTCGCAAATGCAATCAGACAAACACTGTCTGCGCCTCAGAGCTCCAGACCAGAAGCTTTGATCCCACTGGCTGCTGATCAGCATCCGCTTTGGTTCAACGAATCTCAAAGGCCTTGCAAAATAAATAAACTAGTCAAACGGGGCAAGACTGTTAAGGTTTTGACAGAGGTTTTAACCCCCAGGACTCAAATGCCAAACTCAGACAAGGAAACACCACAGATCAGGGATAAACTTAAGTCTTTTAATGTTCGTAATATAGTCCAAACAAAAATCAAGTTCAACCGTGTTTGACCATTCTTAGAATAATGTTCGTAATAAAGTCCAAAACAAAATGCAAGTTCAAACACTGGTTAGCAGACGACTCGACAAGTACTGGTGCTCTTCCCAGGGTCTTTATACTGTCAGCAGGTGGAGATGATTAGTTGATGTGACTCAGGTGTGTCCAATCAGCACCAGGCCACCCCAACCTGTCAGTCAGGCCCAGCAACGATGCAACCCCCGGACAGACAGGGGAGAGACACACACTAAATAGAAGGAAAAGTGAAAACAACATATAAAAGGGCAGGACAGTGAGCAGGAACTGCTGATCTCCACATCATCGCTCATGTCCAGTCTCTAGTTGTCAATGAAAACCCTAGCATTCATGTTGGGCATTATCTGTTCCCTAAACATATTTTTGTGTATAATATATGATGTAATGATATAATATAATGTATGATAATATAATATACAATAATGCTGTAATGTTAACAGCAGGTTGGAACTAAACCAAATTAGTTTGTTTCCTTTGACCACAGCCTCATCAGTAACACTCATCTCCTAACCCCACACTGGAGTTGGATTCACTCCCATCTGACCCCTGATCACATGACCATAAGCACCATACCTATGTTATATCTCATACTGTATTACTTCCTTTCCTTCAGTAAAAGTCCACACCCTGATTGCCTAAAACTCAACAACGAAAGTCAAATACAAGAATATGCACACTATGCCCTGAAATCTCATGTATCACATTTTGTAAAATAGAGGTCTTAAGAGTTTGATATTGTTCTGAAAGGATCTTACATAAGGCTGAGAAGGCTTGTTCTTTAAAAAGAGTTTACACCACGCTAGCAGCTCTGTGATGCTGTACTCCGGCACAGCAGCGCTTTGAGCTAAGTGCTAACACCAGCTAACATACTGATGTTTAGCAGGAAATATTTACCAGGTTCATCACTTTAGTTTAGTGTGTTAACATGCTAACCTTTGCTAATTAGCAGTAAACTCATGGAACTGAAGGACACATCATTAACTTTGCAGGTATTTGGTCATGAACCAAAATATTGGACAAATTAAAATTATGACCTGATGATGGCGCAAGATGAAAAGGACTTTGCATAGCTTTAGCAAATTTGGCTAAAAACACAGAGCCAAGAATTAATGCATATTAGCAACTGGTCCCAGGTCAAAACAAATGCTAAGGAATTGGGACCTGACTGCACCAAGCTAAAAGAAAGAAGAGAAGGTTGCGAATTGCAAAGGCTATGAAAGAGGGACATCTCTGTTAAGTTTTATAACAAGAGAGTGAAAACAAGTTTAGCAGTACTGCCAGATAATGTTTAACTATTACATCCCAATAGTTATGTTGTGTTAACTATGGTCAGATTTCATTGTCACCCACCAAAACTGGTCAGCCATTGAGAGGATGCCAAGTGTTGTCAAGTGAAGTAAATTTTACGGTAAAATAAAAGGGATTTCTACCATATGAAATGATATAAAGTGCCTCAACAAGCATGTTAAAAATAGCTAGTGGAGAAACAAAAGTGGCACAAAAGAGCACGATGTAATTAAAAGTCTGGCATGTGACTGCGGGGTCTCGCAACCTTGGGTCAGGACTGTCAGACTATAGATGACAGGGTTAAAAAGAGTCTCCATGGTAATAATATGCTGCAAGCTGAAGAGCTGGGGGGTCTGATTTAATTATGTAGCTCTGGGTTTGTCAAACGGACCTAAACTGGAGGACAGACAGCTTTCAACTGCAAATCTGCTGGCTTCAAAGACACACTTTCTATTTGACAGGGCAGGATACTTTACACTCTGTGAATATGCTATAGCTATGCATATATTCTACCAGTCAGTACAGTGCTTTGCTGGAAGGCCTGAAGATGGAAACAAGTTTTGACAAACTGGTAGGAGCAGGTTTTTTTTATTAGCAGATAGAAGAGAGTTATTTATATCAACAAAATTATTAGGAATTAATAATTACAGGGGCATTGTCCTGGGATTAGGGACTAATAAATTAACCATAGATGCAGTCTGAAAAAGTTTCATTTAAAATGCTAATGTTGGGTCACTATTTCACATGTTTAAGGTGAACAGTGAAGGACTAAATTTGAGCACTGAACACAGGAGAACAACAGAGTTTATTTAACGTTAGCACCGATCAGCAATCAATAATACTTCATTGTTCGTTGATTGAACATCCACTGTTCAACTACAACTACATTACAATAATAAGCAGCTATAGGCAGACTATAGGCAGGTGTGTGCATGTGTGTGAGAGAGAAGGAGGAGAGCGAGAAGGCAAAATGGCAGGCAGAACCGCAAGAGTTAAAACAGAAATAAGAAGCAAGATGGAGAATGTGATGGCATGTGAGCGTATGTGTAGGCATGTGAGTGCTGCGTGCATGTGTGTGTGGGCATGCAGGAATCGATCTGCCTGTG
>JAPZEA010000022.1:17500285-17510485 GCA_029783685.1 Heniochus monoceros | reverse complement strand
ACACTGAGCAGCATTTTGGGGACGCGGATCGATACGCAGGCACTTCAAAAGAGCAATGAAGATGAGGATACCGGAGACAGGAGTGTGCTGTTAGCCTACTACACCCTGAGAACATAGGTAGTGGTAATGGTGAAAAGAAAAGTTTTATAGAGTAGAATTCATGTAGTTTATTACTAAACAAACCTCATGATCTTATTCTAATGAGCCAGACACAGTTAGAGCTGCAACTGACAACTACTTTTATTATTAATTAATGAACCCAAGGTGAAATATTCAAATGGCTTGTTTTGTCTGGCCAACAGTCAAAAACCCAAAAGCATTCAGTTGACAAAACAAGCCCCATTAAAGGCCCACGTAATCAATAATCAGCACTGCTCCCAGTAGACCGCACACACCAAAACTGACAACTGTTAAACTGTTTTACTGCTATTTCACTTCTATTATTATCTCTTTATTATATCTTCATTTACTTTACTGCTCCTTAATTTACTTACTGGTGCTTCTGACTATTGCACCGTCCCCCTTTGCTATTAATAAAGGATTATTTTACCTTATCATACTCGCTTCTTTTGATGGTATCACGGGATTTCATCAGCAGACAAAAATTTGCTCAGCTGACAAAGACCCAGTAACACGGTCAAAAGCTCCAGAACAAGAGAGTCAGTGTTTGTTTTTGTCAACTGTTGTTTCCAGTGTCAAAAATGAAGTGTCAAGCTCAACAGCGGAGTTTATTGTCTAAGAAAAGCAGCAAATACTGACATTAAGGAGCTGGAATGAGTGCGTTTTTGATATTTTTACTTCTACTTTACTAATGTTCCCAGTGGGGGTTACCTTGTAAGCAAGGTTATGTTCATATTCATTCACAAAAACGGTCTAACAAACATGTTGAGTGCATTTCCTTCCTCAGAAAACATTTGCTGAGTAACTATCTTAATTTTTGCATCATTTATATCCATGTCACGGCCCAAATGTAAAAACATGGCTCTGTAGCACCGCTGATGGTCAAAAACTACACAGGGTGCTTTGAAGCATCTAGTTGTAAGTTGTTACTGTTTAATTTTCCAGCAGTTGATTACTTGATTAATCAACCAATTGTTTCAGCTTAAAACAAGGCACCAACCATGACACCGACGTTTCACCAAAATGTTCCTTTCACCACTATGACAACCACAACTAGAAGGAAAAAAACCTGCCAATAATGAGGATTTCAACAATATATTCAGAAATAAACAGTGAAGCACAAAGAGAAGAGATGGGGGGAAAAGAAGGGATGGAGAATCAGAAATGAAGTAAAAATAGTGTGTTAAAACAGAAAAAGCAGGAGAAGCAAAGGAGAAGAAAGACGGTTTCATTTTTTTTTTATAAGGTATTTCCCCCTGGCGGGACACAATGTGGATTAACAGACACCGCCATCTCTCCACAGCTCGGTACAGTAAATTCCATCTTGACTTTACCTACTTAAGCAGGGCTACCTCCAAAATCCACCGAGACAAAGACAGACGAAGAGAGCGAAAGACGAGAAGACAACGAGAGAAAACTGAAGAGGCTTGTTGATGACATGAGAGCATGGAAATTCTGGATGGGAGCTGAGCTTTTCCTCCCTCTGACAGACATAATCCAGTTCCATTAGCATTAAAACTGACATTCGACATCCTGAACAGTCATAACTCCTGTCCGATGCGTCCATGAAGACTGGTGGGGGGTCTTGAAGATGAGATGGACAATGCACTGTTTGTGTGTAGTTTGTACAGCTGATCAGAGCGGCTCAATTTATTTCTAATCACAGTCAAAGATGTGAACAAAGTTTCCAGAAGAGATTCCAGTGCAGCTGGCAGCTATTCAATTCATCTGCTCACATATGTGTGTCGCTTCCAGTGTTTTAACTGGGCCTGTGTGCGTTTATGTCAAAAGGTCTGTCCAATAATAACTGACAGCTATCATTATCACTTCCTTTGTCTTTGCTCTCCCTCTAATCTGGCTAATTAAATCTGCTAATGTCAATATACAATTTAATCTGCGATTACGTTTGACTGGACCGGTGAAGCCTCGCCGCCATTCCTGCCAGAAAAAAACCCGACTACTGACAAGCCGGACAGACAGCCAATCAGAGCGGGAGATGAGGCCCTCCTTCACTGACCGGTGGCCAAGAAACACCACTCACTCTGACAGTTTGTCTTTTCTGGTGATTTCATGTTGTTCCACAGAGAAATACATCCCTTCCATCCCAAACACCTAAATGAGAGAGCTGGAAGACGCGGTGAAAGCACGGGTGGGAAGCTCTGATTGTACATGCAGAGTGGTAATTACACCTAAATTGAGGGCACATGGTAATCTATGTTAGGTCATCTCCAATTCCACTTACATTTCCACATTTTGCACTAATTAAAACTGTAAATAATCAGAGCCCGGGTGTGTGAGAGAGAGACAGCGTGTAGGCAGACACATTGTCTCTGAGACGAGCCAGTGGAAGAATCTTCCCATCACATTGCAGGAAAATTAAGTGCACACTCTTTGATTTTAACAAGACAGGAGAGCAGATAAAGTTTTTTTTTTTCAAGAGAAAGGAAAAGAGAGTAGAAAAGTGCTTCCACAGCAAAAATGTTTGCAGATTGCTATGTGCATTTAATTCAAAGGAACATTGGAGCAAAGTTACCGACATGGAAAGATGGGTGACAAGAGGTTTTTGCAGCTTATAGTTGGTCCACCAGTTGGTCTATGAAACTGACAGAACTCTGAGTTAAACTTTCAGGGCTGCCTCTCCCCCCTACGGCAAACTGAAGCGAGATGAGGAAAAGGGGAATTTGCTATTCTCAGAGCCTTTGCCCTTCGAGGTGGTGGAAGAGAACGGAATATGAATGTGGGAGAGAAGAAAACACTTCAGAAGATGAAAACAAGCCTTGAAAGGCAACTGGTGCAATATAACCAACTCTGGCATAAATACTGGATGAACGCCAATAAAGAATGCAGGGTACATGTCAAAAGGAGTGGATCGCAGAGACACCAGCGTCACCTGCTTTTCACAAAACACACTCTTAGCCCAGGGTTATCTGTAGCCCTGGGCTGATTTGGCCCCGGGCTAACAAGCAATGACAGAGCAAGCGTCAATTTGTCAACTGTAAACAAAATTTGGAGACACTAGTCACTGCTGGAGACATCCTCTGCATTGCATTAGCAACTTTCAACTGCCACAAAAAAAGAAACTAGTGTGCCCTTCAGTATGACAATCATGACAAGAATTTATGCATTGTCCTTTAACTCTGCCTTTTGCAATTAAAGGAACAGTGAGAAATGTCACAATTGCGCATCTTACATCATAGCACCAAACATATCTCCGCTGCACAAAGTTTGTAAAACCTCTCCTCAGCTAGCCAACAACCAAGAATTTTGTGGCTTAATACTATATAATAGGCTGACAGGAGAAACAAAAAACAGAGCAACATTAGCACAATTACTACTAACATTATACATATTTAAAAAAAGGTATTTAACCATCTACAGAGCTGGATATGGTCTTAACACAGAGAAAAGACCCTCTGGCATGGAACTGAAACCACAGCTACGACAAGAAGGAGGGAAGGAAAAAATGGATGTGTGTGTGTGCATGACAAAGAAAAAGGCAGAGGGCGAGAGAGAGACCACACAGAAACATCCTGCAGCAATTCAATTATTCAATTTTGTAGGAGGAGAAAGAGAGGGCAGATCAGAGTGAGTGAAGGGCTCATCCTCGTCTGTGATTGATTAGGAGGGACAGAGGCTGGATCCTTGTGCCGCAAAAAAGCAAGCAAAGAGGAGGGAAAACAAGAGGAGAGGAGAGGAAATAAGGAGACAGGAGGAGAGAAAACAAGAGGAAAGAAGAGGAGAGGAAACTACAAGAGAGGAGGAGAGAATGCAAAAGAAGAGGAGAGGAAACAAGAAGAGAGGAGGAGAGAATGCAAGAGGAGAGAAGAGGAGAGGAAATGAGAAGAGGGGAGGAGAGGAAACAGAAGGAGAGGAGAGGAAATGAGGAGACAGGAGGAGAGAAAACAAGAGGAAAGAAGAGGAGAGGAAACAAGAGAGGAGGTGAGAATGCAAGACAAGAGGAGAGGGAACAAGAAGAGAGGAGGAGAGAATGCAAGAGGAGAGAAGAGGAGAGGAAATGAGAAGAGGGGAGGAGAGAAAACAGGAGGAGAGGAGAGGAAATGAGGAGACAGGAGGAGAGAAAACAAGAGGAAAGAAGAGGAGAGGAAACGACAAGACGAGAAAAAAACAAGGTGAAAGAAGAGGAAACAGGAAAAGAGAAAACAAGGGGAGAGAAGAGGAGAAGAAACAAGAAGAGAGGAGGATACAAATCAAGATGAGAGGGGAAGAAATCAGAAGAGAGGAGGAGAGAAAATAAGAGGAGAGGAGATGAGGAGAGAGGAGGAGAGAAAAGAGGAGAGCAGAGGAGAGGAGAGTAATCACGGAGAGAAAACAAGAAAAGAGGAGAGGAAATATGGAGAGAGGAGGAGAGAAAACAAGAGGAGAGGAGCGGAGTAGCTTTCACTGTTCTGTCCCATGACTGTGCAATTTATAGCACACTAACAACCAAAAAGCTTGTCTCAATGCCGTTTCCTGGATCAGCTCAAAGCCCACATGGTCCCAGAAGAGTTCACCCTCTCATTTTCATACACCTTTCAGAAAAGCCTTTTTCCTCAGTGCCTCAAACCCTTTTAGTTGGTCTATAAACAGCTGACCCAGGGTGAAAGAAAATCCTCAAAGTCTAAATGGTTGAGTCACCTGTTAAATTCTTCATATGCAATACAACACTTAGAATAATTATTACATTAATGCAGCCTGTATAATGAGATCCACATCTAAGTGAGCAGAAAAGCAACACATCAAAAAACACCTTTTTGCATTGCATATATTTGCAAGACATTTGCATATTTTTGGATCTCACGGTGCCATCACATTCAGCCAAACTCATTCTGGGACTGTACTTCCAACCCTTTCCCCACAAAGCAACAAAACACTTTCTTTTTCCTGAGAAGTTGGAGGAGAGAGCCTTAGGTAGTCTTTCAAGCTGTCAGAGAGAATAAATGGCCTCTGTGGAAAAATGTAAGCGTTTCTGGGTCGTCTTAATTCCTGGCAAACTTAATGACAATTTTAGGCCAAGCAACCAGAGCGCATAGACATAACAATTCCCATATAAGCTCAGCCCATTTCTCTCTGCTCTAATGACAGGAAGCTAAAATAACTGCGACGATCTCACGTCTGAAAAATGACTGTCTGAAATTGATACTGCTGCGCTGAAATGTTATCAGCAGCAATATTAATCTCTCACCTAGTGGTAATCGCTAATTTCATATGCTATTAAGTTGATGAATGGGGTTTTAACAAACTGAGCTATTGTTAACAACTTAAAGAGGTCTAATTCATCAAGGTCAGGATTACTCACGGACATGCAAAGAAATATTAGCAGAAAATAGAGCAAGAGCATTAGAGAGAAAAGGAAGATCTAAATAAAAAGGGGTGAGAAACAGATGTGCCAAATGACTATTTATGTTCTCTTTCTCTGTCAGAATCCAATATTAATAGACAAATGTGGTAAAAGAGGATATGTGTTGGAGAAAAGCACAACTCAGCATTAGCATCAAAAAGCTGTGGCTCACAAAAAGGAAGCAGCTGACAGGTTGGTTTCAGAAATTGGAAAACAGTGACATCTAGTGGTGGTTTAAGGTAGTCTGTCACTTTCTTCTGCTTCAATTCCAGCCGTGATTGAACTAATTAAAGTATTGGTCAGCTAACTTACGTGTATGTCCACATATTTGCATGTGGTGTTAATATGTACCACATATCTTCAAGCATTAATCACTTACAGTAGTTTTAAAAACTATATGCAAATTTACACACTAAGGATTTAAGATCTTACCAGATCATCACAGGGAATCTGTGAAGGGTATCATTTTGAATTTGGGCTAAATTCATAGATTTGGGCAAATTTGTAATAATTCTATTTATAACTAGAATTATAATAATGATTCTAATTATAATTATGTAGTTGTTTTTCAAAAATGTAAAATATTAACATGAATTAACTTCCGACTGATACTAGATTCTACTAGATTTTACATTTGGATCGAGGATCGCATTAAGTATTAAGTTTATATTACGCAGTTGTTGTGTGTACAAGACAGTGCGTCCGCCAAAAAATAAACTATGATAAGGAGTTTATTATGGCAGTCGCATACATTTATGTGCCAAAAGCGAGTGAGTAAGCAAAAGAACAGAGTGTCAAGACAGATGATTCAGAGAGGCTAAACAGAAAGAGAATAAATGAATAAATCTGTATAGTAAAGCAGATGTTTCCTGGCAAACCTCCAAGCTGGTGGTGCATTTACTGGAGGAAGGTGCATCGGGTACAGGTTTGGGATACGCTTGTACATGTACTCCAACATCGCAGTAACCAACAATAATCAATAAAGAAATGCAAGAGACAAACCACGGTGCTCTTAAAACAGTCTTATAACCCCAGAATATTAGCAGTAGTTACATAGTTGAGAAGAATACCTATTGAGAGCCTGTATGAGATAAATGCAAAGATTTTTGCCACACAGACACTTTGGCTGCAGTGCGAGCAGAAACATTGAAGCAATCAGGGAGGAAAAGCACAAATATGAGACCAGATTTGTGTGACTAACCAGTTTGTTCTCTTGCAAGTAGAGTCTCTGCAGTTTACGGCATCCTCTAGCCAACGCCACCATGCCTTCATCCGTAATACTGTAACATTGACCCAAGTGGATGTCCCTCAGCTCACTGCAGTGCTCTCCCAACTAAAGGCAAAAAGGAGAAATTATTGAGTATATATAAGACTAAAAACTGAAGTTCTTCACGTGAATACATTGGAGTATTACTAGTATTACAACACTTTTCATTTGGGAACGAAAAAACAAATGAGACATGTATTACAGACAACAAAAGATCTAGACATTAAAAAAACGAGGCTTTGGATCCTTTGTGTGTCCACTCTGGCTCCATACACGTACCTTCTTCAGTGCTTCATCAGTCAGTTTGTCCTGGTTGCCCACGTGCACCTTCACCAGCAGAGGGCAGTGTGTGGCCAAGGCCGACAGGGACATGTCACCAAGCTGCTTGCAGCGGTAGGCCGTGTACTTCTGCAGGCCTGGACAGTGTGAGGCCAGGGAGGACACACCGTGGTCATGGACCCCTCTGCAATCCGAGATGTTAATCTCTGTCACGTTCTGCCTCCGAGAGGCTATTTTCACCAGGAGATCATCATTTACCTGAAGAACAGGGGAACACTAAGTCAGCAGGAAGAACAAAAGTTTGTCAATTATAAAGGTTATTTGATAAGAGAAGCAGCTGGCAGTTGGCAAGACACTAAGGACTCATTCCAGCCAAGTATTAACTAAATGTCTCAAAAACAAATTGTGAAAAACTGAAAAGACAAAAATTGTACTAAATTTAAGATTAATTCCTGAAGATAATAGAGTGCCAAACAAAAAACACACGCCTCCATGTGCTTACTTGTTGTAGGCCACTGAGGTCGATTTGTTTCCAGAACTGGAAGTCCAGGCAGAGGTCCCTCCAGTACTTACATACCAGAGAGGCACACAGACAGCGCTCCTTCACTGTCAAGTGGGAGAGCACCTGGAAGGAGGAAATGAGGGTATGATGCACAAGAGAGATCCAGTCAACAAAAAAAATGAGAACAGTCTTTTTACACAGCATATTTCTATTCAATGTCAATCTCTGGTTTAGTATTTTAACATCTTTCATTGTACCGGAACAACAGAAAAGCATCAGGAAATATAAGCAAAAAGCTTGTTTAACTCTTTGATGAACTCTGACCTTGAGAAGGATGGAGGAAGGCAGGTGGTTGATACTTAGGTGATCAGCAGCGTCAGAACTTCTCGCCTGGCAGTCGTCGTAATGGTGCAGGCAGCAGGGGGACGAGTCTGAACTGTGGGGCAAATCTGCATGGAGACCCAACCCACAGCAGCCGTCGGCAGGTGAGGAGGAAGAGGAGGAGGCAGAGGAAGAAGAAGCGGAGGAGGAGGGAAGTGGACAGAGGGGAAGGTGGCAGTGGCCAGTTTCAGAGTTCGAGGCGGCCTCTCCCCCACCTCCTCCCACTCCTCCGTTCTCCAGCCCTCCGTCAGGGGCAGCGAAGGCGCAGCGTGGCTGCTTACAGGGGGTGCACCTCTGCACCTCTGAGCACTTCCTCTTACACACCTGCACCCAGAGACACAGACAGAGCAGACAGGTGGAACCACATTTTCTTCAGGTAAATCAGATTTGACTGGAAAGCCTTTAAAATACAATTGCCCACATAATGAAACATCAAATTAAAAACAGCCTCCCCAATGAGAGGTTTGTGACTCCCGCCATTCTGTCATTACATCTTGAGAACACAGCAAACCCACTGCGTAATGTTTAGCTTGAAAACACTTGTTGCATGTAGCGTTCAGAAAACTACATGTTTTTCCTTATGTTTTGGCACCTGTAAACTGATGCCTCCTTTAACTGGCAGTTTTCTATACTAGATCCGATCTGTGGTATTTGATAAGATGATATGGTTATTGTGCCTGAATCTGCACTTGGGAATGAGCTATTCCTTAAAGATTCGTGTTCTCCCTTTGACAATTTCATGTTCATTTCAAGTTTTTGAAGCCTTCAGCTGATTCAAATTCAGCCCTTTTTGTGTTGCATATTATTAGAAATAATTGGGATGCCCTCAATCAGTTAAGGGGTAATGAACTCTTATACAACAGTCACTACCGGAAATGGCTGTCAATAGTGTCAAGCATCATACTATTTTTCACTAATATTCTCTGGTCTTTAATACGACTTTTAGAGATCCTTCCACAGGGACAGATTTTACCTGTAAAATAACTAATCAGTTTGAATCCTATCGCTACTTATTGGCAAACTTAGCAGCATCACTGGTAAATCATGGCTGTTTAGGCTATCTGTACAGCTTTGGGTCCACACTGTATCCAGCTACAACATTTGGCACTGTTGGTGCAGCGCCTCCTCAGCTGCCTACCATCTCAGTGTAGTCACTGGTGCAGCCAGGCACGGGTACAGGTATGGGCACAGTCACGGACACCCCAGCGGTTCGGAACAACGCCGGTGGCGGAATCAGTTTTGCAGGAACAGCTGATAAAAGGCTCCTCCCTTGGCCCTCCCAGATAGCCAACTCCCGTGGTGACAACAGGAACTTGGAGCAGTCCTCAGGAGATGTGAGTGTTGCGTATCGCTCTGCGAGCTTCGAGGCAGCTGCTGCTCCGATGCCAACTCCGCCCACACCAGGGACACTGATTCCAGTGATGCTGTTGTGACGGCACCCGTTGACGCCGGCCTCCAAATGGTCGCTGTCGTCGTCAAGACCGGTGGCGTTACTGTGGACGATGAAGCAGAGCATGCAAGGCAGCTGCAGGAAACAGTTCCTCTTCTTCTTCTTCCTGTGATGCAGCTTGCGTGTCCTCTTCTTCAGGCGGTAACCATTTTTCGAGAGAAGATGGCCCATATAGATGATTCAAAGAAACTCTAGAACAACAAGAGTCAGTTCATTAGTAAATATATTATTCAGCAATATTCTTAAGACCTCAAAGGACTGGGTATCATTGTCTATACAGAGGTTGTATTGGTGCCAATATGATACCTGAGTTTTGGTACCAATACCAAAACCATGCTTTTTTCAGTACCTCACCTTTAAACCCTTTTCTTGTTCATTTCATAAAATAAGCCAAAAAACTCAGTTACAAGTCTTATGAGTATAAGTTATGACTTAAAGGTTCAGCGTGAAATATTTAGGGGGATCTGTTGGTAGAATACGGCAGAAATGGAATAGAATATTCATAAGTATGTTTTCATTAGTGTATAATCATTTGAAAACAAGAACCGTTGTATTTTTGTTACTGAGGATGACACCTTTATATCAACTGAGAGAGAGGGTCCTCTTCCACATAGAAAGGAAGGGGTGAGGTGAGGGGTATTAAGTCGATTGCAATCTGAAATACAAACAGGCCTGACAAAGCATTCAATTAACTTTTAGCACTTGACAGCTTTCAACACTCAAACACATTTTGGTCAATTCAATACCCAACCCAAGTGGTGTGGTAGAGAAAAAAAAGTAGGCTCACATATAGCACAAAGCTACCCTTCCACAATAATTATCACATAAACTATTTTTTTAGTGTGGCAAAACAAATATTTTGG
>JAPZEA010000022.1:17322376-17332998 GCA_029783685.1 Heniochus monoceros | reverse complement strand
TCAGCACTCTTTGCTCTTCCTTGGACTTCAAACAGACCTTGCACAGCATAACTGCATGTTTAGGGCCATTGTCCAGCCGGAAGATGAATCCTTTTCCGCACAATTTCGAGTCAGAAGGGACGGCATGCCTCTGAAGACTAGAGTGGTACTTCTCAGTGGTCAGTGTGTAGTTCACCCTGTGCAAGTCACTTGTTCCTGAAAAGGGGAAACTTCTCCACACCTAAATATTTCCACGCTATTTGACTGTAGGCTTTATTCCTTGTTGAAATAACCTCTCATCTGGTGCTAGGTCAGCCTGGCCTTGCTTTGGATGAAAATGTCTTGATCTGTGAAATTCTGTCCAGTGTGGGTTGCACTGCCACTGCACCAAGTTTCAATTTAGCTGTGTTTTGGAGCTTCGATGCTTTAGAATAATTGAGCCCTGAACTGCTCTTGTTACGTCATGACAATCAAATGAAAGCGATTTTTCAGATGAAATCCCAATCTGTTTTAAATCATCACAGATGCAGCTATATTAAATTAGTGAGTACTTCACAAAAAAAAACATACCTGATCAAGATATAAAATTCATTGTTCAATGAAATTGTAATTACATTAATTCTGGGGAGGTCTCACTCTGCCTTTATTTCCCAATACCACAAACGTCACCCACTCAGTCATTCCCGTCTTCTACTTCTTCTTTGGATTAGGCGTACTGTTGCTGCCATACTGTTTGTTATGAATGTTCTTTTGACAGTTATTTATATTATAGTATCAAACATTTTTGAACGATACCCAGCCCTACTGTATGTGTGCAGTACATTGTCCATAGAGTCTTTATTTCTAATAGCACAATAACCTCCTCTGTGTTTAATACAGTATTATAAAAGATTATCTCACTTCATCCAAATCTGCTCCTCACAGGCAGAAATCTTTTTGGCTTGCTGCGATTAGGTTTGATAAATTCTAGGAACAGAGATATGAAATGTCTCACCTCTGACTGACCTGAATTTGCCTGTTGATGCCCAGGGCATTGTAGTGGTAAAAAAACCAACTAATTCCAGATGATCATCTGCCTCTATCCATGTATTCTAGCTAAATGTTTCAAAGAACAAAAAGTGTTGACAGCTAACAGTCGAACACTCCCACGCAGTGTCATTCCATAATCCTCTCTTTAATGAACTGTTGGCTGACAGCCAACATAGAAATAGAAATACGAAAACAATATTGTTGAGAAATCTGAATATAAATCACTAATTGAAGAGTGGCACAGTTTGACACATGCAATTCAGAGGTTACTGATAAGTTTGAACTTCGCAATATTTCTTGTTCTTTTGTAAGAGTTAAGTAAAAAGAAGACTCAGTGTTGACATTTCACTGAAGACTTTTTAAAAGATCTGATGACTTCATGTCATCTGTTTATTATACATTCTTCAGTTTTAATTGTTACCTCTGAGCAGCTACTCGCCCACGGTACACCCATTTATGTGTTTTCACGTACTTTGTCTGTCTAGATCTTGTCTTTGAACTGTGTTGGAGTGTATCGTCTATGCTTGATTGACATCTCCCTTGCTCTACTGTGAGATCTATTACACTTATGTGTGACAGCTTCTACCTTTTCATAATTGTTTTACAGAACATGTAGTTTGACAACCTTACGCAACTCTTATAGTGACTTTGTCCACCTTCAACCTGAGAAGTAGGGCTTCAGATTGTGATTATTTTGACAGATATTGCGATATGAGTTTATTTTAGTGGGAATATTCATTTTTGCATTTCATTTTCTAAGAAAAAAAAAAGCTGAAAATAATGACAACGACTTTCCTTTACGTCTGGACAATATGATCTGTAGGCTGGGGCATCTCTGTAGCACCACAGTGCTCCAATTTGAATATTACCGTATTGCTATGATGATAATCATAGAAATCGATAATATTTTGATTGTGTGTTCAGTGTTCAGTCCGACTGAGTAGTTGTCTAATTAGCCAGAATAACCAGAAACACCTGCATTAGTGCAGGTCCTTTAACAGTTTAACACATTTCAATCAGCGTAATTAATAATTGATGCAATGAATGAGTTTACCCCCTGCATTTCGAACATCTGCTTCATAATTACCAAACACGTCATCAGCAGGACACTGAACACTGAAATGTTTTGGATGTGGTGTCATGTCGGGGAAGAGGAGGAGAGAGAAGTCCACTAAACAAACTGAGAAAGAGCAAGAAGTTGTTGGCATCGTATGAATTTGGTAATGGAAAAAAGCTGAATGCTACTTTTTGTATATGTGTGTCGGAGGGAGAAGAAAAAGAAGCAAAAGGAAAACCAGATAAGATAGATAAAATGATAAAAATGTCAAGGACATGAACACAGGGCAGTGGAGACAATAACACAAGTAAAAAGTGAATAAGAAATAAAAACAGTATAATTAAAACACATATCAAACGTCTCCTAAAGCTTTCACAAAAAGAAAAGTTTTACGCTGATATTTGAAAGAGGCTGGAGACTGAATTATGGTGGAGATCAATTCTAAAGGCTTTATACAGTTTAAAGGTATGCATACGAATACTGCAGAGCCAAAGTACCCAAAATATGATTTTTTTTATTTGTTCACATAAAATATTAACTTGTGACATAAAGTGCCAAAACTGTACTTAAGTGCTTGAGTAGCTGCAGTTTGAGACTTTTCTCCTCTCAGTCTTAAAAATGGGAAACATATTGTTTAATTGTATCTTTGCATCTTGTGTCAATCAAACCCAGTCATGTCACCTTCTCCTCTGGTTTTTCAGTCGTGCCGTATGAGATAAAGATATACACCAGTGATGTGTTTGGTGCGGGAACAGACGCTGATGTGTTCATAGTCCTGTACGGACAGAAGGGAGTGTGCACGCAGCAGAAACACCTGTGTGTCAACAAGAGAGAGAGACGGCTGTACTTTGAGAGGGGAGCTGAGGACATGTTTATTGTGGAGGTGAGTGGATTTGAACTGTACATCCTCTAAGGCGGCGGCCGCAGCTCTGTAA
Organism: Heniochus monoceros; assembly: GCA_029783685.1. Classification (NCBI taxonomy): domain Eukaryota; kingdom Metazoa; phylum Chordata; class Actinopteri; order Chaetodontiformes; family Chaetodontidae; genus Heniochus; species Heniochus monoceros. The sequence goes on along the minus strand of JAPZEA010000022.1, from coordinate 17,329,998 downwards.
ACACTGTATAATCTTTTCCCAGCTGGAGGATGTCGGTGACGTTATAGAGAAGATCAGGATCGGACACGACAACAGGGGCACCAACCCAGGGTGGCACCTGGACAGAGTGGAGATCAGACGACAGCTCAGGAAAGGAAAGGTAGTAAAAATCCACCCGAGGTTACACCTGCGTAGACAAGCGTCTGTGCCCTCATTAAATTATTAACAGATGAATAATGTAACGCCGTTTGCCTCACACTTCTCAGAGTCAGGTACACTTTCCTTCAGTCTCAGAGACACAGCTTGGCCCAGTTTGGGGATTATTTTATATATTTTTTTAAATGTTAGGGTTCAGAGACAACCATTTTCCCATGTGAGTGCTGGCTGGCCAAGTCTGAGGATGATGGGGAGACGGTGAGGGAGCTGGTCCCCTCGGACATCATCACAGAGAAACTCCTCAGGGACGGGAAGCTGAAAAGGACTGAAGTTGAGGTGGAGGATGCTTTGGAAAGTAGGTTTACCCTGATTTCACCGGTGGAATGTAAACTCGTGTGCTGTTCATCCATACAAAATGTACAAATTTAAGGTACTTTACAGAAGTTTTTCCATTTCATGCCACTTTAAACATTCGCTCCACCACAATTCAGATGAAAACATTGTGTTTTCTAGCTTTAGTCACTGGTTACTTTACAGATTGAGATGTTACATGCAAAACATATAATTTATAGGATATGACGCACTAGATTAAACTAACAGTAATTAAAATAGCCAAAAGTAGCTCCACCTTGAGCAACTACACCAGCAAAATACTGAAATGGCCGTTTTTCTGCACAATGAGTAGTTAAACTGTGCTTACACCCTGCTGGTAACATTACGTGCTTTTACTTAAAGCGAATAGAGTTGATTATTCTCATAACAATGTATTAATCAGCAACAGTAACACGACTCCAAATGAACAATAATGTTGCTTCATAACTGCTGGATGTGTAAATAAGCATCAGGTTTGCCTTAGTAACTCAAAAGGTGATGATATGTTGGTGTGTTCAAGCTTTTTTTCATTGTCTTCAAGTAGCCAAAAAAAGAGTTATTGCAGATTTAAGTGGCATTCTGGCTGTTTCAGTTGTAATTAAGTATTTTTATATTGAAGTACTGGTGCTTTTACTCAATTAAAGGAGCTGAATACTCCCATCTAAGGTGTGTTCATAGTTTTGTTCTTGCACACTTTATTTTAACAAGAAATTACACAGTACGGTTAATTTAATTAATAAAATTGATCTTTTTTTTAATCACACGTTATAGTGTAAATGCATTTTTCAAATAGAAAATAGGTCTCAAGTTATATGAGTCAAGCCTGGGCTTTTGCTGTTTAGTGGGCAGGACAATTTATAGACCAATTTTTCTGAGATATTATACTTGAATAAATGCATGTACTGCATGAACAGACATGGACTGTTGGACTGGAAGCTACTCAGTTCATATAAACAGAGAAAATCCAGAGCACACCAGGAATATCTCATTTTTCTAGCTCAGTCATACATAATTACAAATCTGTGAGTTAACAGCGTGTCTCTACTTAATGTATAATTGACGTGTTCTTCCGTCACAGCTCACACGTACAACGTGTCCGTGCGGACAGGTGATATGTACGGAGGAGGAACTGATGCCAACGTTTTTCTCACCATCTACGGAGACCTGGGAGACACAGGAGAACGCAAGCTCTCCAAATCTGAGAACAACAAGAACAAGTTCGAGAGGGGAGAGGTACCTGAGGAAAGGTGTGATACGTTATGTCACGTGACTGCTGCTGTCTGCAGGTATCAAAACGTGTTATATTCTCTTTGCCTCTCAGGTGGACAAGTTCACTATTGAGGCTGTGGATTTGGGCCAAGTGTTTAAGATTCGTATTCGTCACGACAACTCAATGATCGGGGCCGATTGGTACCTGGATCAGGTGGAGGTGCTGGACGTGGAAACAGAAGAGGTGTACATGTTCCTGTGTGAGCGCTGGCTGTCGACAAAGAAAGAGGACAAACGCATAGAGAGGACCTTCTTTGTCAAGGTTTGTTAAACTTGTGGTTGGAGAGAGCGCCGTGTTACTTCGCTCTTTGTGTTTGATTTCCTATCAGCTGCTGCTGCAGTAAAATTAGCTGTAAGAAGGATGTGAGTAGATTATTTGTCTGTTCTGTGTCTGGTTCAGGGGTACGAAGGTGAAAGAAACACTGATCCATATTCCAAGAAGATGGCTCAGGCCAAACTGGGGCTGGACAGAAATGCCAACAAGAAGAAAAAGAAGAAAAAGGCGGCAGTGGTGGAAGAGGGTCCAAGTAAGGTCGCAAAGCTATAATACATGTTTCTCAAGATGGGATTAGAGTAAGAGAACAACAAAGTGCTTCCATGCAGCAAAGACAAAACATAAAGGAACCTTTTGAGAAATTACACTGATCATTAACTTGAGAAAAGGCAGCAGTACTAGAAAATAAATCTAAAAAAATCTAAAAACTCTGAAAGTAAAAGTGCAAACCTTCAGAAATAATTCAAAATGTTTGGATCGATTTTTCAGTTCACAGCTTTGTGCCACTAAATTTTGAACAAATAAGCCAGATTTAAAGAAATAGTTCAACATTGTGGGAAATATGCTTTTTTTTTTTCCTTGGCGTGTGATATGAGAAGATTGATACCACTGTCATGTCTGTACGCTAAATATGAAGCTATAGCCAGAAGAAGGGTAATGTTGTTCGCATCAAGACTGAAAACAAGAGGAAACAGCTAGACTGGTTCAAAGGACAAAACCGCCTACACACACAGTAAAAGCTCACTAATTAACACATTATATTGTGGATGTTTAATCTGAAGAAAAAAATGAAGTGTTAAAACAACAATTTCTGGTTTTGCAGGGGATAATGTCTATTATATATCTATAAGACTATGTCTCGGTTTTAAGTTGTAGCTCCCTCTGCTTTTTGTCCGCTGATCTCACGGTGACCACTTCTGTGTTTGGAAACGAGATACAACGTGTTAATTAGTGAGTTTTAGAGGTGCTGGCAGGTGGATTTTGTTACCCTCAAACAGAGCCAGGCTGCCTGTTTACCCTTGTTTTCAGTCAGACCAAATGAGTGTATTTCCAAGATGTCAAACTATCCTTTAACATAAATGAAATTTAAAAAAAAACCCTCTTTAACTGATTCTTCTCTTCTACCCAGTCATCCCCTATCACTTCACCTTGTCCACGGGGATAGACCGCGATGCCAGCACCACAGCCAGAGTCTACGTCATCATCATCGGCCCCAACGAGGTGGAGACAGACCGACTGTGGCTGGACCTGCCGGAGGGAAAGAAGTCCTTCACGGCTGGCACCATGGAGCACTTTGTGTCTTATGGAACTGACGTAGGAGAGATCAAGAGGGTGGAAGTGAGAATCTGGGACTCTCTCTGTTGCTAAATCTGTGAAACTGTCTCCTCTCTGTCTCCTCAGATGCACTGATTTTAAAAATTTAAATAAAGCCATTCAAGCTCAGCAATAATTAATTTTAGCTGTGCCTTCTGGTACCTAGATCAAACAAAATCAAATGATATATCAATTCCCAGTTCTACCTTCCCCCTCGTTCTCTCCCTCCTCTTCCTTCTCTTTCCTCCCTCCGTCTCTTCCTCAGCTCGGCCATAACGGTGTCACACCAGAGAGCTGCTGGTTGGTGGATGAGCTGTCGGTTGCCGTGCCAACCAAAGGTATCAAGTACATCTTTCCATGTAAGTGCTGGCTGGCTAAAGACAGGGGAGATGGTCTGACTGCCAGACTGTTCAATGTGCTGGACTCCAGCACGATCAACGTTATCCGCAAAGTGAGTCACCAAACCTAAAATATGAAAGCATGGAAAACATTCAGTTATCTGCAAACAGAAATAGCCTCCTCTAATCCGTGTTATCTGCTGTATATTGTAGGTTATTTATTCGGCCACAGTTGTCACAGGTGACACTCAGTATGCAGGGACCGACACCAACATTTTCCTGACGGTGTATGGAGCCAATGGGAGCACAGAGGAGATGCTGCTGCCCAAAAATGAGGACAGGTCAGTCCTCCCCTGACTAATCACTTTTCATTAAATGAATAATTCTGTGTTTGGGGTTATATGCTCATTTGTTTTCTTGCTCAGACTTGAAACAACTGTACTCGATTTATTTCTAAGATAAGAAATTAAATGACAAGTGAAAGCAGTCTCTCGTAATGATAGACCTCATAGCAGAGTTTTGCCCCAGCATCCAGATGTTTTCAGTGAATAAAGCTAAAAGAAAAATCCACTGTACGCTACCTACTCAACACCAAACGGTAGACAGACACAGTTAGGGACTCGCTGGTGAACAGAGTGGAGCACTTAGCAGCTTAGCAGCCAGATATTTCTGAACTGTTACTGTTACGGATAGTTCACGTACAAACATGAGAGTGGAGTCGGAGCGAATTTCCAAAACACTTTCTTTAAGATAAACATCTCAAGTTGAAATGTTTTCAAATCTACTATTCTATTTATGTTGTTACCATCATTTAGGTTTGAAAGGGGTCAAGAAGACACATTCAGCCTGGAGGTAGATGACATTGCTCCTCTGAAGAAGATCAGAGTCCGGATTGATGGCTCTGGAAGTCGTCCTGACTGGTTTCTCGACATGGTAACGTAAAGACTACGAGGGTTACTATCAATGGGAGCACTTTTTTTTAGTAACACCTATCAAAATACAGGATATCATAATAAAGAATGATAATAATGATAATTCCCCATGCTACAGCTCATTAAAGGGGATGTGCAGCAACTTTACACATCAAAGCCTGTTCATAGGTCTTGGCCAGTACTACTCTATATGTGAAAAATCAGTCAATCAAGTTATGACTGAAATTGCAGTTTGAAAATTGCAATGAAAATGAATGAAGAATAGTTGTTTAGCCACTGGCAAAAAGCAGCTGTTTTATTTTGGACTATATTGATTCTGTTCAGGTAGAAATAAGATACATTTTTAATTATGCTTGGTACAATTATATCTTGTTTAATACTACATAGATTACAAATACTGGCTTGTAGTTGAATAAAAATGCACTTCAATCACAATATAAATCAGGAAAACCACAATTAGATATCTTCCTGAGATCATCCGCCCCCACAGACCACTAATGTTGGTCTGTGTCTGTCATCGCTTCTGCTGCAACTCAACAGTGATGTTCACCAGGAAAACGTGACTTTTACATTTGAACATTTGCACCTGAGACGAGATCAACGAACGTCTCAACAACTGCTTTCAGATCCTGATGCGGAGCCTGACCACAGAGGAGGTGTATCTGTTCACCTACGAGAACTGGCTGTCCAAGACCAAAGGGCCAAAGAGGACGAAGGTGTGCGAGCTGGCAGCTGTGGTGGACGACGAGGAGATGGTGGAGAAAACAACCTACATCATCCAAGTCCAGACCAGTGATGTCGGAGGTGGGTGACGTGAGTTCTGTTCTGTTCAAGTAATGGCCTCAACTGTCGAAGGATATACCCACGTACGAATGTGTAGTTGTTTTTAAGGCTCGACAGCTGTTGATGACACATTATTTCAGTTAGTGTGAGTCTGAGTCATGTGTCTGAATGAAATTGACCAGAGTCTGTGATTAAAATTAAAATGAATTAATGTCTAGTTGAACATGACCAGTTCAACAAATAAGTAATTGTTATTCCAAGTTCATTTAAATAACTTTCAGAGGTAAAAATATCCCGTGAAAGACCCCTCAGATTTGTCTTGGGGGCCCAGGTTGGAACCACAGAAATATACTCACTTTACTTGTTTCATTTCATTTCTGAAACAAAGGATAGAGAAGAAAATTAGATTTTGACATTTTTGAGCATTTTGCACATGCAAAAATATTCCTAAATGAGGCACAGTATGTATATATATATACGGTACTACAATATGTAAGGCCACAGGGTTATAAAGTTTAACATGTATTTTACTACTAATTACTTACCCTGATATATCATAGTATCATACATTATCGTAGCACTCATGCAGCATTATTAGTTAAATACAAATGTTTGTTTTCCTCAGTAAATGCCTCTGATATTTCAGGTGCCGGCACTGATGCCAACGTGTTTGTGATGGTGTTTGGGGAGTATGGAGACACTGGGACGCTGCCTCTGAAGGAGAGCGCCAACAGGAACAAGTTTGAGCATAAAATGAAAGATGTGTTCAGATTCCCTGACATGCTCAGTCTGGGCGAACTGTCCAAGGTTCGAGTGTGGCATGACAACAAAGGTGAGGAGGAAAGACCGGCATAAGAGACAGAAAACAGGGATGTTTGTTCTCTAAAGCAGCAGAATTAACATGATTCAGATTTTGATGATTTCTCACAGTGATGGTGATGGTTTGGCTTCATGTTTTAAAGGCTTGTTCGCATATAGTATAGTTAAACAACGAGCTATATGAGGGAAAATAATTGCGTTAATAAATAATTTCGCTGCTGATGATTCCAAAACATTTGAACTACTACCATACTACATGAAGAATATTAAGACATTATTGGGAATCTTCTTATTCACTTTCAATGTCTTCCACTTTCATGTCTGTATGCCAAATATGAAGCCAGTAGCTGGCTTGCTTAGCTTATCTTTGCCAGTCTGACTCTCTCCAGTGACAAAATATTCAAGTACATAACCCCCCTTAACGCTACAACATGTTTTTACACTTTGGTTTTTGTAACATGTTACTTAACGAGCTTTAGAGGTGCTGATAGGTGGATTTTTTTCACCTTTGGACAGAGCCAGGCTAACTGTTTATCCCCGTTTCCAGTGTTCATGCTAAGATATGCTAGATATCCTGAGATTGGTATTGACTTGACTTATATGTAGACAGGAGTTTGCACTGAAAAGGTACTGAAAACATGAGACCACGATGGACTTCGATGCTCTTGCTGTAAACAGGCCCTGCTCCTGGTTGGCACCTGGAGTACATTGACGTGAAGGACGAGACCATGGACCAGACCTTTAGGTTCCCCTGCGACCGCTGGTTGGCTAAAAATGAAGACGACGGGCAGATAATGAGGGAGCTGGCCTGTGCCAACAACGACTCTATAGACCTCAGTGACAAAACCAGTTAGTAAAAATGGAAGTCTGTGGGCATAATTACAAGCTCTCTAATTGTCGGAGATGAATGACTCGCAGCTAATTACAACCGTTTGCCAGATGTGAAATGATTACAGTGCAACAATCTCTGTCTCTCTGCATCGCCACAGAATATGAAATTGCCACAACAACTGCCGACACAGACGATGCGTCCACCACGGAAAACGCCTGGATCGTGTTGGAAGGCAGGAAAGCCCGTTCCAAGGAGTTTGTTCTCGAGAATAAGAAAAAGAAGTTCTTATGGTAGGTCTTCAAAGAGAGCCTAGGTGCCTCGGCTCACGGTAAAAGCCTATTATGTGGCCTTACATAATCTCCTCCCTTTCACATGTTTTGTTTTTCTACCCTCTTTTATCTCGTAGCTTCACTTTCTGTTCTCCAAGTCTCTGCTCTCATGAGAGCTAATCCCATGAGACGCACAAAAGAAAAACTCTCATGCAGACCAGTGAATTTAACTGTTCGCAGCTCAGAGTCAAACCCCGCACAAACTACCAGCAGTTGTAACTTCTT
>JAPZEA010000022.1:16905585-16916012 GCA_029783685.1 Heniochus monoceros | reverse complement strand
ACTGGAGAGTGAGTGCCTTTGTTTTTTCTCACTATTTTTTTACATTATGTAAACTAAATGATTAATAATAGCAAATACAACAATACTAATAATAGTCTTTTACAGGGTGACACATGTCAGATTAGCTTGTGACAATATTATAACTTTGCCAGGAAATAAAGGCAATGAAATGTTGTGATGGATCATGTATTTCACGCAGGTTTCTACTGTCAAAGTCTCTCAAAATGATTTAGTTATTATGGAAACCACCAGCAGCCTGGATGGTAGGAAATCAATTACAAAACTTCAGATTTGCTTTGGAAAACGGTCTGCAATAACGTTAAGTGTATTTGCTTTGTAGTTAAAGGACTACAACGTACAATATCACTAGTGTGGTCCTTGAAAAGCCGGCGTTTGCCTTCGGTCCTCTCTATCGATGTGACTCACACACCAGAAGGGAAATGAACAAGTTGTAATATGAGTTCAGGTGCGGTGGCGAAGAGGTGAAAGGGTGCATGTGTGTGTTTGTGCGAGCATGTCTCCTTCCACATGTGTGTGTTTAGAGAGCTGGTGTTGACACAGACACAGCCGCTCCATTGTCCTCCTCCATCTCCAGTCAGGATGTTTGAGGGACGCCTCATCGCTTGGCTCCCTCTAATCTCTGCTGGAACCAAAAACCCTGCGGCTGGAAGGCCTCGGCCCTCGAGGATGCTGTCAGCGCCGGGACAAGAGAGGCACAAGGCAGGGAGCGTAGCTGGGAAGGTTACTGTCGAAAATTATGGAGCAGTCAATTATAGATTTCTCATGAGCAGTTTTAAAATTGCAGGCAGTGAAATAACCCACGGGATTACACTAAATCCGCCAAGTAATCCTCTGATTTAATAGCTTTTGATTTAGCTTTGTCTTTTTAATATAAAGTTTGAATTAAATAAAAAGATATAAATGAAGTTAAACGAACAAGTTGCTGAACTTTAGGAGACATAGCTCAACATTATAGTGGTATCATCCATCAGTGTTATAACCCGCCGTTGTTCCTTTGCATTTAAATGTTTCCTCCTCTCTGTCTTTCCTCTATCTTTGACAAATTACAGCTTCCATTTTAATAATCAAATTTACTGTAGCCCCCATGATATGTGTGCTGTTACCCCGGCAGCAAGGTGAAAGAAACTCTGAAACACAGAAGGGCCATTCAGGAACCCTGGAAATTCAATCCAGATCAATTAGCCTGAGTAGGCAGTACTACCAGAGAGCCTTAATGAAAAACATTTTGCAAGCAGATTCAGCCCAACATGCTTGATTTTTCAGTCATGTCAGTGTGACAGTCAGCATCTGGTATTTGCTCAAGCAACTCGAATCTAGGGAGGAGCACGAGATTCATCTCGGTGACCTAAAGTTGACTTCTTTTTTTTTTTTTTGACTTCTTTTTTTTTTTTTTGACTTTTTTTCCCTATCATGGCTGAATATTACATGAAAATATTTTTCATTTCAGTAGATGTCTAAGAACAGGAATTTTTAGTTAGTTCTGTTGTGAGGGACTAAGCAGGTAGACATGAGGAATCATTGGTGGATTTTATTCACCCAAAAGTGAAGAAATCAATTTACAAGCAACAAAGGTCTGGACTCATTAAGGAGGTCAGTAAAACAGGTCTAAACTTTTGAAAAGATGACGATAGCTTTGTTTTATATACTGTAGCTATAACAATCTATAAGTCACGTGACTGATTATTGGAGGGCAAAGATAGCTGAAACTGTTTGTGAAGCATGACACACTGTAGAAGAATGGTGTGATGTGTTACAGTTCTGACAGACTTCAGTTTATACAGTTTAACCTTAAAAAAAAAAAGATTCAGCCATGAACAGAAAGTTTAGTTTAAATTAAAAAAGTTTTTTCAACCATTGGAGTGTGAAAAAAAAACACATTGACTAACAGCTTTACCTCTTTCATTCAGTGTTTGATCTGTGTCGAAAGAAGGAGCAGAAAACATCGCCCAAAAATGTCACTGACAGAGATTTTCGCCCGTGGCCTCACCGGAAACGTGTCCTCTCCCACCGAGAAACCAGTGCTGTTTTCTTAATTTCAACTGCTCCCAAAGATTAATTATTCAATTTAAGCGTCATGGCTGATAATGTACAGTAGGCTGGGTTTTATCCTCGAGGAGATGGCGGTGGCCCCCAGGAAAGAGATAAAAGTGGATTCATTTCAAGATGCCTGTTCCTCCAAAGACTTTATTAGATTTAGTTAATGAGAGAGCAAGGCAGGCTGACTGGCTGAGCGCAGGTTGGGGAGCTGGAACGTAATTAAGCCGTGAGTCTGACGATGCCACTGTTATACACTTTGATTAAAAACACGTTGAACAGCTAATCTCCAACAAATTAAAGCAGTTACATCGTTTGGCACGGTCACCTTTGGTTCTCCCTTCAAACGAGGAAAATCCCTCTTTCTCTCTGTCTCATCCGCCCACATCACTTCTACACCTTCTACCCCCTGCCCCCTGCTGCACCCCCCCTCTCCCCGTCTGCACCCTAATTCTCCATGGTAAGTAGGTGTAGCTACTTGCATGGTCCACCAGCCGGTCCGTCTGTCTGAGATGTAGTTAACCCTTGTGGGTTTTATGTCTTCCATATGCCCTGCTGGGGCCTGTATGGCTGGACGGTGTAATACAGGAGAAGCCTGTATATTTCCAGGCCAGCACACACAAGTCTTCTTGTCTGAGCTATAATGAGTGTTAGTATAGATTTCCTGTGGCTCAAACACTAGGCTTAATTGACCTGAACAGCTCTGAGTGACTTGGCACCTCCCGTCTCAACCTTCCCCTCCTCCCTCACACCCCCTCAAGACCTTTCTCTGGGACAAAGAGGCTTTGTCCTCAGGCCTGCGCCACAGCGCTCTAAACCTTTGTTGAGTGTTTCTGTCTGACAGAGCAAATAGCTCTGGCCTCCTTTTGTTTATTGTCATTTTTGAAGTTTGAACAAAGTTTATACAAAGCCCCATTTTCTGACGTTGTTTGCAGCCTGCAGGGGGAAAACAGAGGGAAGCAAAGAAATGGGTTTATTGTTTGTTGAATTTTTGACTGTCTGCTGCTGTCTGACCCTTTATCTTCTCATCTCTCTCCGTTCCCTCTCTCTCTCCCTCCATCGCTCGCAGGGATCACATATACACGGTGGACACGGACACTGCCAACAGTGACGAGATCTTTTTCAGTAAGGTGAGCGAGACGTCTGTCTCTTTGAGGACACGTTGTTCTCGGCATGCCGTGATTGACAACGTAACCCTAATAACCCGTCTCTGAGTGTTGGTGTGTGCACGTGGGTGTATACGTGCGCCTGCCAGCAGTCTTACTCACCCGCTCACCGGTGTGAGCTTGCCGTGCTCGCCGCGCTGACCCCGTTAAGAAGATTATCCAATCAATCAGCTAGCAAACCGCCTGCGTCATCCACGCTCATCAGCGGGACAGCAGGAAGGTCTGATGGGTGCGTAACGGAAGCTGAGAGGACAGTGGAGGAAGTGAGGGAAGAGGAGCCGGGGAAGCGCGTGAAAGAAGATGCATGGGGAAAAGAGAGGGAAGAAAGGGCAAAAAAGAGGGGAAGGTAAGATGAGATGAATTGCAGAAGCGGGAGGATGACGAAGATGGATGCAGAGGGGAAGAAGATCCTGTTGTATATTTTCAGATTATTCAAAAAAAGCACCTTATATTTACATAGGCCCTCGGCCGTAATAACCCACTCTCCATCTCATTCCAACCACTCGTCGCTGGCATCACTTTCCCTTAACATAATGCATGCAAACAGAATTCAAACAAGGCCATTCTCGTGTATACAACAACCCGCTTTCCCTCCGCCTCATCCACTTCAATGTCAAAGCGCGGCGAGTGGGTCTTAATGAGAGCAGGCTGCAGATGAAAGGCTGGTGGGAGACGCGCAGATTGATTGATGACTGAGGGTCTTTAATCAGTGGCCGAGCTCCAAACATGTTGTACAACAGCGGCGGGGACGCGGCGGTCTGAACCAGCGGCTCGGCGCTGACCCTCAGGCCACGCAGGGGAGGGACGAAAAGCGGTGAGTGCGTGCGAGGCTGCGCACCAGATATAACTTAGCATTGACTGATAAGTGCGTGTGACAATGAAAGAGGGATTATAGGTTTATGCGTTAGCAGTTGACTGGCAGGTATTGGCTAGCGCTGACCTACAGGCCAAGGCAGTGTGTATGTGTGAGTGCGTGCATGTGTGTGTGTGTGTGCGTGTGTGTGTGTGTGTGTGTATGCACAAGTTTGGCCAGCCTATCAATCCACAGAAATGAGCTCGCGGCTCTAAGGCGGGATATGCCCTTGGACAGACTCTGTTCTGATCAGGGGTCAGTATCGTATTTCCTCCTTGCTGGGAGAGAATAAGAAGTTCAAGGAGGTAAACTGATCTCCAATCAGCGCTTAGAATAAAGTTCACCTCAGAGCAGGTGCCTCATTAGGGGAATCGATGACGGAGAATCTCAGATGATGATTATTGATCTCCGTATAGATTAGTTATTGAGCTCTACAGGGCCTTCTGTTTTTTTCTCCCAACTCAATGTTTTTCGTGTTTGCTCTCTCTCCTTCTCTCCTTCTCTCCTTTGCTTCCATCCTTTTTTCTCCAGAAAATGACATGGAAGTCCAGACAGGCAGACGTGGACACTTGCAGAATGAAAGGGAAGCATAAGGTAGAGAAAACACACGAACACACACCCAAACACCGCAACTTCTGTGCTTACACCCTGACTTTATTTATAGAGCAAATGTTACCCTGTTCTTCACGAAACACTTCTTTAGCAAATCACACATTATACAATGCAGACAAGCTGTAACAGATGTAATTTCTCACAGCCTCCCTGTTTCTTTCTCTCTCACACACTCACACACACGTTTACAGACACAGGAAACCCTGAAGGTGCAATCACACACACCTGCAGTTCATATAACGTTCTGCTATCACAATTTATAGAGCACGTCAGTGACAATCTTCATATCAAATAGCAGTATTATTATATCTTCACTGGATTTATTGTAGGTTCTAACAACTGTGCAAAATGAATAATGATTTTATTATTGTTCCATTAAGACGTTGAAAGGAGCATTAAAATTGCCTGTAAATACATCTTAATGTACCATGAGGAAATGCTGCATTTCATGATTGCGTGCTTGATGATGCCTCTCACTTGTCTGAAGAGAACTACATGCTGCACTTCAAAAAGAAAGAAAAGAAAGAGCCTCTTGTTTTAAAATCCACATGTGGCTTTCAGTGTAAGTGTCTATTATTAAAAGACACAAATGTCACCACGGACCTGCTTTCTTCTCTCTCTCCCGGCTCCCCGAAGGACGAGTGTCACAATTTCATCAAAGTCCTCCTGCAGCAAAATGAAGACACCTTGTTTGTTTGTGGAACAAATGCTTTCAACCCCTCCTGTCGAACCTACAAGGTAGGGCCGCGAACGCGTCTACACACTCACTCACACACACGTATAAACAGCCCTTTGGTGCTCTTTGATCTTTTTTGGACTTCAGCGGCAGGCTTACGTCAGACATATTGTGCACATATAGTTCTTACAACTACTTTTCTCTCTATCTTCTGTCTCTTTTTTCCTCTGTGACCCACTCGCACACACACTCAGGGATAATTTTCACATGCAACCTCAACCATGTGGTATACTGAAGGCGGTGGTGGGGCGCAGAGTTGGGCTATGAAGCGATGGACATAGATGGATGACTTTCACAACTCAGCAGGCCCTCCTCCTATGTCTTTATCTCCAGGTGTACTTTGACACGCTCGATTTAGAAGTGGAGAAACTTAACTACATGCCATATCGCACACACACACACACACACACACACACACACACACACACACACACACACACACACACACACACACTGAAGCGAGGGTGCATTCCTGAAATCCGATGCAAGCCTGTCCTGTAAACAGACGCCTTGCTGGCCATATACATGCGGGCATGTCTGGAATAGCTTCAAGATTCCGTCAGGGAAAACAAAATCACCTTGTGAAGAAGCATTTAATGAGCTCGGGTCAAAGGAAGAGAGCAGGTATACATTAAGATTGACTTGATGGACAAAAATAGAGATGTCAAGAAAAGATACACATGGAGAGAGAGAGAGAGAGAGAGAGAGAGAGACAGAAAGATTGGCATACAGGGAAGCAGATGGACAAAAAAAGAGAAAAACATACAAAGAAATAGATTTTAAGGCATGCAGGCAGGAAGAAAGACAAACATAAAAAGCAGACGGGCTGTCTTCAAACTGCTGCTGAAAATGTCCCAATTTCTTCCTTCCCTAGTGACATAGATATGACGTTTTTTGATGCCTTAGTGTGAAAAGTGAGCAGCATTGCCATTACATTGAATAAATCTTAACTCATTCATGAGACAATTTAACTGCCTCTGCAAGCTGCAGCAGCTGGGGTTACCGAGCATTAGGAGAGCGAAACATGGCACCGGAAGGAAAGAGCCACGTTTAACTGGTCATTACCAAAATCTGATCAAACTTTAAGGCACGTACTATGCCTGAAATATGCTGAAAACTAGCAAAACGTGGTTTCAACTTTACTGTCATTTCATTTAAGCATCTGGAGGGCTATATTGCGGAATAACTATGAGCCAATCATCCAGAGAAATCATACAAGTCATATCAAACAACATCATACAGGCAAAGAAAGAAGATGTAGGAACTCTGAGACAGGCAGACATGCAGGCAGCAAGAAAGGCTCAGCAGAGGTTCTGTCCTGAAGGATGTTATTGTTTGGTTTGTTTGGATGTGATGCGATGGTCACAGCACATCTAGATGTTATCTGGGCGGCCTGTGGGGAAAACTCTCCTGCTTTGGTTCACTAGATCTGTTTACCAGAGAAAGAAGACATCTCCGCTCCGTTGCCTTTGTGGTTCAGCATGCTAAGCACACAGAGTGGACGTCTTTCAATTGACTGACTCCTCCTGTGGCGAAAGGGGAATTTATGTCTCTGCATTTATCAGGCGTGGTTAGCTTTTGTAGCTCCTCTGGTTATGGTTTCAAGGCTTGTGTTTTAGCTCTCTCTGCACTGATATTGCTGCTTCTCTGGTAGAGTTAAAGGGAAGCGTTGTAAAACACTGTGAGGATTGATAAAATACACAGACACACGCACGTTTGCCTATGCAAACATACAGATCAGTGCGTACTGTACATAGATTACTGCACATGATAGGCAATGTTGACACAATCTCAAAATGAATGAGGAATGTTTATTAAGAGAAAAAAAAGGCACATCTGTCCATAGCATTATGATAAATACAATAATTTCATTCAAGTCTTCATTAAAATATTTTTCCATGTTCCAATTTGCACAGTCCAATTAGCCCTTGCATATTTTAGTGAGTCAGTTTAATGTGCTTGCAACTGCTCTTTCCCCTAAAAAATAATTCCACCGGCTACACTGTAATTATTTCCGTTGAATAAAATCAACATTTTTGACTGGAAATAATTGAATGAAAATGGCATGATATCAATCAAATATCATCAAATATGATATTGACAGCATTTAAATGTAAGAATTATGACTGATCACTTGCAGACAACTGTGCAAATGGACATATGAATGCATGGGCACATGTGTAGGGAGTTGTGTGCATGCATCCATACAAACACTGACAACTGTGCAAACAGGCAAAGACACACATTTTTGCAAAATCATCAGACACACACACACTCTGTATTGCTGGCAGGCTGGCAGGCTCTCTGGGCAGATACCAGGCCTTTGATGGCGTGCTGGGTTCATCCACTCTGCTTGGTCAAAAGTGTGTGTGTGTGTGTGTTTGTGGTTAAATCCACCTTGGCCACAGTTTGCCTCTCCATCTCCCCAGTGTGACAGCGCTGAAAAGAGCTTCTGTTTTGGGGCCAGCCTCATCCCACATTAATCAACAACGCTGCAAGGGCGAGCGGGAGGAAGGAGGGATGGAGGGGGAGCAGAGGTGGAGGGAGATGGGGGGGGGGCAGAGGGAGCAGGGAGGGCCAAACCAGCACCACCCCACGCTGTCATCTGCTCCAGCACCTTTCCTGCCTGGTTACCTCTTTATTTTTACCTCCGTCTGATTTTCTGTTTTAACAAACTTACCTATTTCCTCTCTTCATTAGCTTTTTCTCGTTATCCGCCCCTTCACCTTGTGTTGATAGTGTCAACACACACACAGAAGAAAAAACACAGACAGACACCTTGGCAGCCATGGCACAGTCCTCTCCCTCGGCACCTCACGGCACCCAACTACCCTCTCTTCTTCTATTCACCCTCCCTCCCTCCTCCTCCTCTCCTGCCAGCCTTAATTCCTCTCCCCCTCCATTGCTCCCACCACTCCGCCATCTTTCCCTCTGTTGCTTTCTCCCTCTGTCACTCCCTTGCTGTGTTGTAATAATAAACACCCCATCCAGCTGGGCTGATATATGACTGGAGTCAGTTTCATCGCCTGTTGCCGGGCGAAGCGGGGGGGGGGGTCAGTGGGGGGGCTTCGAGGCAGCGGGTCCCAGGTGATGCGTCCTCGACTTGGTACTGGTGGACTGAGGTGTACTGGGAAATTTCATCTGTGCCAAGTCTTTGCATTTGAAATGTGATTAATGCACGCAGAGGGATTTCTTGTGAGGCGCTAATACGTCCACACATCTTTCTAAACTACAGTTTGACTGACATAATGTTCATTATGAAGAAAAACAATAGCGTACAGTATAAAAGATAATGATTGAGCATCAGTTGGGACTCATAATTAAGTGAATTATTGTCACATTTTTTGCACCGTTTGTTCTCCATTCTTTTTGCAGTAGATCAATCATTTTAGAATTTGAAGGTTAAGATTAATTGGGTTCTTCCTCTGGTGGTTAAAATAACAAATTCTTTCAACAACACTCCAGTTTCCTGCTCAAGTGTTAAGGTGGTCAGGGAAAGGGTTCATCCTCCTAGGGCTCAGAAACAGGTTGCAGAGAAATGGGCCATGACTATTAATCTCCCAGGGAGATGTGTCCTTGTTTGCTTTACACAACCGCTTTTGGCCCAGGTGTGATCTCGTGCTCTTGACCTTTATAGATGGAGAAGGTTGCGCAGGTGGAAATATGGACTGAATATAAAGAAATGTGTGCGGAGGGCTGAATTCTGTAAAAGAAAGAGGTTTTTCTTCTCCTTTACCATGATTAATATGTCTTTGGCTGCCCTCTCTGACACCAGCAATTAGGACAAAATCATAAATCAAAATCAGCGGAAGGTTTTGGATCCGCCGTCTTCGCGAAAATTAGATTTGCGTGCGGATCCGCCTCGGGAAACATGCACTGTACTGTCTTTCCATATTCTGTAAAATAAACAAGGAAACAGCAAACAGTTAATAAGTGGGACACTGGCTCGGTTTACCCTAAGTTTGTCCTCAGTAAGATTTCACAAATCCCTCAGCAATGATAAATAAAGCCCATAAAGGAATCATAAAAACAACAAAGACACAGAGGCAGAACGTGTCCCTCACCCCGAGTACTGAAGCTGATGCTGAACCAATTATAACACTCCTGATGGGCATGTTTTGGATCTACAATGTGTTTGTCTAATTAATTAGCATATAGCCTATGGAAAACACCAATGAGCTGTTATAGTAATTAATTCATCTTGATACACTGCACCCCGAGCCAAGGTTACTGTACATTCGTCTGCTAAGCTACAGTAGATCCCTACAGAACAGTGTGTTGTTAAGGCGGCTCTGACGAAGTGTGACAGCGCTCCCGTTCCCTTCCCATTACTTTGAATTGTGTTTCTACAAAGCTGAAGCACTTCTTTATTTTCTGCAGCTAGCGGAGCTGACAGCATAATAAGGTTTTCCTGGTAAACAATGCAACAAAAAAAAAATCCCATCTGGCTGTTTAAGCATCAAATATCTTTATGGTAATGTTTGAAAATGTTGTGGTTCCGTGTGGCAGTTTTATGGATCGCTCTTGCCAATTTTTTAAACGCGGGATATTGCTTTGGACAAGGCTAACAGGAGCAAGTGAGCGCCCGGCTGTTGTTTCTCCACACATGCCATAGCTTGACAGGAGACCGGAGCTGTACGTATATCTGCGGCCCGGCTGGGAGTGCCTTCCTCTGTTCAAACGGCAGGAATAGATCAGTGACAGCCAGCCAAGCCCTGTAGACAGAGGTCACCGCCTCGGTGAAATCAGCCGAGGGATGGAGGGGTGGGGGTAGCGGCTGTGGCGGGAGAGATATCTGAGTGTGTGTTTGTGATGTGTCAGAGAAGGAGGGAGTGTTTGTGTTCGGTAGCTGACACAGAAGCTGCTGACGTTTCAAGCTTAACCGAGAGCTGCCCTGTCACTCTGTACATCCAGACGCTCTGATTCAGTGGACGCACCTGACCTTCAGCTACTCGTGTCCCTTATGATTAACTCTGTCTAATCTATAATTACAGTCTCCCTGTCT
>JAPZEA010000022.1:16792965-16803880 GCA_029783685.1 Heniochus monoceros | reverse complement strand
GTTACCAATCAACCTGTTTACCTGTGGAATGTTCCAAACAGGTGTTTTTGGAGCATTCCACAGCTTTCCCAGTCTTTGGTTGCTCCTGTAACAACTTGTTTGAAACGTGCTGCTGCATCAAATTCAGAATTAGCAGATAGTTACAAAAATCAGTGAAGATGATCAGGTAAAACACTATATATAAAACTATATTGTATTTGACCTGTCTTCCATATGTCATGTTTTACACAGCGTCCCAACTTATTTTGGATCTGGGTTGTAAAATATAATTCCCTAAAGATAAATATAGCAATGAGAAAAGCTTTGTGACGGTCAGCTTCCGTAAGCAATACAGAAGCTCGTCTTTTCCTCTGAAAAACGCAGGTAGACAACATTTGGGTGCCAATTCTGGACTTCAAAGAAAAAAAGGATGAATCAATGTAGCCATGGCGAGATTACAGCGGAGTGGAGTGTTGCAGCCTGGCTGTGTGCCACATTGTGTGCCACAACAGTTGGTGCACTCTGAAGCACACACAGTCATTACTGTGTGGTAACCAGGACTGGTTCTTGAACAAGACTTGACAATGAAGCGTGTTAGCTGCCAAAGAAAAGATCAAGCCTCAGGTATGTGTTTTATACGGTAATTTGTAAGGTGTGACTTCTATGTAGCTTCTTGGTATTAGAGCCAGCGATGAACAGCAAGAGGACTGTTTTTCTTCCAAGGTGTCAAATGATATATGAAACAGTTGCAGTGAGGATGCGCAGTACCAAGATCATCCCAGGACATGTTTCTTACACACCCAGAGTCCCAATGAAAGGCCTCCCCAACGCCACCAGCGTTCCTGTAACTCTTACTTAAGGGCACGGAGGGTGACTCCACGTGGTGACTGTAGTCCATGACTCACTGACTGCAACTCACCTGAAATGTCCAATAAAAGCAATAATATTATGACTTTACAGAAGGGATATACAGTGTGTTACATAAACAAGGACTAGTTCTATGGGTGTATTGTGTCTTTGTGCACTGAGACAAGAAAGGGCCACACAAAAATGAGACTGTGGGTTTGAAGTCAGACAGGTGATGGTTGCTAACCAAAAGGTCTAACACATCCATTCCCTCCCTCTGTCTGCACAGCTTTTGGGCTCAAGCGCTGCCGGGCTCAGTGGCCAGCCTCAGCTCTGGGAATTTCACACCTACAATGGCCATGACCAGCAGAGCAAAGCCCATCACACCATGGTGTGCCATTTCTGAGCCAGAGAGCCCAGCGTCCACGAACACATGCTCTCCCCCAGGGCAAACACGGGGCACCCCAGCCAGTGTAGACTTAGCAGCTTGGCGATGTGTACTCGCCCCGCTATGTGGACCAGGAGCGATGATGTTCACAGGGAGACGAGGTGCAGGGGGTTTGTGCTGGGAGGGGGTGGGGTGGGACCATGGGGGTTAGAGGTGAAAGAGGAAGAGTTGAAGAAAGGGGAGAAGGTCCACCCTAAGCGTTCTTGGAGGAGCACAGATTGACTTGGTCTTTAGATTTCCTGCCATAAAAATGTTCTAAAACATTAAAGTAGGTTCAAGGCAAACTTATTGCCAGACAGGAACATCTTTATTGGACGATTTTATGAAACCTCGAATCATGTTCGGTAAAATATATGGCATGATTAGGTAAGTAAGTAGGGTATATGGTGAAGGTAAGATGAATACTGGGGTTGTGACAAATAAATTTCAGTTCAAGTATGGGCAGTATTAGACAACTAAAACACTTGGTTAGGGTTAGCTGTGTATGTTTAGAGATGCATCGAACTGACTTTTTATCTCTTGATACTGATTCTGATACCTCTCAGGACATTTTCCAATATCAAGTAGCAGGATCCATAACAGTGCTCTCTTTTACAAATTTAAAGTCTGCTTGCTCTGAACTCATTTGGATCTCCTTTATTTAAGGTAAAACGAGGCCAGGGATTGCTGTGGCATTCAAAACTGAGTTGGCAGCTCGCTTTGATGGCAGAAACACTGAATCTTACAATGATATTCTGTCATTATAAACGTAATAAATGACTTCCTAAATGACTTCTTAAATAAGGTCCGTCATGTCTGCTTTAGAAGGTTAGTATCAACACTGATTGGTGCATCCACGGGTATGGTTGGATAAGGCAAGTAAAACACCTGGTTATAGTTATGGAAGGTTCATGATTATGGTTAATAAAGCTGTGACTGTTACTTGCAGGTCTGTGATGGGATTCAAACTCTGGTCTCCTGTGTGACAGTTGGACATAACCTCACAATCATCCACCACCCAAAGTGATGATACTGTCTTTCATGAATAACAATACATATCCTGGCTGAACCCGATGAATCTTCACAAAATGCGTCACTTGCATAGTTGTGTTCCATACTTAGGAAACATGAACTATTATAGAATATCTGTAGGAGCTTCCTTTTATGCTTGACAGCACTGATTTTTGTCAAATGCTTTTCTATTTACGCAGCATAGGAGACATTTGGAGTTTTTATCTGGGGGCACATAAAAACCCAACTTATTTGCTAATCATGTTCACACAGTGAAAACAAGATAATCACTATGCTGCGCTGCGCTAGACTGGTGTCTCAGGCTAAACTGTAGTTAATTGAAGGGTAACAGACTCAAAATGTCATTTATGTCTGGAGCACAGTGATAAAGTGATAGAGCTAAATACTAAAACACATATCGATGTTTCCTATTCGGGTTTCATCTTCCGGTGGCTTTATTTTGTCCGATTAAAGCAAAGGTTGAAATAGAGAAGGGTGCATAGAGCTGCCATTGAAGTGTAGCAGAGCCACAGCAAACCAAACACAGAGCCCTCATCAGCACAAACAGGCCTTTCAATCCTTCCCCTCACTTTTGTCCCATCAATACTTCACACTCATAGCGAATCCACCCTTCCTTTTCCTCGCTGCTTTACTGTAATCTACACACACACACCAGCATATACGCTTTGTTTTTTGGGCTTCACCACACATCCTGACCATTAAAAAAACCTACAATCCCTGCTGTTATACTCTTATGTTGCCATGGGTACACACATCTTTACAAAAACCTGATGACTGAGTTACTGCTGCTCTATCTGTTCTATCAACTTGACTGCATGCATGACTGCTCCTCTGTATCTCTGTCGGTCAGCTTACAGCAACCACAGTCTATGTGTCATTACTGTTTGTCAGTAAACTTACAGTACAATGCTCGCATGTCTGCCAACCTGTCTGCCTGTCCTCCTCTCTGTCTTTGTGCCAGCCTGCATTCACGAGCTTCCCTGGTTGTCTGAGCTGCATTCTGCCATCGTGCTGACGGATGATCAGCGGGGGTTATTTTATGAGGACATGTGGACGGTTGTCTGTCACTGGGCATGCACGCAGGTGACAGCACAAATAACAGGTAATTAAGTGGAATAAATTGTGAGCTCATTATCACTGACATTTTTTTTCTAATCAGAAATGAAGTGAGATTAAAATGTTTCTCATAACTGAACTTCGCTTTGTTTTTGTATGGAAGTTCGATCTGAAACTTTGATGTGCAAAGTGCATCTTATCCAGACACAAAGCGAATGCAAGCACACTTTGCTCGTATATGAGAGTGTGCCTGTGGTGCTTGAGGATGCATGTGTTTGTGTGTGTGTTTGTTCAGCTGCATAGCTGTCTGTCACTAAAAGCAGATACTCTGACAAAGGCAGCCGTGCTGTCAAAACACAGCCTTTTAATGTCTCAATAAAGATTTTTGTTGTTTGCTTCAGTGCTACAGGTGTGCTGCCTCCTCTGTTATGTTGAGTGTTTCTGTCCATCTGTACCTAATAAACACTGTTGTGGTTTGCTTCGTTTGTAGCAACCTGATTAACTGTGAAGGAGGAGGAACGCATGGGGAACTGGAGACAGGTCAAAGGTTCATCTGAGGAGAATAACGGATACCAAATTGGCCTGAGCATTATGCTGACTTTAATTAATAGCTTTCTAGTCATTATGCCGCACTAATCAAACTAAATGTAATATATCATACATCTAATATGTTCTCTAACCACATTTTACAAACAAGAGGAGGACGGCATAATAAGGCAATTACAATATGGTGACTATTGACCCCCAAAATGTTCAAAATGACATGATCCATTAGAACCAGCATTTTTCAAGCTCAGGCATGCTACTGGATATTCCTGCCAGTTAGCTGACAGGCTAACATGAGTGTGTACATATACAGCACAGCCTATCAAAATTTGGACTGGGTTTGGTGTAAACTGTGATTAATTTGCATGCAAGTGGTCAGTGGTTGATGTAATTAGACTTCTTAGAAGTCCCTGAGACTAAACCTATATATTTTCTTTTTAAACTCTCTCGCTTTCTGAAGAACCAAACTACTGATGATGTTTATCTAAAATAATTTGCTTTGACAGTAAAGCAACAATGCCAAATATTGTGCTATCACACCGCTGAATACAAATTTCATGAATGAAAAACGTTTTTAAAAAAATCATAATTTCAAAATGTTGGTGTGTAAATAATGTCCTTAACTGTTCTGTCAATCCTCTGTCTGTTTACCATTGTTAACTGTAAGAAAGGATGTAAAAACTCAATTTGCTTCTTTATGTTCTCCAGCAGTTACTGGGCTTTGATACTTTCACTTTTTGGTTACTACAATCTCACCTGCAGGTCCAGTTAACCCAATCACACCACTGAAAAAATAAAAAGGAAAAATGGAAATCTACATTTCCATGGCAACCTGGCAAACTTCATGTGATAGGATCAAATGCCCCAGAAGAGCTAAATTAAGCTTGAGCTGAGATTGTTTTGTCAATTCCCAAAATGTTTTACAACCCCCCTATCTGAGAACTGGAATGAACCTGCTGCATTTAACTGTAAGTGCAGGTGGAGAGAGCAGCAGCAGCACTTTTCAACAGAAAGTGACTCCTACTCAAAAAAAGTGACTCTTTGTTGTCTGTGGAAGCTCCAGGCAGTAAAGAGACTGTATTTTCTCTGCCTCTTCCATTGTGGTTTTCCCACATATGATTAGCATAATGGAGAGTCTGAAACCCTTGACTTTTATTTGGAAACCTGGTGTTTACAAGTGATGTTTTAGGTGTCTAAATTTATGCTACTTCACTCAATTGTAGAGGAACCGATCAACTTGTCACATCACCTATTGCACAGTATGTTTGGTCGGGCATCCACTTGGATGATAAAATGTACCACCTGAAGTTCAATGTTCAATAGCTTTGAATTTTTCTTTTTAAATTGGCTGTACCATAATACTTAGCTCCTCTTATGTGTCAGTCTCTACTGCAGTCAGTAGCTACACAAAACTCTAATACGCCAGGAAACAACAACAACAAATCAATAGTTCAAAAAACAACCACGTTTAATCTTCCCATGACCCTTTGAGCCCAGAGCCGTTCAGAAAAACAGCCTCTAGGAGCCACATGAGCACTGTGCATTGATGCTGAAAGGGGGGCGGCGTGGACTGGTATCCACATCCACAACAGTGCCCCGTAGCCATCGCACAGTGACAGACGAGGAACCTCAAAACGTCAGCCATTCACTAAAAGCCTGTCGACTACAACAAATAAGAACTGTCAAACCCAAACACTAGAAACTGTCAATCACCTCTGGTATTTATAACAGAAATGAGCACAAGCAGATATGTGCACACACATGCAGGCCCACACAAACGCACACAGATACAGTCCTATTCTCCAAAATATATTTAGAGAGAGAGAAGAACTAGACTTATGACATACAGTACAAGAGATGACATGATGGAAAAACCCTTCCTGTACAGCAAGGGGCCTCCCGAATACACATAAAGGGGCCAATATGTCATTCAGTTGTTCCAGTTTCTATGATTTGGAGAAAACACTTGGGAAGGAAAAGGCCTAGAATGTTGCATCAGTGTGAATAACTTATCCTTCTTAACTTTTTCTTCTTTTGTCAACGAGCCTTTTGATAAAGCTCTCATTCAATCTAAACTGAAAACCGCAGGGAGTAAATAATAGCATAGAAGAGTGAAGTGTACGCTTCAACCCAAGGGGAGAAACTGGGAACTTTAACAATCAAAAGAAAAACAAGGCAGGAGAAACAATAAACACACCGGGCTTTTGATTTGTTTTATGCAGAGACAGGAGCTAGAGGCTTCCAGGCCTGACAGGATGAATTCCTGAAAACACGCCAGGACACACACACACACACACACACGTCGGGAAGTATCCCATAATGTAGTTATTTCAGCAGTATACATTACTTTTAGCTAATCATTTGTCCATTAGTTTAACTTTGCTATTTCAACCATGTATTCATAAGTTTTGGCTGACTGTGCTAATTTCTCTGCTCGCTTGCTAATTAGTCTTCATGCACTCTCAATTCCAACAAGCGATGCTAATATATGACTCTGGTTGATGAACAGCCTCCTGGTTATTAATTTACTAATTTAATAGTAATAGTAAATTGTTAGTTAATTAGCTCGTTCACTGCTGCCTGTTTGCGTCCCCTCTAACACACACCATGCTGTCTCACAATCACTATACCTTTCTCTGCCTCCCTGTCGCTTTCTCATCTTCTCTCCACATCTCGTTGGCAAAATGCTTCAACCTTTCTTGATGCATTCCTTTTCTTTATCTCTGTAATTTCACCTCGGCTCCTGTCTCCCCTTGCATTAAGTGAGACCTTGTTATAAACAGCCCATCAGTGAGCTGTCCATCCGTAGCTCGGCTGTGGACTGACATTTATTAAGAGTCAGCTTCGCCTGCAGTCTCCCCGTCTCTCCCTGCATCCTCACATGAATACAGAGGACCAATTAGAGGAGGAACAGGGCATATGTCTACATGTTCAGAGAGGCAAGGCCACAAACATAAACAAACACCCAAGCAGATACAGCAAATAGATGGAGGGATGGATGGAGGGAGAGCTGAGGAGAGAAGAAGAAAACCTTGAGGATACGGTTTGAATACATCTCACTAATAGCGGAGCTACTGAAGAGAATCTCCAATGAGGAACAGAAAATTTCATTGAAATGGGAACACTACCTACTGTGCTAAATGGGTGCTGTAACAAAGGCAGAAGACAGTATTGTGAATAGAAGAGACATAACAAACTCGCTTAATAACCACACAGCACTTTTATTCAAGACATTAAACACACTGGGACACCCTGTGCAGTCAAAGTGTACAGCAAACTCTCATTCAACAATGATGATGTTTGACATTTATGAGCGGCAGGAGGTAGCTACCGGGGCTAAACAAATAACATCCACGGTGGTGGGTTAAATAGGACGACGACTGTTTTGCCTATTGGTTTTGTCTCACATGGATGAGGTCACCTACGTCCTGTCTGTGCAGTTCGAGCATGTGTGCACGTTCATTATTTGTTTGTGTGTGTGTGTGTGTATTGTCCATCCACCTCCCCAATTAGAATCCACCACATCCTGTGTTGTGGTTGGGGACAATGGGAACAAGACTGGGCTTCCACCAGAGCATACTGCTCCCACATCCGCCTCTTGAATCTTCACATGCAATGCAGTGACAGTACAACACGACCATGAGTCACAATTATTGATGATGATGATCTATTTGTGAGAGATCCATTCATGTATTAATCACGGGAAGGAGACAGGAAGACACGGAAAGATAGAAGCACCTCCACACCTGGAATCTGGAACATTGCTGGGTTCCTCAGTCTGTTATCGTTATTATCTCTGGCCTTTCATTAATAAGCCTCCATCCTGGAAAAGTTACATGTTGATTTTAGACAGAGCTGTTATTAATAGAGCCACAGTGTTTGCATGGTATGTGGCATTTGGCATGCAAGACTATAGGAGGAAACTACTGGTGAATGACTACCAAAACTTGCCCTCGACAAGGAAGGAAATCTATTATTGGCACCCAAGTAATTTCCAACCATTTTTACAAAAGTAACTTGGGTGATGTACCTTGCAAAAGTCTCCAGTCAGAGATACATCTAACAACAACTATTCCGAAGAAGCTGGGATGTTGTGTAAAACATAAATAAAACAGAATGTGATCATTTGCTAATCCTTTTTGGCATAAACTCAATTGAAAACTACACAGACAATATATTTAATGTTTTATCTCATCAGCTTCATTGATTTTTGTAAATATATGATTATTCTGATTTTGATGGCAGCAACACATTTCAAATAAGTTGGGACAGGAGCAACAAAAGACTGGGAAAGTTGTGGAACGCTCAAAACTAATGTTGGAATCTTGCGCTCGCTTTTTCCGGCAATTTGGCCGCTTCAACTCACTCTTCAGTTATGTGGAAAATGCTAAATTATAGAAATGTTATCAAGTCCTAAGTTGTGAAAAGTGTCCAGGAAAATGACAGTGGTTTTGTTGTAGTGAACAGACTCTGAGCCCATAAAATATATGATCAGAGGATCTTTTATTAAAGCTCCTGCACACCAGTAGCCCACTCTCACAGGTGTTCTCACTTGCGTTGTCTGATTACACATCTTCTCAAGACTTGTACAAACTGAGCTTGATCGACAGCTTCCTCATGCTCCTGTTAGCTTTGTTGCAGCTGTTTAGGTATTGGTATTAGTTTCTAGACTTTGGTGACAGCTTCCCAGCTCAGCTCCACACAACTTCAACCTGACTAGAGTTTTAATCATCCCGAGTAATCGAAAACACCTGTGAGGGTGTGCAGGGCCTTTAAGACTGATAAGAGTAACGCTTCTCACTCAGCACCATCAGGCTCGTTAAAAGGTACATTGGTATAAATACGTGAAAACAGCAGTTTTATGTTGTTTATTTATTAACCAGTCAGTAAATGTCACCAAAAACAATATACAAAATACCCTGGAACAACATACACATGAGGAAATTAAGAAATAATAACATACGTAAGTAATAATAATGAGAAAACAAGAAAGAATTCTAGTAAGAAATTAACCATAATAGTGTAAAGTCTATAAAACAGACCCTTTTCCCAACAGACATTTCGACTGGTCTTAGCAAGAAAAACACAGGTGTAACCGACAACATTAATGATGGCTCCGTTCCATTAAAGCGCAACATAAGGTCCCTGGAACTGAGAAAACCTGAATTTAATGCAGCCATCATTAATGCTATTAGTTACACCTGCACATTTCAGGCTGTGTCATGTCAAATTCAGTCAGCTGTGAAAATGGACTAAAGGCATTTACAGATTATAGAGCCTAATGCGAGGGGATGGAGAGGGACACACAGACAAAGAGGAAGAGACAGACAGACAGGCAGTGAGAGTGAATCTGAGAGAACACAGTGGCCTCTGCTGGGGGTCATTTGTCAGGTCATTAGGTTCACCACTTAATGAAATAAAAGAATAATGAAGAATCTCTCTGTACTGTCCGACACAGACGCCAGTTGTTTCGGTGTGGAGTGTCCTCTTTCACCCACCGCTTCCCACCCTACACACACACACACACACACACACTCTTTCACTCTGTGTCTGTCTTTCTCTTGTACATACACACACACAGCTGACAGTCTCTAGGTGGGCAAGGGTGGGATTTTCACACGCCTCGCTCCCCAGGGCCCATTCAGTACAGTACACAGCATGGCAGCAGGACAGAGACACAAAGCCTGGGTTTGTCTGCACCCAGTGGGCCACTCACTGAACTAGAATGGCAGAAACACACTGAAGCAGATACATGCACAGGCTCACGACAGACATGCCTGAACACAAACACACACATGCACATACACACACTGCATTCAGAGACATATTTTTGAGAAGCAGAGGTCTGCAGAGTTAACTCTTCATCTTTTTGGGGCCAACAATGAGAACAAATGGATAGACAGAGTCACCATCTGATTAACAAACTGGCCCACTTATTAGAAAACCTAAATTACTGAGCAGAAAGAGTGAGTAAACTCACTCTTTCCATTAAGCTGAGGCACACAAGAGTGCCCTGGGTTGGACTCAGGCGATACTCAGTTGCAAACAGAACCATTACTGTATAAATAGTACTATTATCAACGTGCAATCAAGCTCATGCAAAGTTAAACTACTGTTTGATGCAAGCTCAGCTGTTCCACTTTGATGCCCCCCCCCGCAGTGTCATAAAGGGATTTTTGAGGCATTTTTAGCAGTTAATTCATAAATAATAGCTGAAGCCACCACTCAGGGACTTCACAGAAATAAACATTTGAATGCTACTTACTGTTCTGTTAATAAAAGATTCTGTCCTGCTTATTTTATTAATAATAGCTGTAATAAAAACTCTCTTTCTCGCTCTCTTTCTTAAACATGGACTGATCGCTCCGTGCTGAAAAGAATGAGGACAATGGATAAATAGTCCAGAGAGGCAAATGAGTTACAATTTGTAATTAGTTATTCTAATTCAATTTTTAAAAGTCTTATTACTGTATTTCTTTTTAATATGTGCACACAAGGCACTTTTAAGTGTTTGATTTGTGCGGTAAGTTGCAGAAAAAGGCCTCCTCTTTTTTCTTTCACCAAGGTCCCTTTCTTTCTCATTCCCTCCATGTCTTCCTCTTTTCCCTGTCAGTTCCTCAGTCAGCTAACACCACTCATTTAGTCTATAACACATAACCTTTGTCGAGTATGTTCCTCTCTGCCCTCACGATGTGTGTAGGTGTACAGCTATGCAGCAAACAAAACACACTTCTAAGCAAGGTTGAAGACAGCAGTTGGCCTGTGAAGTTTTTCCTTGAAGCAAAGTGAAAATACTAGTGCACAACAATTTGAATTATTGTGACTGCAAATCAGAAAAAAACAAAAGCCAAATATACTGTGAAAATTAATGAAATTATTCACAAAAGTACAGACTATCCGTCAAATTAGTCATATTGCATTGCACCTATGAAAGAGCTACATTAAGTTGTTGACAAGAGAGTCGACAGGAGTAAAAGTAAAATTGCAAAGATGACAGAACTACATATAATCAACAGAATATTATAGATA
>JAPZEA010000022.1:16781490-16792865 GCA_029783685.1 Heniochus monoceros | reverse complement strand
TAAAAGTAAAAAGAATAAGACTCAGACAGCTAGTATAATGGCTAGCTTGGTTAACGCTAAACTGATCATAGAAAAACTAAATTCTACTAAATCACAAATCAACAATCACAAAACAGCTGTAATCAGAAGAAAACCTACCAGTGCATTTCTACCTGGTTCTGGAGATGTGTTAGTCTGACAATGAAGTTGTTCTTTAAACCGAAAGCATTGCTGGCCTCTTCTGTTGAACACTCTGAGCAACTTCTGCAGTATAACCACACAGCTGCCTTTGATTCTTTACTGTAACTAGCCCAATGTTATTACTCATCATTCTGGACAGCTGCCACAATATTTACCAACTTAAAGATGTAAAATGACAATTGGCCACAAAATGAATTTCTGAAGCCTAAACACTCCGCCCACAGATATCTTTTACATAGTTCACGTTGTTGGGGTGACAAAATACTATAAGATAAGAGCAGTACCAAAAATAACCATTGTTTCAACACCAATGCTAACATGGTGATAAGATAACACCAGGTCCTGTGAGAAATCTTATCATGGCACGTTACCACTGGGTCTGTGTAACGACTTCACTGGAAAGGAGCTGACTTTTAGCTTTTCATTAAATGAGTCAAAGCTGTAGCTTGTGGGTATAAATGTGCATTGTGGAACTGACACCAAGATAAATACAAGCTCGGAGAGACATTTGTCAGCTAGTGATGAGACTATGGGTTTGCACTGGTTTCCATATAAAGGCATACTAAACAAACCACCAAAGTCAGTAGAAAAAACATTCTCATTGCCTCCACACTTGAGCTTTTGAATATATTGTTGGTGGGTGTGAAGCTACAATTTGGGATAAATCTGGCTCACATCTTGCAGGGTGCGTGCATTTGTGGTGCTTCAGAGGCAGCGCGGTAACATCTGCGCTCATCGGCGGCCTCTGTGAGCTAACCAGCAATGACTGGGACTACCGCACCACTGCCACATCCTCCATGCTAGCCTCTCGCTGCTTAGCGGCTCTAACTTTAATGAAAAACACTTTCATGCGAGCATGGAGCACAAAAACATGCATGCACACATGCAGGCACACAACCAAATGTTATGGGGATAAAGGCAATGGTGGGCTTTTTGTGGTGCCGGTGACACTTCTGAACTTCTATGACAGATGCTCTGTGACCAATTCTTCTCCTCCCTCTCTGAGCTTTGCTCCCTCGACCTTCTCTCTAGTGAGGTAAAGCCACATTATTTTTCAACCACATGGGAATCCCTCCCTCCCTTCCTGGGGAAATATGACAGCTCTTCAACCCCTCGATGCTCCTCTCTCCATACTGTGGTCAGTACTGAACAGAAACAGAGTCTGGTTCCGATCAGCCCTCGAGTCGACACGTCTGCAATGCGTCATCTGCCATATGCTGCGGTTGCTGGTTTCTCCATGGCCTCACAGTCTATAAGCCTAAACCAATACACGAGGAGTAAGTGCTTCTCTCATTGATTTGATGCATTGCCATGGGCTCATGTCAATAAGTATTTCTGGTGCCTGAAGATTATAAGAGAAATCAATCATTCCAGCTTTCTGTCATGAGTATTTTACCTTAAGAAAACACCACTATGTCGGTTTAGGTTGGTTGATTTTTTGCTATGTCATTTTCTTTGCTAATAACTGTTCTTAGATCCAACTTCATGTATCAGCCAGGTTCTATTACAGATCCAGCCAGCATCGCCCAAAGCTGAGCCAACGGCAGCAAGAAGAGGCTGACACATACCACGCCATGTACAAAACAGTTTGTAAATTTTTAATATGTGAATCTTGGGCACTTTCTTCATCTTCTTGAGGACTCAGAGATATTTATTGAAGTTTGACATCAAAAATGTCCCAAACCACTGTATATATATATATATAACATATATTCTGCACTTTCTATTGCAGCACATTTGAATTCCCTTCTTGGCACATTCAATATACAGTACTTTATTATAATTCACCTTTTGAAGCCCAGTGCATGATGCATGACTGATAACTACTCATAATAAAAGGAAACACATGCAGGAGTCTTTTTGGATTTCTGATTAAACCTCTCCATATGGGGTTGGGGGAAGAAGCAGTGCAAGCCATTAAGCTTTGCCAACATCAAACCAGTCCACCAACCACCTAAGCTTGACAATCTTAATCTGACAAACTGCCGTGGTTCATGAATATTTAATTGTTGTATTAACTTTAAAACTTGTAACAAAAGCCTCCAGAGAGTCTTTAAATCCAAGCACATCCTTAAAGACTCATCTGAGACAAGGCTCAGACATCTTTTCATCATCATAAGAGGAATCCTGAGGTTTCAGCCCCTGTAGTGAATTTGTGTAATGTGAGCAGCAGAGTGCACATTTTTTTTGATGCACCTCTCTCCCACACACTTCAACTTCAGTCTCACTTGTTTCTTCCAAAACTTGCACATTTTAAGCTCCTAACAGGGTATTTTACGCATGCATGCTGTTTTATTCCTGTGGTGCTTATGACTAAGGGATTCACAAAAAGCTGTGCATTGATGGAAAGTTGCTCTAGATAAGAAAGTCAGCTGAATGCCAGCTTAACATGAGTTTAATCTCATCTTTCAGCATCAGGTAGTCGTTGTGGAAGGTAAGGAAAATAACTGCAGAACAGCCTGTCCACACTTGACCTCTTTCTCAAAATTTACTGAACATAACGACTCCTAAATGACAAACTGGAGCATCTGAATATATTACACAACATTAAATACTCGAAAAAAGACAAAGACAGCGAGCAAGATGATGGGAAAAGAAACAAGAAGACGGGAGAACATTGAGGGAAGGGGACAAAGAGAGACGCCTAAAGATGAGCAATTTCGTTTCAAGAGTGAAGGAAGCGAGAGAAGTTAATCCATTTCATAGTCACCCACCACACCACCCTTCATATGTGGTCTGTGGGAGTGGCAGGGGCTGGGCTGGCCTAGATACATGCAAAATGAATAAAGCCATAATATCCTTTGATACAAGTCTTTGAAACGTGTTCAGCTCCGAGCAGCATCTGTTCCCACTTTTAATCTGGTTAGGGTGTTTCTCTAAATACAGCCACACATTATCATCATCAGCAGGCGTTATGGAAAGGAGGATGTGACATGATCAATGGAATGCATTAATTTGGTGTAAAATAATGTCAATAATCCCTGTTAATTCAATTTCTCAGTGTACTGCATATTTACAGTAACTCTGTCAGAGGCTATGGGATGCAAA
The DNA here is from genome assembly GCA_029783685.1 of Heniochus monoceros. NCBI lineage: Eukaryota > Metazoa > Chordata > Actinopteri > Chaetodontiformes > Chaetodontidae > Heniochus > Heniochus monoceros. Next base: position 16,789,637 of record JAPZEA010000022.1, on the reverse strand, counting down.
AAGCAGCACCTGAGAGAAAAATCCAATATAAACGCGACATTGTTGCTAATAAATAAATAATAAATAAGGCAGCGTGTATATCTGAGAAAGCAGAGGTCTGATACTTGGCTCACACTGTGCTCTCTATCTCCAACAATCTGTCCTATGTGGCCTATTTAGCCCAACCAACATCCAGAATGTGAAAACGACCAGACCTCAAAGTGTGTGAAGCCTCTCCCCGTGCTCGTCATTACCATGTTTGTTTATCTACTGCTCACTCCCTCAGAGGAGCACCCAGCCTTGTTAAGGAGGGAGAAGAAAGCTTTAAAAGTGGAAATAAGGCATACATTTCAGCCCGGTCCCAGGACGACGTGCAGTACCGAGATATTTCCATAATGGTAGCTTAACGGGAGCTAGCCGGCTGAGCGAGGGGCACGTCGCCCTCATTAAGGCACTCGCTCAGGAACAGATTAGCGCTTCATTAACATACAGAGAGAAGCGAGGAAATTACCACTCTCCATTTCACAGTCTAAAAGGCAGGCAAAGACCAGAGTTAGAGATAAGTGGTGGGGAAAAGATGGACTCAATTTGGGGAAAGATAAAAATCGATGTATGGTATAAAATTTGTTATTAAGGTTTCCTGAATGTCTCTGACCGTGATTGTGCAAGAGAGTTACCTTTCGGTCTGTCTGTGCCCACATTTCTTTAATTCTCTGTCAATCACTCTTGTATTATCTCTGTTTTCACCACCTCTATCACTCTCCAACATGCCAACTGTGCCATACTTCTCAGAAAGAGGCATGACTGGGCTTCATTATATTAGTTAGAAGAGATGAGAGTGGTTTCCCTGGCATGTATTGGTCCTTTTTTTTCCCTTTTTTTCCTTAATACCATAAGTCCTTGTACCACCCGCATCAACAAAGCCAGACTTCCCTACTCCTAATTAGCCTGGTGCTAAAGGGGAAGGAGACCCAGTAGGACAGTGTGCTGAACAATGAACCGGCTTTGAAAGAAGTCAACCTGCTGGCAGAGCAGGTCATACTAAAGCTTTAAATCCAAAAGTTTATTTAAAATAAGCTCCTTAAACTATACCGAGAATGCCATTAAGAGGACGATTTGATGTTCATTTAACTTGGAAAACATGGTGGCTAGAATGTGTTAGCTACAGTTCCTCTGTGTCCGTTCAGATTCAAAAGTCAGAGATCAAGAAGCAACTTTTGCAGAAAAGATTAATTAGCCTTTTGCAGCAGTGAATGAGTTTTAAAAAAATATCAAAATGGTCAAACAAAGCCTCTAAGAAACACAGCAATTTTGGATTCCCAAGCTAATGCTCTAAATGCGTGTGGACATTGTGTGCAACAAACGCCTGTACCATTAGCCTCCCCTTCACCTCCTCATGTCCTAATCTTCAAGTCATAAATTCCACTGAAGTGTTTTTAACCTTATGATTTATTGGGTCTAATTAGTGAAACCACCTGTCATAAGAGGGCAAAAACATCCCGACTCTCACTGGAAAAACCAAAATTTAACTTGAAGAAGTGTCCAATTAGGAAAGCTACCTGCAATAGGATGCTACCATAAGGGAGTAATGAACTTTTCTAACCTTGAACTTTGTCTTGTGACTTTTGCACACTTCTGTCCTAATGTTTGTGACCCTCACAAAACTAAACATTTTAAACTTTCTAAAATGTTTAATTAGGGACAGACCTGCCTTCACACTCTGTGCCATTATCATTAGGAAGATTTGAAATTATACCTGTATCCTGAATGATCCTAACGCAAACTGTAACAAATATTCTGTATTTTTCTAATAGCTTGACCTTTGCTTGAATCTAATTAGTTAAACGGCTTGCCATTGGAATCTGACAAACAAAAAGAAAACCACAGGAGACCTATACAATGACTTGCCCTCTTTCATCTGTGTTCCCCTGCTGTTTTTAAATAATATAGTTCCTCACCTGGTCATGCAATACATTGTCCTTCTTTGTGTGTCTAACTGTATGCTACTGACACCTTGTCTTTCTCTTTCTTGGACTCTTTGGGGGGTAGCTGATTATCTAAAGGTTGGCGGGGTTATTATTACCTTCTCAGTCTGAGCGGACTTTGGCCAGGAGGCACTGAGATGGAACAATGTGCTTTAGAATAATGAGCTGTACTTCGTTCCATAAAGAAAAGAATATGTGTCAAATCTCTGTGAACTCAAGCTTACTGAAGCCACAGTAACCTTACAGGAGAGTCATTTTACACTGGAAAATCTCAAGTCACAATTTGACTTTTTTCCCTCAGAAATATATCTGTTGACACAGGTTTTGCTTTAAACCAAACTAAGCGGAGAGGTCAAACATGAGGTAAAAGCAAAGAGTTAAGTTTACAGCTTCACTGGAGGGAGATTAGTAGTGACTCAGTGCATATAATATCACACACAGCCGCTCCAAATCTGTGCTGGAGGTACATGTTCCAGCATGCCTTAAGTCAGTCAGCCACTACCTTAAGGAACAATAGCATTTACAATGACTGTTAAAGAACTAATCCACTCATATAACATGCTACTTTGTGCACTTTAAAGCGAAAGGTAATGAGAAGCAAATTATAATAGAAACATTTGGTGGAAGCAGCTCTTCTGCTGCAGATAAACCCTCCGAGTCAATACAAATGCAATGTACAGTGAAATCACCAAACTTTTTCCACTGCAAAAAAAAGTCTGATTTCCCTCCAGAACGGTGTATTATTTATTATTTCATTCAATTTTCACCAATTTTCAGCACTGAATTTCAAATTTGGGCTTTGGTATTCTGGCCCCACAGTCTTGTCCTCTGGTATTTTGAATAATTTGTTCAAATTTTGAGCGGATTTGTAAAGGTAACCACTTCTAACTTCTAACCAGTGAGATTTCTGGGTTCACTGGAATTTAATGACGACTCAGTGGGGCTCTCAAAGTTGGCCAAAAATGACATTCGATTATTCCTTAAAAAAAAAAAAAAACCCACAAAAGTTTGAACCATTCAAAAATGTGTCTTTGTACATTATGTTCATACGAGGGCAAACTAATACAATGAGAGACATACTACTCGAATATTATTTCAACATAAACATGTATTTTAAAAGATCTACATGACTACACATAAAATAAAATAAAAATAATCTCCCATACCATGTTGTTGAATTATTTGCTCATATCAGCTTGATCCACATTTCAGTTTCAATCAATTGAAGTGTTTTTGTGTACAGAGTTTCCAGTTGGTGCTGCTCCTCGTGTCCTGGAAGATTTCAATGTCCCAGACAAACAGAAGGAATTCCAGTCACATATTACCTGATTATGGACCCAATTTTGCCATGTTTTTGTGTCTAAGTGACTAATGGAAACAACAATTTTTGAAATTGGTCCAGTATTGAGCGAGAGCGCTTGCAGCCGGCAGCCACAAAACGGGCAGCAATGGAACTCCTCTGGGCATTTGCGCACTGTCAATGTACAGCCACTGGAAATGTTTGTTTTTGCCACTGACAGGCTCAGACTGTTATTGTAAGTGTCTGACTACATGATGGAAAGGATCCCCACAGAAATACCTTTTTGTAAAAGAGTAAGATCCTTTTTGTTTAACCAGAAACAGCCACCAGACTCCATTTACAGAAAGAGTAATTTTATCATAGTAAAACACTTCATTAAAACTCGACAGAAAAAAAATTTAATCATCTTTCACTGTTCTGCCAATCATCACTAACTCTGGTTTGGTCAAAATAAAGCCTTAATTCACGGAATGAGGAGAAGAGCGAGAAAGAAGGTGGACATCAGAGAAGCAGAGAAAACAGAGCGGAGGGCTGGAATATTTTTACATCTAACTCAAACTATTGTCGCTGGACATTATGGCTGGAGAGATTTGGACTTTAACAGGTTTTCCCAGGGGGGTGCTGCTTTTTTTCCCCCACAATCGAATATTAATTTTCACAGTCGAATTCTGAATATTTTTGCAATTCAATTATATCTTCGAATTTAGAATATTTGTTGACAGCCACTACCACCAAAACTGTCAAACTGACACACAAAGCCACAACCTGTATAAAGATAATACTTCTGGTGCATGGTGACACTTTGCTATACCATGTGACTGATGTGTAATACGTTAAACGTACCAACTATGATCCATTAATGAAACCTGTAATACGCCTTTTACCATAAAGTGTAATATTTTCTACTCATGCTTGAATGAATGAATTAACTGCTGCCCTCCTCTCCCTCAAACACCTGTACAGTATGTCAGTGTGGCTACAGATAGGATTCAATTATAAATGAACCATACAGACAGGATAATTACTGGCAGAGAGAACACTGAATTACAGCATAATGAGCTCTACCTGTACTGCGAGGTTCAGTCACATGTGAAACAGTCACCTCTTATTAGCTCGCGGTACATCTTAGGTGTCAGAGGCAGCCACCGAACTGTAAATTGGGGTGGAGGCGAGAAACCACATGGACATGCAAGCTCATTGTGTAAAGGAATAGTTCGACATTTTGGGAAACACACTTTTGGTTTTAGTGGATTTTAGAAAGAGTTATGCAGTGCCTCTGCAAGCTGCCTGGCATGACAAGATGTCAGTTAGAGCACATAAGTCCCCATAAAACCAAAAACAATGCTTTTTACCTTCCGGATAGTGAATGAATTAAGCAAGTGAGATACAACGTGTTAATCAGTGAGCTTCAGAGGGTTTTCTTTTTACTTCGATAGAGCTATGCTAGCTGCCCCCCCCACAACTTCCAGTATTTATGCTAAGCTAAGTGAATTGTCTCCTGGCTCTTGCTACACACTTAATGCACGGACAAGAGAATGGTATTGATCTTCATTCTCAGCAAAAAAGCAAGTTAAGACTGGAAGATAATTCAATATTATCATTTATGGACTTTCATTCAAATAGCATCTTTATACAATCAAAATTCTGCTGTCCAAGTGGATGATTGAAAGCTAGTTTAAAAACTAAGGGAATGGGTTATTGAACTTATTGTTTTAAATCTGTGAAGAGCTCTTCCTGATGTGATGCATGGCGCTGGACCCACACTAAACACCAACTCCACAGACAAAACACTCTCACCACAGGGGCTGTTCTGGGGTTTTCGATCGTATCACACAATCTTCCTCAGCAGATGGAGATAATGCTATTGTCGTGGAATTTAATTCAACAAAGTCACTTTCAACTTTTAAGCCAAGAAGCAAGAAGGCTTTAAAGTGCTCGGAAAAACGGAAATTTGAGGATGTACATTTTCAAGACGTCTGCTGAGGAAGATCCTGTGATACCAGCAAAAGCTCCAGAACAAATACTAAATGTATGTTATGCTGAGGTTGTTTTTGTCGACTACTGTCTCCAAGGTCAAGAATGAACTACTGTTTTATCAACTTTATTGTTTTGTATGTTTTTTTTCTACATTTTCTACATAGAAATCAATATTGGAAACATAGTATTCTTCATGTATATTTTTGTGATTTTATTTCAACGAGCCGTAGTGTAAGACTAAACAGAATTTCCATCATTCAGACCAACTTGCATTGAGAACAGAATTCACACTTTTGTCATAGTAATAGACACAGTATCTGGATGCTATAATGCATTCCTGAAATAAAATCCAACCCTGCAAAATAACATCACAGACCTAACTCATCCAAATGCAGTAGCCTAGATTCTTTTTCTTTCTTTCAACATCTCACAGTGGGGAAAAAAACAGATATGAAAGCTTTGATTGTACTTTATCCTTGAAGTGTGAAAAAGTAAACGAAACGGTGGAAAAGAAGCTTCAGGTGTCATCCAGATTCCACAGCCGTCCTTTAGTCTTTCATGACCGAATCAAAACATACCCAGTGTCTCTCGTCTTCATTGTCAACCCTTTACTGCCTCTCCCCCTGCCCCTGCTCCTCCATCCATCCATCAACCCATGTTTTTCTAACCTGAAAGCACACACACGCTCATACACATATTGAGATTACACAAATAACTGCATGTTCACAAATGCACGTACACATACTGACACACAACCACAGACACACCAACAGACAGGCGCACATCATCGCCACCTTTAACCCTTCCTGTCTATACACTCAAGTTGTGATAGCCTCCAAGATGTGAGAGAGAGCAGAGGCGTAGCCTCTGCCTAGCCAGCTGAAACACTAAAGTTGTTTTTAAGGCACGCTTTCACTATCTCAGGTCAAAATGCTTTCTGCTGAAGGAAGCTCATCATCTCACAAACTTGGGAAAGGTCTGTGAAAGGTTTTCCAATGTTTCAAGTCTGGGTTGCGTGCTGTCTCTCTCAAAAATGGATGACTTCTGTCGACTTAAGTGCCTCGCTGAAAATGCAATTCTGAGCTGAACTTCGCCATTTACCTGTGGGGGTACGGTAAGGTGCCATCTAACTTTGAAACTCTTACTGGTGCCTGTGTTAATAATAAACTCTATCCCATGTTACAGGTATGTGAATCAAAACCTCAGTCTGGTGCCACAGACACCTAATTTGGGATATTCGAGATAACTGAGAGTTTTAAAATTGCATGAGTAACACAGCCGCTGGCGAGACTGAAATGTGCCTTCAGATAGAATTAACTAAGTTTCAAACCATTTGTGACAAAGATGAACCCTTAAAAGGTGGTGTGTGTATGTGGGTAGCTGTCTCCCTTTGAGGGCTTCTCCCATCCCTGCTGTGACTAAAAGGATTGTGGGGATTTTTGACGTAATGGCAAGGAGAGAAAACTTCGTTGGGATCCACTGCCAAAAGGCAGAGGAGGATTTTTTTTTTTAACGTCCTCACCATTCCTACCCAACCTTCCTCCCTTCTTCTCCATGTCTTCTACCTCCTCCTCCTCACTCCCCTATCTCTTCATTCTGCTCTCCACACCGATATGTCTTTTTAGAGGCTTCAGAGCCTGGGTGTCTTATCGAGGCTTCCCAGGTCTACTGGCGAGGCCGAGGAGAAGCTACTGTCAACCCCGCTCTCTGCTATCAGCCCCGTGGCAGTCACAATGAGGCCGACATGCATACTCAAGCAAGCACATTTACACAGACACACATGGAAATAAATGCACACACACACAGGTTTATCGACCTCAAACAAAAGTCTGGCTTAGACTGGAGTCATTTCCCCACAGGGCCTCAGCAGAAAGAAAAATTGTGCTTAATGGACATAATTGTAAAAATGCTTTATGAAAACTGTCAAGAGGAACCAGACCAGTAAATAGAGACTGGGTGAAGCTTCCAACAAGCTGACAGCTTATTTAAATAAGATGGTGAACACATCTAAATCCTATCCAGTCAGTGAAAGGCAATGCATATGAAGTGCATTATTGCCAAAGTGATTTTAAGGAATAAATGATGACAGCATTGAGGTTGGATTTCTGCTATTCTCTTAAAAAACAAACAAAAAAACAGCTATCTTGCCTTGCTAAATGTGCTTTTGTTTCTCACAGTTACAGAAACAATAATAATGTTTCTATTGGCTATTGGCTATCAATTGCTAAACATTAATTAGTTAACCACTGAGAACATTTTAACTGGTTATGCATGTCGGTCTATAGGTTAATTTGCATATACATACGCAGTGTGATACACTCTGGTCTGAGACCATCATCCAGTTGGTGTGCTGTATGACTGAGACCCATATGGCGCCAATCAATGTGTAGAGGGCGAGGGATTCAGAGAGTTACTGTGCCTTAACGCATTAAAAAACGCTTTGAGGAGAAGATGATTGAGCTAAAAGTCAAGCTAGCCAGGGCAGCCAAGCTAGCTCTGACAGTCAAGTTTAACTTGTTCTATGATGATAAAATGTTTTTGTGATATGAATCTGGAAAGTTTGCAAGAGAGATACAGCGGCTGTTTCTAGTTAAACAAAACGGATCTCACTCATTAATAAAATAGTATCTCCACTGGATCCTTTCAATAATGTTGTCAGACACTTAACAGTCTCAGCCTATCAGTGGCAAAAGAAGTGCTTTTAGTGAATGTACCTTGACGCTGTGCAAACACACAGATTACAATGCAGCCGCAGCACTCCTGCTCAATACTGGACCAGTTTCAAAAATTGCTGTCCCCTTTAGTCACTTAGACACAAAAACATGGGAAAATAGGGTCCGTAAACACAGATAATATTTGACCGGAATTTCTCCCATTCGTCTGGGACACTGAAATCTTCCAGGACA
>JAPZEA010000022.1:16768912-16779283 GCA_029783685.1 Heniochus monoceros | reverse complement strand
ACCACGAGATGCAGCGTTCCTGTGCTGTAAAATGACTTTTTAGGCCTTAATTATCAGCCATCTCCTGCTCCTGAAGGTAATAACTAAACCTAAACCTGAAATTGAAATAGAAAATTATGTCAAAATTAAATTAATCCAAACCCTGACATCACTTCTTATCATATTTGATCCTTTATTCTTTTAATGTGCACAAAGTCTGAAGAACAGCGGCCGGAGTTACAGCTCAGTCATATATATAAGTCGTATATTAAAGATGTGGCATTATGGTAATGTCCACAAGTAGAATGCACATTAAAATCTGTTAAGTTTGCGTTATTTCTACCTTTTAAAAGCATTATTAGTTTTGAATGTTCAGTAGAAACCTTGATGCACTTTGAAGCGTGTTACAGGTATTTTCCATATTAGAAAAATACTTTCCGCCATTTGCTGTTTTAACATGTTGTGCAGTATCACTTGGCAGCTCTGTGTTCAAGTTGCGGCTGATGCCAGAATGAAAAAAGCTCTGTAGCACCCAGAAATAAGAAGTCATCAGTTGGCAGCTGTCGGGGACGGGAGGAAATGTTGTGATGAAATAAAAAGCCTCTGGAGTGCACGAGGGATAAGCGGGCAAAAATCCCAGAAAATTAGCAAATGTCACACCTCAGAAGGAAACACTGAAATGTTGACAGAAGCTGCATCAAATGGGCTGTCGCTGTTTTCGGTGTGGTAAAAGCCAGATCTGCTGCCTTTACTGGGAAAGTGAACGTATGAGGATTTTGTTTTCCACGTGTGAAAGCGACTCTGCTAACGAGAAACCTGTTTTACTGTAACCCTGACACCGCTCACCGGCGGTGCTGTCATGTGTAGCCAAGGTAGCATGTGTGTGTGTGTGTGTGTGTGTGTGTGTGTGTGTGTGTGTTTTCATGCATATGTCTCCTCTGTGTGTGGTGGCGGCGGTGCAAATATGACAAGCATGTACACATTTCGTAGCCGATTTGCATGTGTCTGTGTGCACCAAGAGCTCCTCAAAGTGATTTCAAACACTGATAGCTTAGCCCATGTAGCAGTTCAGTCGTGGGTCATGTGAGGAAAAAAATGAGGTAAAAATAAAAACAGTTGCAACGTCTTTACAGGTCTTACAGGATCCCTACAGCTTTGTTTGGCCTTTGTGATGAAACACAATCCTCCTGTGTGTGTGTTGCAGATCTTCTACAAAGTCACCAGAGAGATTTTCCCCGGTGAAGAGCTGCTACTTTTCATGAAGGCTGAAGAGTATTCATGTGACACCATGGCTCCTGATATTCACGGTCTGTATCACACAAACACACACACAAACAGACATTTCTGTCAATCGCCGACACTTGATCGACACATATACCTCACTTAAATGCTTCATATGCTAATGTTTCTCCCTCCCACCATGCAGAGGAGAGGCAGTACCGCTGTGAGGACTGTAACCAGCACTTTGAGTCCCGCAACCAGCTGCTGGACCACCAGAAACAGCCGTGTGGGATGCCCCCCTCCTCCTTCCTTAACCCAGGTTTGGCTTTTATTTGAAATAGGTGGGCTATTTTCATGCCATTGTAAACAGTGGGTGCTGAAGAGTGACAAGAAGGATGTTTAGCCGTGCTGGGAGAGTATGACACTAATGATGTAATGGCTTTGTTTCCCAGCAGAGCCACTGAAAATGAGATCATACAATAATGCACTGTGGAAAGACGAGTCCACAAACTCAAGTACATTCTGTTTTATTCAAGAGAGGATGTCATGTGAAAAACTGACAATGCAGCAATGCAAATCATTATATTTTCCCCATACGATCTACATGCTGGATGTAATGGAATAGCTGGCTGTTAAAGACTGCAAACATGCTTCAATACTGCACAACTCTGCAACTTGCTGAAACACCCAAACGCATAATTTTTCTATAATTTCCATTTGAAGTTAACTAACACATTTTGAAACACATCTGATATAGAAATGGCCAGTAAACATAAAGATCATTCCAGTTCAGGATTCATTTAAACAGTCTTCTTCCTTTGCTTTATCTTTTCTGATGTGTCCAGGAGGAGACAGCGACCTGAAGGCCCAGGAACCTCAAGACCTGCGACCCCTAAACATGTCCCACGGTCTGCACGAGTGTAAGGAGTGTGACCAGGTCTTCCCCGATGTCCAGACGTGAGCGACACACTCAAACACGTCATTTATTTCAGGATATTCTTGTCTGATTCTCATTTCCATCGATACGCATGGAGAGCTGACAGGCAGCCAGCAAACTTGTAAATCCTTGTTGTTTTATGTTCTGTGTTTCCTGCAGTCTGGAGGCCCACACTCTGTCCCACTCTGAGGAGAGGGAGTACAAGTGTGACCAGTGTCCCAAGGCCTTCAACTGGAAATCAAACCTGATCCGACATCAGATGTCGCACTACAGTGGCAAGCACTATTAATGTGAAAACTGCTCAAAGGTAAAGTGATGCCTTTTGGCGGGGGACGTAGAATTAATGAGCGTTTTTGTGTCCGCGTGCAGATTATTTATTGCTCTCGTGTTTGCAGAGGCGGATAGTAACTCCCCCGTGCGTCTGTGTGGTTGCTTCCCCCAGCAGGTGTTCACAGACCCCAGTAACCTGCAGAGGCACATCCGCTCGCAGCACGTCGGGGCGCGGGCCCACGCCTGCTCTGACTGCGGCAAGACGTTCGCAACGTCTTCGGGCCTCAAGCAGCATAAGCACATCCACAGCAGTGTCAAGCCCTTCATGTGTAAGTCACTAAGACCCTACCTATGTAAGTCTCCTCAGTACGTTACAATAATAATAACAATAATAATAATAGTAATATGCTTGCCTTTAATAGAAAAACTGTGATATTATTGCAAAAATATATATTTATCCTTCCTCAGCTCCTTCTTAAGAGTCAGTCATGTAATGTTCTACAGGAATTACACATGGGATTATGTAGTAGTGTGTTTAGAGTGGCAGCCCAATTTCTTTTAAGACAAGAGTCATGCAGTTATATCTGCATCAGCACTCTCACACACTGCTGATGTGGTGATAACAGCATTTAAACTAGCATGTAATTTGACTCAATCCCGCTTGGTCTAACCTTACGGTTGCCTCTTACAGCTTCACCTACTGTTGATGCTACAGCTAACAGGCTTTTTATTTCTCAGTTGCTTTTCCCTCACACACACACACACACACACACACACACACACACGCTTTTTGTCCCTGCTCGTCAGTAAACCCTAACTCCTGCAAGACCCAAACACATTTTGACCTTTCACACTTTCACCACCTCGCTCCGCAGATCTGATCTCCTTCCCCTAAAGCATTCTGACCTCCACCCTTTGCCCCATCTCTCTTTCCCTGACCCCGCGCACCAACCCACTCACGTACGAACACACACAAACCTGTCCACACACTCTTTCTGCTCCTCAAACAAACACGCGTTAACACACTCACACATGTATGCATATACGTAGGGTGACTGCATCTCCGCTGCAGACCTCTGACTCCCCTCTCTCCTCCTCTCTCCCTCCACCACATGCACCATTCCTCACAAATAGCAACCACATGTACAGCCCTCTTCCCTGTGCTCCCTCCGAATGGGAGTCCATTTGCTGTAATCAGCAGAAAATATGCAGGTTTAAAAACAACTAATGGCTGTGTAAAAAAGACAAAGCGGCTTCAAACATGACAGCAGCCCAGGAGAGACCATGTGTGCGTCCCAAGTGTTTGTTTGTGCTGGTGAAGGGTCTTGAAGGGCATCTGTGTGTTTTGGAGTGTGTTGTACCGTATGCGTACACGATGCCGTTTGTATGATCGTGCGCGCAATGTGTCAAGGATGTGTGCGTGTCTCTGTGAGAGCGAACCACTCAGGCCCGCTGGGTTATTCATTTAGACACCCGGCTAGCCGCTATTTAGCCACCACTCTCCTCTCAGGAATGTGTTTATAACATTTTGTTCGAGTTTATTAAGAGCTGACGAGTACACGCGTGTAGTGAATCAGATCTCACATTCAGTGTGTCATGCGTGTGTGTTGTTAGTCTGTAAATGTCACAGCTACATGATTTATGGTGCATGGCTTTTTCTTATAGTTTGCCCGGGCCATGTGGCTATACTTGTAAAACCACACACACAAAGAGCGATGGAAGCCGCTAACCCTACACACACTGAGTAGAAAGATTTAATGATTCTTATTTACTATTAGAAATTATTAATCTATTGTGTCGATTTTACACTGAAGTACTTACATTTCCATGTAGACATATTTCCTACCTCGCTGTTAATGCCTATGACCTAAACTCAGAGAACAGATTCATCTTAATCAGCTGAAAGATATTCAGATGCAGTTTCCAAATTTCTTCATCTGTGCTGAAAGACACGTTCACAGCTTCCAGAGAGGAGCCATCGTGTGCAAAATCAAACGAATCAGGCAATCGTCTTTTTTTTTTTTTTTCCAGATGTTTTCAGAATGTTTTCAACTACCTTTCTGCCCTGATTGTGTCCGCCAAAGCCAAGCCACAAATATACTTCATTTCAATTTAGTTTTCTCGGTCTATTCATTAAAATAGACTTTTTTTTACAAGATTACATTCACTCTTGGCTCGAGCGTTCCCATTTGGCGTTCCTCTGGGGTGTTTATTTAAATCTGTTTCCACAATACTTTTCCCGCTCTTCCCCTCCATCTCCTTAAATTGCCTCTTGTGCACCTTGTGGCTGGAAGGCATCCAAAGTATGCAGAAGTGTAATCACAGTGTGAGCCTAACCACTTCCTTATCCTCGTTTTGAAGATCTAGTAACAATGTGAGCAAAATCAATCATCCAGAGCTGCTTCTAGCTGCTTTCTGATATTATCGGATGATCAAAGTCTCATTCAAACGTCAGCTGCGGCGTAGCTGATCTGCAAAATATCCTATGGTGAGGGAGGGCCACAGCAAAGTGCAACGTCTTCCCCACTTCATAAACTGCATTCTTGACTTTTATTAGAATAGCAAGAGAAAAAAGCATGGGAAAACAATAAGTTCTTGGCTACCACCCCCCCCTTTGTAAATTCAAACAAGTTGTCCACTGGTAGTAGATAATGTTGACAGACTAATAATGGCAACAGATAATGTCAGACGGTGAGGTTTTGTCTCAGGGCCGGGTGTTGCCACTGTACGTCTCCAGGGTCAGACAGAGCGACACACAGGCACACAAGGGTTGACTGTGGGAAGGTCACTTAGCGCAGGATGACAGGGACCCAGCTATGGGGACGCGGTGAGGGGGTGATGGGGGAGGCCCGGAGGGGGAAGAGGGAAGAGGGGCAGTAGAGGACGTGAGACCTGTCCCTGGGAACCGGACTGCAGGATAGGATTCATTCAACTCCGCTTCCTTCACAAACTTAAAATAGAGCCATTGTACTGCACGCGGCTAAGAATGTGTGTGTGTGTGTGTATCTGTATGTCTGCATGTGTGTCTGTGTTGTGTTATTCAGTTTCACTGTTATGTGAATATTTTGTTAATGTGCCTGCATGTCCGTGTGTGTGTCTGTGTGTGATTGTTTATGGACTCCCTGGGAGCGTCCCTGGGAGGACAATGGGGCTCAAGATGCCTGGGAATTTGGTTTGATGTGCAGGTGATGAGTGGCAGCAACTGACTCACACCATCAGCTAAACAGATTCCCTTACAATGCCAGGATCTGGACACACCTCTGCTCCTTATTTTGCTGGAAAACTGTTGTCAGAGTATTGATGGGAACACAAGCATATTATTCATACTGTATTTCCTCTGCCGTAGCTTCAGCCAGCCTGAAGCATGTTAACTAGAGATGTCACATCATGTGCTGTAATTTTGTGTGTGTGTGCAAGTCGGTGTGTGTGCATTTGTATATGCTCTAATTAGTTCCAAGAGAATAACAGTGACTATTAAAGTGTTGCATTAGTTAAAGCTGGGGATGAAGAAGGCAGCACAGGGCTCAAAATGCCTCAGTTCAGTTTGAGTGGTTTTGTGTATGTATGTTTGTGTGCGAATAAAGAAACTCGCAAAACATGTTGGAGAAAAGGAGAAAAGAGAGAGAGAGCATTTAGAAATATGTGTGCTTAAAGGCGTGTACTGTATTTGTGTGAATGAGCACGAGTGAATGGCTCATGTTTATAAAGTGTGCCTGGCAGTGAGTGTACGTGAGCGTTGCACTTGTTGTGCACTGCTACTTCCAATCTAGCGACTGTGACTTAGCCTCAAACAGCACATGGTATTTGGACGCTGCTCTAATGACATTTAGTGCTGACCGACAGGGACTGCATGTCACTCCAATTAGAAGAAACACTCCCCTGTATGGCAAGCTGTTAGACAAACTTCGACTCCTCCCTGCAAATTTGGGGATGAATTATTGAAAAGGGCAAAGCTGAGCACCTTGATGAGGCTGGCACATTTGGCTGGCTGAATGGTCAAACTGACACAGCTTTAGGAAAGAGGAAAAAGGCCACTGCTATCTCAGCAGCTCAGAGTGTAGCTGGTTCAGTGGCTTCGTCTGGAAGCTGGGCCTTATCACGCAACCTACTGGGCTTTTCACCCAGCTCACCCCGGAGACGACTTACGTGTCAGAAGTTAACATGGTGCAAGTTAACATCAAGATTCCAGCTGCCCTCATGGTGAAAGATTTTGGTATTGCTGTATTCTGAATGTAAATTGTGAGCGCACATTGCTCCCAGGAGTCAGTCACATATGCCCTCTTTAAATAAAGGAGCACATTTGAAAAGTTAAACAGCTGAAGAAGAAAAAGGCCGCTGATATCTGAGCTGCTCAGGAGATAAAAAATGCTTCTGTAGTTGTGACTGAGCAGGTCTTAACCTGATCACAGATCAACAACTGCAATGTGTCACATATAATGAACTTTTTTCCACATTCATCTCTCTTCTCCGACATTATCTAGTCTGTGACTATACAATAGTTACAATAGCAGCCATTCTTAATGACAAAAAAAACGCATTTCCCTGTTAAAGAAAAATGAATCCTCAGTAAATCTGCACAGGAGTCTTTTGTTTAAGATTCTTCTAACAGTCACTTTCTGTGGCATTCTGAAAAAGCAGCATTGAATGCATTCGGACACACCACTTGCTTCACCTGAGTATTTCCACACAGATGGTTGGATAAGATTAATGTTATTACTGATAAAGAATGCAAAAAGGACAACACAGTGACGTGACGTGAAATGATGGGCTTCATAAAAAGATAAGCGTCACTGCATGAAAGCTGAAATTGGCTTTTGATATTCTCAAATATTGCAGCAAAGGGTGGCCCAGAAAAAGCAATATTTGAGTACCTCAAGGAAATGTCAGCTGTGCTGTTGGTATCATGAAAGCACAGCCAAATCAATTGTGCATTAGGATATTGAATAAATGCATTTCTTTGTTTTCGATAGCAGACACAAGAAAACAAAACGGCACTATATCAAACCATTCTTGAATGTGTTTCTTGATTTTGTCTTCATAGATGTTTTCCTTCACAGCCACACCAAGTGCCACTGGGACATTTACTTAAATGGCTAAACCCAGCTGACAGAAATCTAATTTACATTTTACTTTTTGTTACAGTGTTTTCATACAATTCACTTGACAGCTGAATGAAAACATAGCTACAGAGCCACCCAGATAACTCAACTGTTCAATGTTGTAGTGGCTCCAGAGTGTGTGCGTAAAACCTCTTTCATGCGCGAGTGTGTGCGTTTGAGAAATAAAGGGTGTGTTAGCCGTCCCCTAGTGCTGATTGAAGCTGCTGATGACAGAACGGTGGCACTGGATTCTTTTCTGCCGTGCTCCCCAGGCCCCTGACCCACCTAATTGGTTTTCAGTGTTTAAAAAAGACCAAACCATCAAAGAACCGGCTGTCAGTCTGACTGCTTTCACTTTCGGATTCAGCTCTCTCTATTATTTATAACTGACAAGCAAACTTTCTGAAATACTCTCTCAAATATACAGACTAGACTCCAGACATGTATACATGCAGACAAATTCTGCAGAGAGAAGTCTTAGGTGATCATTTATGCACACTTATGCTTCCTCTGCAGACACACACACTGATGCGGGCTTGTACGCACATACTGTAGCCGTGCAAGTGCATTCAAAGAGAGGCAAGTCAGCCAGCACACCCTGGCAAAGCAAAGAGAATATATGACCAAAGGGGGCTGAATCAGTCTGTCTGTGTGTGTGTGAATATTAGTGGGTGTGTGTGTTTGAGGAAGGAAAAGGGGGAGATGGACAGTGTGTGTTCGCATGTGTATGTGTTTCAGAAAGCGATAGACAGATTTTATGTGTGTGCATGTGAGCGTGTGTGTGTTCAAAGCCTTCATATCTTGCCTCTGCACAGACTCTGCAGAACTGTTCTGACAGTGCAGAAGTACAAACACTGATACAAGTTCTGTGGGAGTTTTTGCTCCAAACAATACAGAAAAGGCTCATGCTAGTGATCAAAGTTGCAGAATAACCCAAGGAAACATCACTGCATAATCCCAGCCATTAAAAATAGGCCCATAAATTCTTGTTAAACTTTGTTGCGCACGAAAATAAACGTCAAACACATAATGGACTTGGAGGCTTAAATGTTAAATTTGAATCACGCAAGCGTTTGACACAAAGCCTAAAACAAACAAAAAAAGCATGTTACTGAGCTCGCAGTTGCCTCAATATGACTCTTCCAGCTCCACAAATAGGCCAAACTTCAAGTGCTCCTCACATAGCTAAACAAACAGCCTCCTGCTCAGCCTCTTTCACATCAAGATGTCAGCTAACGTCTGAAGAAACAACTGAAACCACAACAAACAGGGAGCTTTTCCTGCCTTCCATGCATGCATCTGCAGCCATCTCTCATCTCGAGCTTTGTTTTGACCAAACACACATCGCCACCCAGCTAATCTCTGCCTACAGCACCTGACCTACCTTGCCATCAAGGCTATACCAGATAGCATAAGGGATCGAGCCTGGCTTTGATACGGGGGGCCTTGATGCAGTAAAGCTATCTGCTCCAATCTGAACTCGCTTTTTTCTTGTTTGATGGGACTCCATCTCAACCAGACCGGCATGACTGGATACAGCTCAAACCAGGAGAGAACCTGGCTCCAACTACTTCCACCCACACATTTTCAGCTACACACTACAAAGACTACACACACACACACACTCTCACACACACACACACACTGTTTTATCCCAGGCTATGCTTCCTCTTTCAGATGCCAATCAAACATTCATAACAACTTGCTTTTGGACTTTCAACAACAACATCTTTCTCTACCTGCCTGTCTGTTTCCTTTCTTCTTTACAATATTCTGGCAAAAAAGAATCACAATATGAGTTTTGTCAATATCGCAGAGAAGCCTCTATTTAATTCTCCCTCTCTTTACTACTGCGATCGCGCTCCAAGCGATAAAGCCTGCCTCTATTATTAGCAGTGTAATAGAGGGCTGTGGTTGTGAGGATCTGACAAGGAGATGATAACAAAAGTGCTTACTCCTCCGTTCTCCCCGCGCTCCTCCTATATCATTTAGAAAACAGTCGCAGTGCAGCAGCAGATCATGGCCAGCTAATGGCCTTAGAATATTACTGCTGCCACAGTAAGCAACACTTACCATTAGTCAGTTTGTACAACATTAACAAGAACATCATTACATTTAAGAATTTATATGTTATTCTGCTACTCTCCCATGCTGCAATAAATATTTGTGATCATGCGTAACAACCAGATGCCAAATTAAGAAGAGAAATTAAGAAAGAGTCCGACTCGTCAGAGCTGTGGAGGCCCGGAGTTGCTCTCAGGATTGAGTTTCCTATTAAGGACTCACAGCTGCTTTGTTTGAGATTTCATACCTAGTGAGTTTTGGCAGTTCTCAACCCAAACATGTATCTGTATTCCCAGAAAATGCCCCTGGGTGCTTTTCCAGACACATTTATCATCCCTCCTAAATTATTATCTTTGGAGAAGCTCCACATTTGACACCTGGTGACATCATGAAGTTGAGTCTAAGTTCACTCAGTTCAGGCTTTTAGGGAGTGTGTTCCTCGTGTTCCCAAATATAGACTGGTCTCTGTTTGACCAAAGATCTAACATGCAGGAGTGGAGATCCTCCTCAAAGGAAAATTCCACTTTGTTACAACTTGGGTCTTATTTTTGTTATTTTGGCCTGTTATAATTGCAATAAATTCACTAATAATAACCTAAGATCTGGGGACACAGAGACATTGCTTCAATAAAGTCTGATGGGGCAAAAAGAAAGTGGTCAGACGATGATCTTAGGTTGATTATTGATAGCACTTTGGAGGGAAAATGAAAGAGTGTGCATGTGAAATGTCTGTAACAGTCCATTATTACACAGGAACACTGGCATGCAAAGCTACAGCAACCTACCAAAATTGAACCAGGA
>JAPZEA010000022.1:16343010-16357417 GCA_029783685.1 Heniochus monoceros | reverse complement strand
GATTTATTTTTTTTTATTCTTTAATATTTATCGTTGTGAAGAACAGTTTCTTATTTATTATTTTAAATACACTTTTTCAGCCATGAGTTCAAGCAGCGAGCCTTTGGAAATAACTGGCAACGAGCTGGCTCACATACTAAGGACCCCCCGGGACCAGTACACCTCTGCTGGGTGTGTGGTGCTGGACTGCAGGCCTTTCCTCGATTTTTCTTTTGCGCACATTTGCGAGTCCCGAAACGTGAACTGGAACTCAATGCTGCGCCGCAGATCCAAAAGCACGGTGGTGGCTCTGGAGTGGCTCATCCCGGACAAGTCGCTGCTGGGCAGGCTGCGGCGCGGGGAGTTCTCCCCGGTGGTGGTGGTGGATGAGCGCAGCCTCTCCGTGGCCGAGCTGAAGGCAGATAGTGTGGCCCAAATGCTGCTCACCGCCCTGCAGAACGAAGTTCAGACGCAGGTGTGCTTTCTACAAGGTAATACTACTTTTTCAATCGATTTTTACGCACCAAAATGTATTATTTTAGACTCCTGAGGAAATTGAGTTTTTGACTTTGTAGGAAAAAAACATGAGCTTTTAATGTGTACTAATATTTATGTACCAAGCTTATTAATATATTTTTAGTGTAAGAGTGTAACTTGTCTGTGAGTGTAAAAATCTTTACAATCAAACCTGACTGATGAACGAACTGTTACGTTTGTAATCTAATACACGGACACACAGGCTTCCTTGTCATGTTTACCACATCAGTCTTATTGTTTCACACAACACATTTTTTAAGGAGGACTTGTGACTAAGCTTGCGTCTTAGCTCATACTGTGTGACCTCCATTTAGGTGGATTTGAGGGATTTTCGGAGGCCTATCCAGAGGTCTGTTACAACTCTGCCAGCAGTCACCTCCCCACAGTGGAACCAGAGCCAACAGTGACGGGGAGGAGGACACCAGCATACGATCAGGTAAGATAAATGACATAATTCAACACAATCTGAGTATCCAAAAGCTCTCTAAGTAATGGGACAATATACAACATAAACTGCACAGTGACTATTCTTGATTTTAAACATGGACTCTGTCTTTTTGTAAATTGCAGGATGGTCCAGTGGAGCTGCTGCCCTTCCTGTTTTTGGGCAGTGCCATTCACTCCTCCCGCAGAGAGACCCTCGCAGCAGCGGGCATCACGGCTGTGCTCAATGTTTCCTCCACTTGCCCCAACTTCTATGAGGGGGAGTTTCAGTACCTGCGGCTCACTGTGGAGGACAGCCTCGCCGCCGACATCAGAGCCTGCTTCTCCACAGCCATAGCCTTCATTGGTGAGTTCCTCCTCTAACAATCTCCCAAAAATTCTGTAAGCAGCTTGTGCACCATAATCTATTTTGTAGCCCAGACTTATGGGACCACAATGTAATCACCTGATTACAAAACAACTGGATTATGCTGCATAACAGAAATGTATTAACGTTTAAGTTTCTTTCTTTTGCTTGCTTTAAACTCTTTACCTTGCAAAGTTCAGTGTATAATAACTAATTTAGTTGAATTTCCATTAGTGTGGTGAATAATAACAGCATTTCCATTTCTGTGCAGACTTCTGCTTCAGTCAGTTTAAAGCGTTGTATGTGTTTCCTCTTGTAAAACACCCTCAGTGATCTCTGAAAGCTCTCAGAAACAGATGTGAAATGGAGCATAATATGCTGATCCTCTTCATCTTTCCGTCTTGTGTTTTCCGCTCCGCCTACAGACTCAGTGAAGCAGAGTGGTGGTCGGGTGCTGGTGCATTGCCAGGCAGGTATCTCCCGCTCCGCCACCATCTGTCTGGCCTACCTCATGCACACGCAGCGCGTCAAGCTGGATGAGGCCTTTGACTTCGTGAAGCAGCGGCGTCAAGTCATCTCCCCCAACCTGGCCTTCATGGGACAGCTGCTGCAGTTTGAGACTGACGTCCTCTGCCAGGGATGAAGACCCAGGCGCGTTAAGAGGGACAAAATTTACCTGACTGTACTTTTTTGATTAATTCTCCTGCCTCTTGTAGGCATTGTGCTGGACTCAGAGCATTATTAGGACTCAAATCCTATGTACAAATGTACTGTTTGTACTATTGAAAGTACTACATTTCAGAGGTGTATACTAAATACATTCAGAGGAAAGCTACATGTGCTGCTGGCATCACATATCTGGTGGCTCTCCTGTTTTCAGAAGAAACTGACATATAGGATCCTGATACAACAAACAGCCATTTGCAATATAAACTCCACTGTTAGAGCGACATTATGATCAACTGTGATTCTGAGCCAGCAAGTTGGAGCAGCTATGAGGTAATTTCCCTTACGTTTTATACTCGAGGGGAATCGTGCCTGTTTGTCTGGTTTTTTGTGTGTTTGTGTTTGACTTTATGTGCCTGATCTTTTGCAAGGGCTGTCTTATTTTCATACTGAAAGTCATTCCTTCACAGCTGCGACCACTGTGACATGATGTATCTTTTTGTGAGACAACACTGTGTTAACTACTTAAAGGCAATACTGGATGACTCAAGTTTAATTGTCTAATTTATAAAAACGCACTAACTACAGTTGGTGTGTAGTCGTGAGTCTAATCATTATGTATCCTGAGGCGTGTTACACTTTGTACACTCAAATTGGAAGAAGTTATTTTTATTGTGTAAATAGAATTTTTATTTTTATTTATTACTTCAACATTTGTTATGACAGTATTCACATTATTACTGTCTGTTACTGCACTTTATACTTACAAGGTTTGGCTGATTTCCTGCTGTTTTCTCCACTAAAATAAAAACATGCTGGAGAGCACACCGAGTCTGTTTACTCAGTATAATGTCCTTATTCCACACATACTGTGCTGTGGGACACACTTCACCTCTTACATCCAAAAAGGTGCAGTCCAGCACCGACACAGTACTCTCAGACCCGTTAGCACTGAGTGTGTTGGAGTCTTTCTTCAGAACAAATTACAAATGCTTTAAGTTCACACACTGACCACGCTGCACTCTATTCACTCCTGCTGAACTACAAAGTATTAAAACTGCATTGCTGAGTATTTTGGAGGATTATCCACAGAGAATGGGTTTTACTGTAGGAAGTCCTTTTGACCTTACCAACCACTGACAAAAAAAAATCACACCAATTTACTCAAGTTGTGAGAACAACTTTGGACATTTGTCACAAAGTTTTTAGTACATAAGGGACAATTGTTATCAGGAAGTTTGGGAAGTCCAGGGAGCCAAGTGAAGAATTATTCACACAGACTTTTATCCCGATAAACATACCAATAAATCATTCTTTTTACATACTGCATGTTGCTTTAGTTTAAGCCCTGCGATGAACTGGCAACTTGTCCAGGGTGTACCCCGCCTCTCGCCCAATGTCAGCTGGGATAGGCTCCAGGCCCCCCACGACCCTTACGGAATAAGCAGGTATGGAAAATGAATGAATGAATGAATGTTGTTTTAGTGCTGTATTGTCTGACTAAATAATGGTTCTCAGTTTGCAGGATTCCAGCTTAACTATTATTACATCCAAAGTGACCTACATACAAACTGTTTATCAGATGAACCATAAGTCACATGAGTGTCAGAGACAGTTCATTTACCTTACTTTATTACGGGCAAACATTTCATTTATATGAATTTCACCATATTTCGATCATTAAATTGTTAGAAATAACATCTATGTATTTGTAAGCAAAATTCAGTGAACTCTAAACTTGGCTGAACAGGCGCAAACGTCAAAGAACAAGGTCTGATAGTGCATTAAAGACCAGCTGCCACAAGTACCCGACCCCCTGATGACAACTGTGCCACCCACACACTTGTGTCGGCCATAGCAAAAATAATTAATTTCCTCTCGTTCGCAAGTATCCTTTGCCCAACATGTACGAAAGCACAACTGCTATGCTTGACTTCTTGCTTCCATTAGCCACAGTTTTCTCCACAGAGGGAAGAGAAAAACACCTCGGAGTTTTCAGGTTTTGATTAAGTCCGAGTTCACTTCAACCGAAGCTCAGAAAAATAACATTTGCTCAGGTTTGTGTTCATTAGACTTTCGCAGCCACTTTCAGTTTACATCATTTGAAGTGTATACATATATTCTAACACATTTTAATGGATATTTCCATCACGCTTAGCCTTTCCGGTTGTAGTCCTTCATCTGTTAAGGTTCAAATTTTCTGCTCAGTGAAATAAAGTTTTGTTGGAGGGGCTGAGGCTGAGATTCACTCTATATGAAGAATATCCACACTCTGTAATCTGTCCAGTATTCATCTATTTACTGTCAATGTTCCTGTCTCTTATCCTTTTTATTTTCAATGAAAATCGTAGAAACAGTAAGAAAGAAAGTTGATTAGTTGATTAAAGATAAACATTGGGTCAGTTTTAGTGCATATAGTTACTGTAGACTGTACAGGTAGTCAGTGGTGGAAAGTAACTACATTTACTCATGTACAATTTTAAGGTATTTGGAGTTTACTTGAGTATATCCATTTTATGCTATTCTATAGTATTGTAGAAATATTGTACTTTTTACTTCAGTAGATTAATGTGACAGCTGTAGTTACCACTCACTTTTCAAATTAAGGTTTTACAAACCAATGACAGGCCTATAAAATACGATGTTAATGATTAAACCAGTGGTTTCCAACCTTCATAGCATGTGACCCCTTTATTAAAAATCTCTGTCTGTCTGGGGCCTCTTGTCGTGTTTCTCATGTCTTTGAGTTGTTGGCAGTGCCACCAAAGAGGGACTTCCCCTTTAAACTCCTCACATGGTTTCATTTGCGGCCAGAAGAGGTGAAATTACCCAATATTTCACAAAAAATGCAGATTAGAGAAAAGTTTGAAAAACTAAAACAAATGTGTGAAGACAGATTTGTCTTGTGACGCTTTGGCAGGAAACCACTGGATTAAACCACCTAAATATAGGTGGTTTTACTTTTGTGCCCCGATCATCCACAACAGTAAAATGCTGCTTATGCATTCATGCGCTAGAACAAACAATCTAACAATGTCATATGTAATCACATGTCTGTATTTCTACTTTTAATACTTTGAAGTACATGTTGCAGATCATTTTTACATTAAGTAGGGTTTTGTGTCCAGGACTTTTACTTGTAATGGGGTATTTTAGCGTTAAGGACGCATCAGTGCCACAGCAAGCACTGGATCGTGGTTTGTAGTGAGACAGTGCACTCTAGTGACAACTTCTGAAAAAAACAGAAATCAAGACGATTCAAAAGTATCCTGCAGATGACGCCAGCAGACTGTTTCTTAACTGAGGGAGCCTTTTCGTTATTAAGATGACACACCCACACACACACACACACCCACACACACACACACACACACACACACACACTGTTCTGTTTCCTAATAAGTGATTTTCATTAACATATTTAAAAGACTTTTGGTGTCACCTCACGTGGTCATTTATTTGTCTCTGGGAACTGACTGTTCCAGCTCCCTTTCATTTGAATGTCTCTCTCTCTCTCTCTCTCTCTCTCTCTTTCTCTCTTTCTCTCTCTCTCTCTCTCTCTCTCTCTCTCTCTCTCTCTCACTGTCTCTCTCTCTCTGTCTCTTTCTCTAATGAAAACAGACTCGACTGTTCCTCACGCCGCGTGTCCAGATTAAACTGGTGTCATGATCAATCACATTAGATCCGGCTGTGGCGATACCTCCCAGTGGTGTGTGTGTGTGTGTGTGTGTGTGTGTGTGTGTGTGTGTGTGTGTGTGCGTGTATGTGTGTGTGTAGGTGTGTGCATGTGTCCGTACTGTACGTATAAAAAGTAGAGCATGGGAGATGAGGGATTTCTGCATGGATCACCCCTCTGTTCGATGAGATGATTTACAGTATTTGCTATTTGCAGCTGAACACTGTGTCACTCAAACAAGAAATCCTCATTGCAGAAACCTGCTAATAGACTGAATGAGCAATATGTGTGATATTGTTAGCTGGAAAATAACAGTGTGGTGATATAACACACACATGCACTGACCTGCAGGCACACGCTCAAGCAGAAGTTGCTATCATTACAAATGCAGACAGGGAAATTACTGTATGACCATCTGGGAGAGCTCCCTGTAATTGTTTGCAGGTTTTACACACACACACACACAAACAAACACACACACACACACCTTTAATGCTGCACATATTTCTGAGGACCTTCATTAATACAATTCATTCCTGAGTGCAGAGAAAGGCGTCCCGTAAGTATGAAGAGATGGGAAATAAAATAAAAACAGTTTCTACTGTTTTTCCAATCTTTGTTTTTTATTGTGAAAATTTGAGTACTTTTGCCTCTAAAAACCGTTCAAACCTGGAAGAGAAAATCACTGTGGTTGACCTGCCTGCAGCTCATAGTCAAATGCAATCTGTGATGAGAGGCTGCAAGTCAACATTATTCTTTTTAAAAGGTCACAAGCCAACACTAATATCATAACTACATGTCTAACCCCATCCAGTACCTTAACTTAACCTGACCTTAAAGCCAAATTTAACTGTAAAATCATTTCCACATCTGTCCTCATTCTCGGTTTCTAAAAATCAAACTGGTCCTCACAAAGGTAGAGGTACATGAGCACACACAGAGAGAGAAAACAGGAGGCAGAATCAAGCCAATAATTCAAAAAGGTCTAAATTGAAAGCATCCAACGGGCAGGTACTGGGCTGTAATTGATTTGGACCTGACCCATAACGTGCACAGGCTCCCACCACAGTGCAGCATTATGCTGACCTGCAGTTACCTGGCACTCATTTGGGACACAGTCTTTAAAGACAAATTCTCCTCACTTCATCTTAGTTTTCTTAAATTTTACCACACCAGGAGATTTCAGCAATTGTTTTGAAGACTTTTAAAGTTTGCTCATTCAGTCGGTTCTCCTTTCCAGACCAAACTTCTCCCGTCTGAACGTCAGGCGAGAATTACTGTGACCACTGTGATGCATGACAGCAGAATTTCCTCTGGGCTCTTGTGATATGTCTGTGTACACATTTGTACGCCACATGTTCTTATACAACAAGCACTTCAGAAGTGATGTACTGAGCACTGTTTGCTTCTCGCTCTCCGTAACCTCGGCATCAGTGACACACCCCTCTCCCCCAGAATGCATTTTCAGCGTGTTACTAAGCACGGTTCACCCATGGAAACAGAGACACTTGATTGGAGTGCTCTCTCTCCCACTAAAAGCTTTATTCTCTTTCCCTTTATATTTAGAATGTGTAGCGTGGAGAGAAAAATGTACGACCATTATTGACTGTGGGTTTCAGGTCACACAATCACAGAGCAGGGCTTCCAATTGTAATTCCATGGGTGGCTAGCTGGGCTTCTCTCTCATTAAAACAGCAATGTGTGGGGGATGCACTACAAAAACAAGTAAACAGGACCTCCTACCCACACGCCATTCATAAGAATGTGTGTGTGCATGTGTAGGCCGGTGAATGTGTGTGTGTGTGTGTATTGTTTATTTGAGTTTATATCACAGACGCCACCTACATACTTTCAAACACCCCGGGATAAACTCTGCTACTGTTTGATTTATGGCTCGGTAAAACAGCCAGCGTGACGTAGGTTTCGCTCGATAATTGAACAATCGGGCACTTGATCTCAGGTGGAGGGAACACATCATGAGGGATGCAGTGGACGTCTGTGTGCTTCTTGGGGGAGGCAGTGATGCAGGGCGCATAATGCAGAGGGATTTAAATGGAAGTCAAGTGATGATGTAAATGCATGAGCACAGAAAGCAAGTGCTTTATATCCCTGCCCTGCACCTCACACAATGAAGGTAACACGGTGCATTTACCCAGACAGTTTTGAGGGAGAGGTAGCCGAGCACGAGGAGACTTCATAATTTTACTGGACCATATTTCATAAGGAAATAAGTCACTTTTACTGCAGCAGTTATGTGATGGTTGCAATTGGCAGTTTCTAATAAGGTTTTATATGCAAAATATGTAACCTCATAAAATATGTGATTCATTGTTTGAGATTAAACTACAGACTTAGGAGACTACCTTCAGTTTAATGCTTCAATAATCAAACCTCTCACAGCGATCATTTCTCAAAATGAGGGTTTTCACTTTATTAGAATATCCCAGATGTGTGTACTTTTTTCCTACCAGAAGATCTGACTTATTTCTCACAGCTGAGAATGAGCCCCTACAGCAGTGTGTATTGAGGACATAGATAACTCTCACAACAAGATTTAAGGCTTGCAACATGACACTGCAGCGTGTACACAAATCTTACCCCTGCCTCAAAGATGCAGGTGTAGTATTTTGGCCCGTGCAGCCTCAAACATTGGTCTCAACAGGCTTGTGCACCAGGTTAGGTGGCTAAAAGTGGGCTTCAGCGTCCTTGAGTAACAGCGAGCACATTCATTGACTCAAAATGACTTAGTTGTTGGATGTTACATAAACTGGTGTAAAGAATCAGGTTGCAGAGATTACACAGGGTTTTTTTTATTGAAAAGCATTGATCAGCCACAGGTATTCACAATGCTGCACAGTAAATTGCATGGAATGATGGTGATGATGCTGATGATAATGATGCTGCTGCTGCTGCTGCTGCTGTTGCTAATGATGATGATGATGATGACTGAGTAGCTTTAAAAAGTGCAGGAGTCCCTGGAATGGAGCTGTAAAGCAGAAGGCTGCAGCTCCTGTCCTCTGGTCTCCCCTGCTCTCAGCTGGACACCTCAGCGTCACTTGACCGGAGCGGTGCCACTTAACAAGCCATTTCTAATATAACTGCGTTGGTTGAGCCGCTTGGGTGTAAATTTAATGTAAGAGAGAGGCAAAGGGGGGAGGGAGGGGCTACAGGGATAGAGAAAGTAAGGATCCCATTACGCCCACAGCTCCACAGTGACATCACCGGGTCTAAAAAGAAGCGCAAGAGGGAGATGGGAGGCACCCCACTTATTAGATTTCGTCGTTAAGGTCCTGTTCACAAGTGAAGATGCTGCTGCGCCGCTGTGAGGCAGCCTGCGATGTGCGCCGGCGGAGGGGCTGAATCATGGCATCCCGGTGAACTCCGGAGGAGACGGGAGCACCAAGGACCGAGAAACAACTCCTGAGAGGCACAGACTGTCGCCGCTCTGCGGGGACCATTTCACTGCTGAAGAAACAGCGCGTCTTGCTTCATGCGCACGGCTGGAGATCTTGAGGTTAACTTTGACTTTTCTTTTGACTGGAAACGCTGTCATCAGTCAGACTATCCTTTGCAGGGAAGCGCTGGTATCTTTTCATTAGTAGATCAGTGTAAATATGAACTTTATTTAACTTTATTTAAGCCATTCTGTGTTGGCTATCCAGGTTAGACTGTGCGTCTCCAAAGGAGGACGCACGGAGATCGCACAAGTGTCGAGATTATTTACTCTAATCCGATGTTATCTATTATATCCAATGTCGCCTCGCTGTCCACGACCCCAAATTACATTATTATAAATTAAATCTCCACATTTTGAAGACAGCAATTATTCCCCTGAGGGGAAAAATGATCAAACTTCATGCGCTAAAGAAGTTTTAGTTCTCCGCGCTGTATTTTCCCTCTGCAAAGGCTGATGCACAGCAGTCAGCGTCACAAAAATGCGCAATTGTTTTGGGGGGAAATCTGTTCTACAAAGTGGCAAGTCTTTTTAATTGAAAAGCACTGATCCGTGTCTTGACGCATTGTCCAGGACTGGTTTGTGTGCTTTAAAATGGACTTGGAGGACCTGCCGTGGAGGATGCAAGGGAGCTAACGTTTGGAAACAAGAGGCAACACGAGAACAACTGAGGTAAATATGATGAAAATTCTCAATTATTATAATCCCCGTGTATTATTTAAAATGTAAACACTGTGTTTTATTTTACGCAAAACACTTATTAAAACAGTGAAATACATTCTATAAGCAAATCTTATTCAGTGACCGAACATATTTTTAATCTATAAAGACTCCTGGAAAGATAAACCCAGCATGGCCTCGGTTCCGGACAGCGGCTGCTCCATGGAGCTGAGCAGCTGGAACAGCAGTGTGAGCGGCTCCGGAGCCTCCGTCCCCTGCAACCAGAGCATCCTGAAGCACGCCCCTTACTCCCCCGAAGCCACGGCGGCCTTTGCCACCGCCATAACCTTGATGGTCGTCTTCACTATCGTGGGGAACATCATGGTCATCATCGCTGTTCTGACCAGCCGGTCACTCCGAGGTCCGCAGAATCTGTTCTTAGTGTCACTGGCTGCTGCAGACATTTTAGTGGCTACACTCATTATCCCCTTTTCCCTGGCCAATGAACTGCTTGGCTACTGGTACTTTAAGTATCTGTGGTGTGAGATCTACCTGGCGCTGGATGTGCTCTTCTGCACCTCGTCCATTGTACACCTGTGCGCCATCTCGCTGGACCGCTACCTGTCAATTTCCAGGGTTACTTATGGGCGTCAGCGGACTCCCAAACGCATCAAAGCCGCTATTGTGGTGGTGTGGCTCATCTCTGCCATCATCTCCTTCCCTCCCCTGCTCTCACTCAACAAAAGCGAGGGAGGGGACCAGGCGAGTGAGAGGGGACCTCAGTGCAAGTTGAATGATGAGCGCTGGTACATCCTTTACTCCACCATCGGCTCCTTCTTTGCTCCATGCCTCATCATGATCCTGGTCTACATAAGAATCTACCAAATTGCCAAGCAGAGGACACGTTGCCCCCCAGGAGAGCCCAGGAAGGATGGCGTCGGCTGTGCTACACCGAGTCAGCCTCCACGACACGTACAAGCCAACGGCAAGGATAAGGAAGAAAGCACACCCCCTTCATCAAACAAAACCTCAAATGCCAGACCCCCAACCCTCGCCATCACCCCTTCTCCTTCCCTTGGAGAGTCTCAAACCTCCCAGAATCCCACCTCCAATAATCTCCTCCAACCCCCATCCCCATCTCCAGCCATGACCCCTGTTACAGCCTCCCTTGATACCTCTCCCCACGACCCCTCAACCCCCTCCTCTGTGCCTCAGTCTGCCCCTACTAAGAAAAAAGAGAAGGGGAAGAAGGGCAAGCGGCAGGGAGGGAAAAAAGCTGACAATAACAATGGCGACAGCTCGAGCACAGAGAGCGATATGGAGCACAGCCACGGAGGAGGCCGAGGCAGCACCAGCATGCCGGGGTCACCTGCAGGAGGGGGCATCCACTCCCCGGCCTCAGTCAAGCGCTACCGGGACATGATCGCCACTTCAAAGGGGGCTCGGCTGGTGCCAGGGAGGAAGTCAAAAATAGAGAACAAACATCTTTGGATTTGGGTCTCAGCCGGCAGCCGTGAAGCAGGCTGCAATGCCTGCAACATAATCCTTGCAGACAACTGCGCCAGTCAAAGTATGTCCAATAAAAGCACTTGTTTTTTATCATTGACAGGCTCAGTTTGTTATTCTCAGTGACAGCATTATGTAAAGGACCACAACAGAGATAGAGCTTTTGTTCAAGAGTAAGATCCGTTTAGTTTAACCACAAACGGCTGTTATTTGTCCTTGAAGCCATCAGACTTCATTTACAACACCAGTAATTTCACCCGATACATCATCATAAAACACATTTTATTCCAACTCAACAGAAACAAAATAAAACTCACCAAAACTGTCTTTGTTGATCTTTCCACTGTTCTTTCAACAATGACCAACTCTGGTTTGGTTGAAATAAACCCTAGTTTAGAGTTAGAGGTCAAAATATTGTAGCTCTGCACGCTGTTTTCCACCCACTGCCCCTCTGTCAGAGCCTCATTCCCACTCCTCTCCCAGTATCTTCAAATCTAACTCAGTGAATTAAGGGTTTGTTTCAACCAAACCTCATAAGTATTAGGTTGGATGCTGCTAACTGCTAACTGTTTTTTCATTTTGCTTTCTCTGGAAGTTTATATTGTACCGTTACTGCAGCACTAGCTCAGCTAGTGTTAGCTTTTTTGTAATACAGATGCCCTTTGGTGTGTGTGTGTGTGTGTGTGAGTGTGTGTGTGTGTGAGTGTGTTGCTGCTGAATGTATGTTTATTTGATAACCATACCCTGAAGACAATGATATGCCAACGTGTGAAAAGGAAATGGTCAAACTGCAGGAAGTAATTTTCTTGGCAACGTTGTGTATCTTTGATTAGCACCCAGCAGCTAGCTTGCGCAGACTATAAAAAGCTGTAATGTTAGTGGCCCGCTGAGCAGTGAGGCCGGGGCTAAAATGGATCAGATCCCTGCTTGAACATGTTCAGTGGATATTAACAGTAAAAGGATGCAGCTGAACTTGGAAGCTAAAAGCACTGGCAGAACCGTGAGCTGCAGTGCCGGCTCAGGCAACAGTCTGGCTCAGGCAGTCTGGGGCTTAAACAGATAGGAGCTGAAATCGAGAGTTTCAGACAGAGGGTGAATAGAGGTGCTGCAGCAATGTACAGTATAAGGAAAATGTGTTTTTTGAACACTAAAGCATGTCTACCTATTTTAGCAGACCACCCAAATAAAAGCATGAACCTGAATATGAGCATAATATGTCACCTTTAAAATTCCGTGGAAATGAGAAGGTCATGATGCCTACTAGAGGAGGTGATGTCCTAAAGAAACCAGAGAGAAATATTATACACACTAAATACTACGACACCAAATGGACTGATGACTTCAGCTTAAAATGTTTTTTAAGTTAGGACTGTTTGTAATCGTTTGAAAGCCACAAACTATGAATGTGACCACTGATCAATCAAAGATATCGCATCATTCTTAAGATTACCCAACAATGGAAAAGGAACAGTGTATATTGGAATGTCATTGTCATCTAGTGTATGGTCTTCATAATGAATCAATGATGGCCACAAAGAGTGCTTTGTGAAGCTTCATATTGTATATAATGCTACTTACCAGTCCTAACAAAAATTCTGTGCTTGTGTTGTTGACCATGTGAGGAGTTTCCAGCTGGACTTGTGTGAGTTATAGGGTAACATTTCATAACACAGAGAAGTCGGAAAGAGACGCACAAGAGAGAATTCATAAATTAGAGAAATAATAACCTTTGCTCTGACTGCTTTTATTAGCTTAAAAAGAAACATTAAGCTCATGTTTGAGTTTATTTAGGTTGTGCATTTTAAATAAAAGGAAATGATGTGTTTAATGTAGCCTGGCAAGGAACCAGATGAGTTTGCAGAGCTCATGTTTTATATGTGAATTAGTCTGGCTAGTGTTTAAACTAGCATTCCTTTTTTTTACTGAGTGAGCAGTGAGTGATTTGAGTGGAGCAGGGTCAAATCTGAGTAGAGCGCGGGGTGATATTTAAGCGAAGCGCCTTGGAGCAGCTTGGAGCAGCTTGGAGCGGCTTTGAGCGCCCCGAGCCACTCCAAGCCGCTCACATGCTCTGTGCCCCACACGCCACATATCCACACACTGACTGCCTGCGCACGGCTCAACAGGATGGGGAGAGAGATTACATTGTGTATTTCAATAGTCCTTCTAGACTTACTGTAGGCTACTTGTTACATTGCTCTTTGAGAGTTCTTTGTACTGCTGTGTTGATTGAAAGTACTAAGTAAAAGCATGTTGTTGACAGAAGAAAAAACAAGATTGACTTTTTGTGGTTCTTCATACTATACAATCACACAGCATTTATATCCTAGGTTATGCTGCCACCTGGTAGAGATCCCAACGCACTACAAAGCAGTCAAACTAACCTATAGGTCTCACGCAGAGATTCCACCGGGCATGGCTGCGTTACGTTCCGGCTGCAATGCGATTTTGTTCCGTCCTCCATATGACTTCATACCCACAGAATATTCCAGAAGTGAAGCGTTTTGCATGCAGCCTTGACCTTAACTACTGTGGCCCAATTTGGACATTTCATTAAGAAATCATTATATGTTATAAGACCGCTTTGACAACAGGGAATACATTAAGTTTGCAAAGGCGATTTATGGAGTTTCCTGATGGAAAGATAGTCACTTGACTTATTGCTAAAGTAAGCTAAGCCCTAACTGCTGCTAACTGTATCACTATCAGCAGCCTCCCAGTGAACGTGGCCAGACTGGGACTGAACACAGCCTCCAAGACCAACGGAGGCCAGTTTGACAACATGGAATACAGTAACGTTGCAGAGGTGATTTACTTAGTTTTGTGATGGACAGATAGCTTTACTTTTTGCTAAAGAAAATATGCTAACTGTAGCCATCATTAGCTTATTAGTTTGGCTAGCCATGCATATAGCACATATATACCTGGCTCAGCCCTGGGGTGCCAGGAGCCAAACCCGCAAGAAAACTACCTTGGCACTGTGTTCTCTATCGTCAAACTGCCCCATCATAAATGTCCCACTCTGGCCGTGATAAATGGGAGCCAGCAGAGTGCTATTTGATTCTGCATATCTACAGACTAGCAAGGGACTTGTCGCTGGAGTCAGCTAATAGGACTGTCACTATTAATCTGAGTGAGACAA
>JAPZEA010000022.1:15986510-15997064 GCA_029783685.1 Heniochus monoceros | reverse complement strand
CGTGTTTGGCAGTCCTGCATGTAATTCTGTCATCGGACACACTCTGGATTTGACAAGGTAGGCCTGAGGGAAAAACTGCTTAGAAAATCCTTTTAACAGAGAAATAAAACTTTAACTTGATAAATATTTGACTTCCTTGAGCCAGACAAACTGAACCAGCTCACCAAAACAATGCCCTAGGTCCTTATTCTCAGTTGGTTTCATGTTCCAGCAACACTTTGAAATTAGTCATTTGATTTATCGTCGAGGCCCATATTTGATGATTTTACATCTTCCAGTGGTATCAGAAAAGACACTGCTTGTCTTTGCCTATGTAAAGCACTTTGAATTGCCTTTGTGTTTGAAATGTGCTACATAAATAAAGCTGCCTTGCCTTGCAGCAGAAAGCAATTCACGCCAATAAACCCCCCCACCCTCCCACCCCTCGGCTCTGAGCAGACGAACACAGATGAATGGGTCGCTAGCAACACATAGACTGCACCAATTTTCACCACCATGGATATTTTTTCTGCAAACAGAAACTAATGCCATCATCAGTGATTTGAAAGATGCTACAATCACACAAATTCTCAACATAATAACAACGCTAATGGGAAATCCAACCTAAGTCTAGACAAGTCTTGCTGTCCATATAATCCCTCTTTAATGGAGCTTTAAATACACAAGTCGTATTCACCCGTATTGTCTTCTGCCTGTATGGTGCTATATTGGCTGCACTGGTCATTTGATTTTGAAAAGTGCTTCCTTTGTCTGAGTCACTTTGCCACAGGCTTGAGCTGAGCAGCTAGCGTGTGTTGTTAAGCTGTTGATGGGAACAAGAGGGGACATGAGGATGTCGCGTGAGCCTCCTCCTCTTCTCTTTGTTTTTTTGTACCTCATCATGGAGCACTGTGGCACAAAGGTGGCGTGCCACTGGGAATGCACGCTGCATGTTGCTGGACTGTAGTGCTGTCATGTTTTCTTCCCTCTCAGAAACATGATGTGTGCACACATTCACCTTTACGTCTTGTGGAGCTAATTCACCTCTGTTGTTTGGCCTTTGCTTCCTGCACCCGTTTCTCAGAATTACCTCGTCTGTCTTGTCTGTTAGTAGCAGTGACACTCAAAGATCAGATGTAACTGTGTGTACTTTCAGAAAAGCACCACAATATAATTACAAAGCAGCTGAACCACTATGTAGGACTACAAAATTATCTTAAAATGAACTAAAATTACTTGAAACCTGTGCATTTTTTAAGCAGTACGAAAATACCTTAATATTTATTAACCAAATTAAATTGAAAACTTCGGTACACCACTTGACCAAAAGTATGTGGAACCAAACTTGTATGTGATTGCTGAACATGTCTCTCAAAAAACCATGGACATTAATGTGCTGCTATTACAGTCTCCACTGTTGTGGCATCAGACTTTCCACCAACTTGGCTGCAGGGACTTTCTCCCATTCAGCCATGAGGGCATCAAAGGGGCCCAACACTGATGCTGAGTGATGAGGTCTGGCTTGTTCCAGTGTATCCCACAGGTGTTGCATCAGGTTGAGGTCAGGGATATAGCTAGCAAGTCCAGTTCTTCCACACCAAAACTGGCAGCAGAGAGATACATCATTGTATGTCCTAGCAAGAAGGTTTCCCTACATTGGAGCTATGAGGCTCGACCCAAATCATGAAAAAAATAGTAGGAGGACATACCGTCCACATACTTACTAAAGGTAGACCTGTTTTAGTGGTAACCTGCCTGAAGTCAGCCTCTGTGGATGAAACCCATACTGTATTACCCTCTGTTATTATCACAGCATCCACTGTGAGATATGGTAACAATTCTTGAAAGCAGGAGTCTCACCTGATCACTTGCAAATGACGAGAAGAACAATCGGCCCTAAAGGTCACATCTGGGAAACAGATCAGAACACTGCGTCTGAACGTGCACGTCGTGTTTTTAAACCAGCCTCATCTCTGAACAACAACCTCTGTCCCCAAACATCCGAGCCACAGCTCGCTTAGTGTGTCAGCCGAGCTAAAAGAAGCACAGCCACAGTAGCCGGACTGCGAGCAGACAGGTCAGCCTGAGGATTTCTGTCTTTAGCATGGACCTCGTGCTGGGCGGGGAAGGTCAGCCTCGCCCTCCAACTCCATCTTCCCTCATTTTCACTCCTCCTCAGCCTCCTTTCTGTTGTCAGCCTTCTCTCTCTAATAGTTTTTGTCATTATGTTTTATCACTCTCAGTGTCTAGATCAGGGCTGTTCAACATATTCTGGCCTGTGACCTGATTTTTAGGTCCGAAAAATTCTGACACCAGAAGGTAGACAGAGCTGTAATCCTCACGTTTGAGCACAGTATATTCTTGTATTGTATTTTCAGTCCATTGAGGATCCTGGGGCTGTTGCCCTTCTGTTCTCCCTGCCTGGGTTTCCTCTGGGTGCTCGGGCTTCCTCTCACAGTCCAAAAACAAGCAGGTTCAGTTGATTGGTGACTCTAACTCAGCCGCAGGTGTGAACGTGAGCCTGAATCGTTGTCTGTCTCTGCACCCCTGTGATTGACTGGCGACCTCTCCTCTTGCTCAATATCAGCAGTGATCTGTTCCAGCCCCTTCATGACCCTTCAAAGGATATCCTTTGACGATTTCCAACAAGTCCTAGAAATCTCATTTGATGCTGCCAGCACATCAGTGACAACAGTCTCGATTGTTTTCCTTCTTGTACAGACCATCTCTGACCCCTGTACTGTGCTGTTGTCTTCCTCTGCCCATTGCTCCAATTTTATATCCCTCGTCTGTATTATTAAGCCACTCACACACCAAGAGTTGACACTTAACCAGGCCTTCAAGGGAAAAAAGGCACTGCTGAAGAAAAAAACACAAGAAACTGCATTGATGCAGCACAGGAGCTGTGGAAAGTCCGGCAGGTAGAAATGCAACATTTACTCTTGAGGCCAACTCAGGTGGAAGGTTCAACTTTTTGTTGTTGTTTTGTTTTGTTTCCCAGACCTTTTGTATGGGCAATGGATCACTACCAACACAGTGGTCTCACTGAATGAATGAGGCGGCTGCATTTTTCTGCTCAGTGCTAATGTCGGTCTGAAAACAGCCTAATACCCCTTTCAGCCCCACGAGGCGATACTCGACAAAATGCACATCCATTTTCGTCGTCTGAATCAAGAAGTGGAGATGTGATACAGAAAAGAACGGGAACATTTAGTTGGGTGTCACCATGGCCACTGGTGCCAAATCTTCCCTCAACACGTGAATCAAGAAATTGAAGCACAAGGAAGAAATATAACATCTTCCCTGCATCAGCAAGTCTGTTTTCTGCCTGTGGAAAGAAAACAGTCCCTAACATTTGATCTTTGCCCATCTTATCCTCTTTGTATCCTCTGGCATAAAGCTTAACAGACTGGCTGAGTTGGAAAATATGAGCATGTCCTGTGTAGCTTAGTATCCAGACAAGATAGGACTTTTTAAGTTTTGGGGAAGTTTGCACATTTGAAGCAGGAGGTAAGTGTTTAGAGACCGCCGTGCAGCTTTATGCATGACGGTCAGCAGAATTTTAACCGGCGCGACTGTCCCACTGTGGCCCGAACTGATTTTCTTCATCCTTGTTAAGCGATTACAACCAAGATTTGTGTTAGGAAGTATCAAACACCCCTCGGCAGCCTGTACTGTACTGTCCTCAGTGCCTTTTTTACACGTAACTGGACAAGAAGTTATGTTCCCAGAGCAGAACAAACAGTTCAACAAAAGCAGGACATACAGGTCGACAAAAGTGCTGTTATCATTAAAGCGTTTCTTGCAGTTTCAGACCCCCTCAGAAATCTGAGAAGCACCCGATGGCTCTTAAATTTAGATAGGTCAGTGTGATGTCAAGCCAGGAAAGGACAACAGTCTCTCTCTGATCCTATTGCTTGTTCATCTTCAGCCTTGTTTGGTGAGGAGATAAAGTCAAGTGTCCACCGGGAGCTTCTTTGTCCACAGTGCTGTGGTCTTTTTGTCATTATTTTATTGTAGTATTCCCAGTTGTGCTCACAGCTACATATGTTTGTTGTTAAAAGAAAGAGGCTTTTCACTTTTATCAGTTTAGGTTTTTCTTCAACTTGTTAAAGTGAAAAGAACATTGAAGGCCTTTCTGACAATGAGTCTACTTTGTTAGAACCTTCAGTTGTTGATATTGATTGCAAAGTGTCCAATCATATCTAAACACACCCGAGGAAAAGGCCTTTATATGAAAAGTACTGGTCAGTCAACACTTAGGTACTGGGTAAATAAAATGGCACACATTTTGCATGGATATTGATAGTCCTCAGAGATTGACTCTTTATGATTTTACAGTTTATTGTACAGTCATATCAGCTGAAGACTGAGGTCAGTTGATTAAATGATTCAAGCCTGGTGTGCTCCTCCTTGGTTGGAACGAAAACCTGCAGCCACACGGCCCTTTGTGGAACAGTTTGGACATGCCTGATCTAATATCAAATTTCCCTTTAACCAGCACTGTGGTAGATTACAAGTTATCTAAACACCGTGTGACCAGTTCTGCATTACGCCTGCCGCAGATATTCATGGTCTCCTGAGGATGAATCAACATCTTGTGTTGTCCTTTAATGTTAACCTTTTCTCTGGCTCTCCTGTCAGGGCGAAATCCCCACTTGTGCAAAGGAAATGTTAAAATGATGTGCAGACCTAATGGGTAGATGGGTAGACCATGAAATGTTCCTTTTTTCCCAGAGGAGGATAACACTTTTATTTTATTTTATTTTATTTTAGCACTACACACTGACAAAAATCAAGCAGACTGCAGGTAGGATGTCCAACGTATTTTGTCTAGTAACATGCCGAGAACATTCATGGATCCCATAGGCTAAACCCTTTCCACTTTGATGACCCCACTTCTTTTCCTGTTATTCATTCCATCAAAGAATTTCAGATTTAGGGAGGCAGTGATGAACCCTCAGGTGGCCACTAGAGGGGCTTTAGACTTTTAGTGTTGTTATCCACTGCATGACTCCAGTGTGTTTTTTGTGTTTGTTTGTTTCATTTTGGGATCCTGCAGGTATCACACATTGAAATGTTAGATTTCCAACAAATGGCATGGCAGGCTGGAAAGGTCTCTTGATGGTATTTGGTTGTACAACGCTCCAAAAAGAAAGAATGGCAGCTCATCATGGTGCCATACGAGAATATATAGCTTTGTGGTTTTGTATGGTGTATGGAGAGGGTTTGGTGGTGTGTGAAGGTGACTGTAACAGACAGTTTCACCTGGAGTGTCTTGGTCTGTCATCCCTACCTGAAGGCAGATTCACATGCTTGGAATGTAGAAATGGTGAGTAAATCAGAATACATGTTCCCTATCACATCAGTTGTGTTTGGCTCTTTACTATCACAGACTCTCTGTCATTCTTTTTCTAGGCAATCATCCTTGCTTTAGCTGTAAAACAGCGGGCCGGGAGGTGACACGCTGCTCTGTGTCCGGATGTGGTTGTTACTACCACGAGGATTGCGTCCGTAAGCTCCCGGGCACCACCAGCAGTACAGGCGGAGGCTTCTGCTGCCCCCAGCACAGCTGCTCTACCTGCTGCCTGGAGAGAGACCTGCAACGAGCCGGTAAAGGTAAAACGGCTTCTGCTTTGTTTTTCAGCCTCTCTGATTTCCTGTTTGAGTCTGCAGTAGAAGCTGCTGCTACTTCAGCAAAGAAGCAAAGAAAAACAAAACTGTCATGTTCCATTATGTATTCTAGCTGATGTTATTGACCAATACAAAAAAGCTGAAATAATGAGCACAAGGGTCAAGACTATACTTCCCTGCTAGAATGTGTAAAAGAGAAATGCAAGAGGAAGAAATAAGACGTAGTGTGTTTTTCTTGAGGGAAATTAGACGCAGGAAAAAAGGACCAACAAAACGGTGCCACTTTACCTTGAATGAAATCTTGTGCTGCATTTCATGCAGAATATTTGATGACATAATCTTGCCAAGAACGTCCAGTTCCACCTCAAACTAAAAGTGCTCTGTTTGGTTTGAGGTGAGAGGCACCTGGAGGCCGTTATGAAGTACTCGCCGCATTATCCTACTGGAAATATCCCCTCCAAGAGAGGGAAGAGATGCACTCTGTTTTGGTATCTTGTGGTTTAAAAATTACCCATCGGATGCTAAGGTGACAAAAACAGCATGGAAATGCTTTGGAAAACCTTTATCACTGTGACACCGTCAAGTACAATTTGTATCTTTGACACCAGGCAGGATTAATGCTATTTGTGTCTGATTGTGGCCATACTGACTACTCAACACAGACTGAACGATTGCTTTGCCAGCATTGCATCTTGCATGATATGAAGAACAAAATCAGCTTTGCACATTGTTTACATAAACTCTAAAAACCCAAAAATATTGTTCCTGGCTATTTGTGCACCAATGTCCTCAACTTCAACACAATGCCGATCAGAGCTGCAGGCGATAAATACCCATGACTACTGCAGAGTCATGTGACCCGGGAATGAATGACGATTGTGCCCTTTCCCCCTGAAGACAAAAGCCAGATGCTAGTGGGTGTTAGTGAGTTTTACGTCCAGTGTGAAAGGTTGGGATCCACTGGTCCAAAACACCAAGTGTGAATGTTCAATGTTGACACGGAAAAATTTACATTTCAACAACTGAAGACTGAAGTTTTGATTGTCTTAGATGCCAAAAAAGTACTAAGTATTCATGTTTTTTTCCTTCTGATTTCCTTTAATTACAGCTGGAACCCATGAAGGAATCTGACCTCATTTATTATAAAAACTCTGCACCTTTTCACAGCTCTCTATGTCCTGTACTGTATCGCAGCTACATGACTCATGTGACAGAGTGAGCGGGTCACAAAAACTTTGTACATGTAAAGAAGTCACTGAGTCCTCTCCCCGTCTCCTCTGCTTCCCGCCCAGGTCGTCTGATGCGCTGTATCCGCTGTCCGGTGGCCTATCACACAGGAGACAGCTGCGTGGCGGCAGGCAGCGTCGTCCTCACTCACCACATCATGATCTGCAGCAGCCACGGCAGCGCCAAGAGGAACGGCCTCCTCACCTAGCCCGTCAATGTGGGCTGGTGCTTCCTATGTGCCAGAGGTAAGCTCTCCCAACTGTACACACTAACAGCCTTCCTCTCCCACAGCTGTGAGCCACCAGTGACCCTGAACAGACAGAGCAGGCTGATGGGGACACTCTTAATTACACCACACTCGATGATTCCACCGGCTGATTTCAGTCCTGTGACAAAACATCAGTCGTCTTACTTGCACTTCATATTGGAGCATCACCAGGATCTGATCAGCCTCTATGATTGTAGTTTTTGCATCTTTTTTTTTTTTTTTTTTTGGATTAAAGCCATTTTGGTAACATCTCATGAGTGAAAACTGAAAACTCACATGCTTTGTTTAGATATTTTGTGTTTTTTATCTTTTGATATTACATGTTTCATGTTTGGCATTGTTGTTCATGAATAGCAGTGCTGTGAAATGTAATGTTTGTTTTCCATCACGATACTAATACTATGAATGATCCAGGCTGTTACACTGCACTCCACTTAAAAGAAATCCCATCTGTCCTGGATGGTTATGAGTTTAGATCTGATGTTTTGCCTGTTGTAGTCGAGTGCATTGTTTGGCCTCTTTGTGTTGGGACAAACCTTGTTTTACTTGTTTCTTCTGTGTGTGTGCATGTGTGTGAGAGAGACTGTGTGTGTGTGTTTGTTCTTTCTCTTCTTTTTGTGAATTTTGGGTAATTTTCGAGTTTGACTGCGGCTTACCCCCCGTCTCTTCCTGTGTGTCTTGTGTAGGGCTGTTAGTGCAAGACCTTACTGACACCATATTAAGTTCATATGCCTATAAGTCCCACTACCTTCTGACTGAGTCAAATCGTGCTGAGTTGAAATTACCTATGATTCCCTCTCCTTCGTCAGCTACCAAAAAGAATGTTGGGAAAGGTAACTGCACAGTTTTTCTCTTTCTCCTTTGTCCCACTGGTCTGTGTTTGTGTTGTGCCTGCTCCTGTTCTTATTTAGTTTCCCCTTTGTACGCATCTTTCATTTCAAAGCCTTGAGGTGCAAAATTAATTAACTGGTTTCACGTGCAGTTAATTTGAATGCAGAGTGGCGCAAAGTAACCTCAGCCAAGTTCCCTGACACATTAACAGATGACAATGGGCCTCATGCAAGAACAGTTGGTATTATTATCCCAAATCTCTATTTTTGGGGGGGAATCTGAGGGGTTGTATTTGTCAAACTAAACTTGTTGTAAATTTCCCTTTTTTGCAGACATTTTGACATGTCGCAGTAGGAAAAGCACAAGTGTAAATAACAAAATTAATTCAGTTTAGCTGCTTCAGTCTCAGGGTCCTGGTATTGTGCATGCTGGCTCACTGTAACACTGTCATGACTCCCTGGGACACCTGAATAGAACAGCCACCATTAATGTTGTTAGTAACACCTCTGTTTTTCCTGCTATGACAAGTTAAAGGGTTTGTTGCTCGTGAATGTCACCTGTTCACTGGATCATCATTTGCATAATTGACATCCCCAAATCGCAATGTTTTCCACTCCATATGTGGGCGACTTTCATTCAAAAATATAAAGAAAAGCTTAATGTCCTGCTGACAGAAAGGTCAAATGAGGTGTGGCATTGAAAGCGAACCTTGAGCTTGGAACTGCTCCCGAGGTCAAGAATTAACCTCCACATTTGAGAGGGAATGGTTTATGCTATTAAATATCTCACTACAGCAAAGTGGTCCTTGACCTATGAGGAGGTGATATCAATGACATGGATGAATATTGCCATGGAGGATTTTCTGAAATATGCCAATAAAATCATAAAATCTTGCCAAAAATACCATTCAGTAAATAATTTGGTCTATTGTAGTAAACTCCAAATGAATTTTGATGAAGGCGTTATGATTCTAAAAGTGTTTTTTCTTCCTGTGGAGAAAGACCGACTATCCGTTCGTGACTTGTCAGAGAGATCTGGACAGTTCATGAATTTTGTTTATGCCTTTAAAAAAATTCTGACCACAAGAGAAGTTCTCTTAAATCCCTTGTGCCAGTGAAGAATACATCTGTTCATACCGTGGTTCTTGCACGAGGCCCGTTGTGAGATTGGTTCGTGCTGTGCATGAACAGTCAATCTGGATGTATATCTGCAGTACAGTTGCTCTAAATGGAAAATATAATTGGTTATCAAACTTCCAGTACTGAAACCGCTGTATGATGCCCTGATGCAGGATGCTCTGGATTAGTTCAGGTTCTGTCTGTGGCTTGTGGAGCTTATCGCTGCTGGTGGCGCACTGCTTCTCTGCTTCAGCACTCTGGGCTTGTTTTTGATTTGAAAGGCCTTGTCCAGCCTCACCTCTTTTATGCCGACTGCAGCTGAGTTTTATTCTTGACTGAAATTTTCTGATGAAATGAAATTTTGGCTCACCCCATTTTCTTGAGCTTTGACCTGCCTTGGATGGAATATAATTCCAATCAGGACTAGATTTGAGTACAATTAAGCAAATATGAGTTCCCAAGTGCGAGAAGAGGGAAATTACTCACTTGAAAGCCTTGATGCTTTATTATAGAGAGAAAAACATTTTGCAAATTGTAAATTTTATAAATATATATGATTCCATACAAGCTGGTCTCTTCAGGATGCGATATGTGTGATGGGAAAAGTTTGCTTTACTGGCAGGACTGCATGCCTGCTTTTTGCCAATAATTTATTTGAGTATAACCCTGATTAACTGTTAACTTGCTGGCTGTTTTTATTCCTGTGCTGCCGCATGTCTTTCCCATAGACTGGTCTTGGTACAGTGCTCTGAATCTGATTACCAGACATGCTGTAACTGCTGAAATAAAACTTGTAAATGATCTGAGAACCCCATACAAGGGTTTCCAACCATATTCAGTCTTTTTTTTTTCCACAAAGTGTGGCTCTCACAGGAGCCTTCACTCAAGCAAAAAGCTCCTGGCCCTAGTTTTTAATTTCAAAATAGTCACCAGATATTATTATGGGAGTTGTTTTCCCTACAAGGACATGGTTTCACTATTTATCACAGTAGA
This sequence comes from Heniochus monoceros, assembly GCA_029783685.1. Taxonomy (NCBI): domain Eukaryota; kingdom Metazoa; phylum Chordata; class Actinopteri; order Chaetodontiformes; family Chaetodontidae; genus Heniochus; species Heniochus monoceros. The sequence continues at coordinate 15,987,014 of JAPZEA010000022.1, read as the reverse complement.
TATTGGAAAACTATGATTTGGTGCAGCATTCGCAGGCTTTGTAGTATTTATACTTCCCTTAGGCTTGTCTGCAAATGAGATTCAGAGTTTGACCAGGTTTTAAGGTGCATCACCTAATCATACACTCCTCCTCTCTTTGCATATCAATTTCCCACAACGCATGCACACACACACACACACACACACACACACACATACTGTATGTGTGAAGGGGTTTGGGACATTTTATTTTCAAGCTGAAATGAAACTTTAAAAAAAATGATGATTACTCCTGTAAAACATTGTATACATTTCCCTCTAATTAACTCCACACTCTGCTGAGTTGGATTTTGACTAACCAGGGCGAGAACTGACCAGGGTGACCTCTACTAACCTTCCACTTTGACCTCTGTCTGAGCACTGGCCTCCCGGCTCTCCCTTCCCTCTGAGGTGTCGTGTCTTCACGCTGATTCGTTCGGTTTTGATTTTTTTACTTTGTTTTTATATGTGCATGTTTGGCATTGT
>JAPZEA010000022.1:15346741-15359572 GCA_029783685.1 Heniochus monoceros | reverse complement strand
GTCAGAAAAAGTGAGCGTCTCCGGACACTGAGCGTCGCCCTCCACACTGAGAGAGAGAGAGGGAGAGAGAGAGGGAGTGAGAGAGAGAGAGAGAGAGAGAGAGAGAGAGAGAGAGAGAGAGAGAGAGAGAGAGAGAGAGAGAGGAGGAGAGAGAGAGAGAGATTGGAGCTAGTCAAAAGAGGAGGTTAAAATAAAAAGGGAAAGGGTCTGTGAGTGTGTGTTTGCGTGCGTGTGTGTGTACAGCGCCATAAAAAAGAGGCTGACATAAAGAGACAGAGTGAAGGTGGACGGGAGGTGTATGTGTGTATTTGTGTTGGGGGGGGGATGGGTCCTCTCTATGGCTGTCAATTATCTCCTCGAACTCGCCTTCCCTAAACAATGCCTCTGGTATGTGGTATCGCTGAGCACCATCTGTGTCAGGGCTGCCTGCAATAACTGGACTGGACTGCACAGTGCACACACACACACACACACACACACACACACATACACACACACACACACATACACACACATACATACACACACATTCATTCACACACAGACCCTCTCAAGCAGCCACACAACCCCTCGTCCCTCCCCCTGCCAGACAAGATGCACAATTACACAGCAAAGCCCAACATGCTGACTCAAAGTGAAGTGAAGGCAGAAAAAGAGCAGAGTGCGATTTCATAAATGAACGACACATTAAAGCTGCATAAAAGCTGCATAAGCACCATAAGCAAAGTTGTTGTTACAAGATCACACATCATCAGCTGGGATCATGTTTACGTATACAAATAGGTGATCTGCACAGCATACTCCAGCACACACTAGCTAAGCTACTGGGAACTTGCGATTCTTTTCTGCACAGTCTGTGCAAGAATGACATACCAAGCATATCTTGGAAAGCTGCCATCATAATGTGAGAAAGATCATCTTCAGCTTGTACCTTTTAAAACCAGACATCAGTGCACGTTGTTGCCTGAGAGCTGAATACAACCACAAAAGCCAAGGGGAAATGGTACTGTCCTAATCAGCAACCGGGTACCGCTGCCTAGATGCATTTCCCTTTTTTAACGAAGCTTTCTAAAAAAAACGTCTCTGATCAGCTTTTGTGAAACAGGAAGCTTAACAAAAACAAACAGTGTGGCAACCAGTCAGATATGAAAAACAGCAAAGACGTGCAAGAGTGAAAAAGGCTGCTGACTTCGTAAGCGCCGGAAGACAAGACAAAGTCAGCGAAAGTTCAGACAGGCTGGCGAAGACACAGCAGATCGAGGCGAAAGGGACAGACAGCGAGAGGCAGACAGAGACACAGAAACAGAGGGAGAATCGAAAGGAGAGAGGGAGCTGAAGTGTGGCGTGGTGAGGCGAGGCAGCCACACAGTGACACAGCGTTTGTAGTGTCTGTCTGATGCTCTCGTACGGCATGGGAAATCCCCTCTGCTGACGTCAGACGGGCCACGTGTGTGTCTGAATGTGTGTGCGAGTGTGTGTGTGTTTATGTGCGAGCACAGGCGTGTTTGTGGTAAGCTGGACAGCGAGAGAGCGGCTGCGTGGCTTCAATGTTCTTCGTTACCGGTGGCCGGGATCGTAGTTCTACATTTTAGTAAAGGCAGCAAGAACAAACGAAGCTCAGCGCAAGTTCAATCCGGACGACTATTCTCACGCTACTCATCCATTCACATTTCTCTCCCTCTCTCCCTCTCCTCCCGCTTTCTTCGAAATCAGCTGACTACGGCTGTTCACTCTCAGTCACCAACCAACCAGATTTTGCCACCATCTCCATCAACCAATCATATTGTTGCTGTCAAACTTTAAGTCTGTTCTCCTCTCTGCTGCTGATATTTCAGCACGAAATCATTGCGACACTTCTCCACCCCATGCACCTCCAGTTCATCATAGCCAGTGCCCAGGCTGAGCTCACCATAAGCCCACTCCTCTTCACATCCGTCCAGATCTGAGCCATTCTCTTCATCCCATCACCATCACCACCAGTGTCTAGATGACAGTGTGTCACGGCTTCACCACCCCCTTCAAATCCGGTAACATTGAGGTCTAATCATCTTCACATGAAGTAATGAACCTAGCACTAATTGTTGGAATAGTGGTTGTATAACACGTAAAAGCTACACAAACAGCGAAAGGAGTGGTTAGACTAGGACTTGAAATAATAGTGATAGTAGAGGAAATAATAGAGCATCTTCTACATCTTTATCTTACTCTGATTAAATGCCAAGCACCACCTGTCAAAGGAGGCTTGCTTGAAATATCTACAATGTGTTTGCAAAAGAAACTAATGGAGAATCACAAGGAAGAATCTGGCCACATCTTTCATCTATCAAACCTTCCCTCCTCTGTCAGACTTCAGTGGACACCTGGCGACAGGGCACAATCACCAACAGGCACAAATCCCATCTAATCCTGGACGGCGTCATAATCCAGACGTACACATGCCTTCATTCAACCTCAGTTCATTCACGAACATCCTGTCTGCTGCTGCTGTCTACTCATATTTATTAAGAGATCAGAGTCTTCCCAGACCTGCAAACTCCTCCTCCCCACCTTCAGTTTCAAACACACTCACAACACACAGACACGGGGGAGGGAGGCTGGTTACAGCTGTTCTGAAAGCGTGTTGTAAAAAGGTGCAGTTGGTTGTCAGACAATGGACAAAGGAAGCTCGGGTAGTTTGGTTTCCAGGCAATAAGGGACTCAGCTGCGACATCCATACAGAGGTCAGAAGTCAGAGATGGAGGGATTGTGGGGGAGGGATATTGATTGATGGATGGATGGACACTTAGTTAAGAGCTGTTTATGGAGAAAAGCTACACCTACAGCACGTCTCACTACACTCACCATTGTCAGTAGAAATAGTGGACCAATGAAGATCTTTGATTGCCAATGGCGTGTTCTGTAATAGGGCTGACCAGTGAATCAAAATATTATCGAAATCGCAATATGCAAATCACAAGAGAGGCAATTTTTTGATAAAGATAAAATATGTCACAACATACCCGGACTACAAATCGTATTCTCCAGACGGAATGGAACATGTCTGTTACAGCAAAAATCATTAATTTCTATCTCAAAAATGAAAAAGTTCATGTCACCATAGTAATATCTGCAAAATAAAAGCTAAATATTTTTTTGATTGAATTGATTGAATTTAAAGTCACTGTTCCAGCCCCATAATGGTGGCACAAAAAAAAAGTCAGAGGATCAACAACTGCACAAATCATGAATGTCTGTATAAACCTTTGTGCCAATCCATCGAATAGATGTTGAGTGAATATCCTGACCTGCTAGTGGTGCTAGAGGACAAGTCAGTAGAGTGCATCCTCCATGGAGATCTGTACAACATTTTGGAACAATCCATCTGATATCTGCTGAGATAGTATTTCAGTCTGGACTGAAGTGGTGGACTGAGCAGCAGTCCAACATTGTCATCCCTAGCTGATAAACATGGCATTTATCTACTGCAATGTTGAGGGAAAAGCCTTTGTTTATCTGAATTACTATGATGTAAGTATGACGAGTATAGACAGACTATTTGGTAAATGAAAAGATGAGTAAAGTGAGTTTGAGTGGGTTTACCTGGGTTAACCTGAACAAGCCATGCCTAGCTTGAAACAGCCGTAACAAGTATTCCTGTGTTCATGATAGAACACAGTGTGGTTAGATGAAGGATGAGATGGGTAGAAAAGGTTTGGTTGAATAGGGGTAGAGTTTGCTAATTTAAAATCTTGGGTTTTCTTGCAGATTTAGAGCACATTGCATGCTTGGCAAGTAACGTCACATCTGGACAAAATATGTGTGGTTTGATTACAGTAAGGTAGTTTAGTCTAAAGGCAGGTTGTTGGTTGTTTTGAAAGACCTAAATTGAAATCAGATTGAAAGAACCCTGAGTCTGTTGGTCGAGATTTATCACGTAGAGGTATCACAAAAGTTCCTGATAAAGAGGCCCCTCAATGGAAGCTGGTTAGCGCAAGATCATCTCAGGTAGCACGATTCAACAGGACACGCCAGGTTGCTTTGTGAGACTCGAGAACTCAATTTCTGCAGAATTGAATGTGAGTCATTGGCAGAGTACCCTCAACCACTGTGACCTCAAAGAGGTATTTGTGTTCCTGTTTTGAAATTGCAAGAAAATCAGCATGAAGACTCAGAATCAATAAAAACCCATCTATCCCAACAATGAGTTCCTTTCCTGGCATTAATTAAATCCCCTGAAAACTCGTCTCTTTAGCAAAATTACACAGAAGTTTTTCCATGGAAAAAATCCTTCTATGCCTTGAAGTGGCTTAAATGTAACTCTGCATCTTCATTTAGTATGCGTATATCTCATTAGTCCCTGCCTCTATCTCCACCCACTCCTCCACTGCTCACCTGCAGCATGCCTTGCTCATCAAACACACAAACTGTTATATTGTAGTGATTGAGCCACGCACCTTCAGAGCGGAAGCCGAGTCTGAGGAACAACAACCCCAAAGTTTTCTCTCTGAATTATCATAATGAATATAACCATCATCTAACTCAGCAGCTTAGCTATCTGACAAACTGCTTCGTAACATTTGCTCTTAACTTTCTTTGTCAACACCCCAACAAGCATTTGACATGAATCATCATGTAGCGTTGGCTAACATTATTTCGCAGATTTGTTTGGGCTTCGTCAATGGATAAAACACGACAAAAACAAACTCACCCACATGTTGGCTTGCACTCGCTGTGTCCCCAGGATAGATGGATGAAACGGCGTCAGGGTTCAGTAGAAGTTTTGTGGCAACTTCCATCTGTTTTTGTGTAAAATTTTCAAAACAGTGCCCGAGAAAATGGCTGCTGCAAGCCAGTGTTTTCTCTGGAAGGTTGGCTCTCGGATTTTTAAACCCTTTCGTAACACGTGAAGGCTCACTGCAACCAAAAACAGAACACATCTCTGCCGTCGTTTTGAAAACAACGGTAACAACGGAAACTTGGCTTGCATCATGCCGGTACGTACACCTGACTTTTCCTCTGCGCCCCCTCGTTTCACCGTAGCCCCACCCCACGAGTTGACAGGATTGGTTCTTTAGGTATGTTGCGTATGAATCCCTGGCTGTCTGATTCAGTGTTTGTGAGACTGTCATTGGTCCTCTGCCGCTCAGCCATGACATTCACTGCTTATTTAAGTCATGATATGTCTCGTAGTGTATGAAAACACCATATGGACATGTTAACAAGGTGAAAAACTTGATATTCGTCTTTCAGTCTGCTGTACAGGGGTGTATATTCTCAAAGCCTGTCTCGTCTCAGACACAGAGTGACCTACAGTGGAGCAGACCACATTCACCCCCCCTTCCTCTCCCTCTCATCCTCCTCTCCCACCCGTCCTCCCTCCCTCGCACGTAGACAACTTAAGTGTCTGTTTTGTCTGGTTGCCCTCTCATACGGCGCGCTTATGCAAAAAATCTCACGGCTCAAGTTTGGAGTAGCGGGTCAGAGGATGTTGGTCTTTGAAGAGTGCCAGACAAGAGGCTTTATTATGTATCATCCACTAAATAGTATTTCATTCATTAACACTCTCTTCCATAGAGACTAAGCCTCTTAAGAGGACTCCTCAGCGCTGTCAGTGCTGGGCAGTTTTAGGAAGTGTCGAGCTGCTAAGTGTTGTGTTTGCAGAGTGGATAAAAAAAGGCTTGCTACTTCTGATTGTCTGCACTTCCATTTATTCATTGGGTGCAAGCTGGCAGCCATTTTTAGAACTTTGCAAACTAGTTTTGGTGTTTTACACTATCAGAAGTCTGGTTTCTATTGTTTCTGGTCTCTTCAGTATATTTGTTATAAGTTATTGTAACAGCTAAAAGCTAACAATCATTCGCAACATAATTTGAGCTGCATTTTGAATTTCGCAACATAACATATATCAGACCTTGAACGATTAATTTTAATCGATGCTTGTTTTTTTCCGACTGATAGTCTAAAACTCAAAGATGGGTAAGAATGATATAAAACAGAAAAGGAGCACTTAATTCTTGATTGTTTTATAGAAGAATTTTACCTCTAAAAAGACATTTGATTTGGTGTCTTTTAGATGCCGTACAACAAACAAACAAACAAACAAGCGTGTCTGCGTGCCCCTCCTCTATCCTCTCTGTCCGATTTTCACCGGTATGTGTAATATGAGATACGAGATGACCCTCATGCCAGCTGCTTCTCGTTCTCCAGTGCTGAACCACTCCCACTCATGGGCAAGCAACATAATATTTGTTTCTATCGGAGACGCCCCCTACGTCCAATCAGTAATTGGCACGCTTTCCCCGCTTCAATGACGTCTAAAGGTGGGAACCGGCGGAGGCTGATGAGTGAGGCTCTTGGTCTGGGTGCGGGCTGGGCAGTGGGGGGTTAAGGGTGATGTGTTTGGGCTTTCACCACACGCTGACTCAACATGATTCAGCTCGGCCGACCTTATGACCCCTCCTGGCTTCCGAGCTGCAGTTTTGACATAAGGGTGCTTGAGCTATGATAGGCGGGACCGAACTTGTGTCATGGTTGTCACGATGTCCACCGTCACCCACCACAATGAGGCAGTGACACGAGAAAAGGTTTGTCTGAGCCGGTCGTGCACAGACATCCTTTATTTGTTCGTCTGTTTGGTTACTGTACTAACAGGAAAATACACTCTGTGCCTCGGTTTACATTTGTAAACCCTAACAACTCTTAAAAATAGGATGGCCGGTACCAATGTGTTTACAGTTTTACCCTGTATCTTGGCTATTTTTCTAGGTTAGAAGACACATGTCTGCAACTGTTGATTATTTTCATAATCAATTAATTTGTTCATTATGTTTTTTATTAATAGATATTTTGGTTTGTCTGTAAAATTTCAGAAAATAGTGAAAAATGTCCCTTAGCCCACGGCGATGTCTTTAAAAGTGTCGTACTGTCTGACCTACAGTCCAATCCCAAAGAAGCCAGAACCAGACAATGTTTGTTATTTTTGCTTCATTAAATAACTTAAACAATGAACGAGGCATTAAAATAGTTGTCAGTTATTTTTTTCTCGATCGACTGATCAGTCAGCTATTGATTTCAGCTGGTTATCAATGGTTATTAATAAAAAAAATAAAAAAACACAACTAATAATTGATCCGTCCAGGATCATTGCAAGAGCAGATGTGAATTTCCTTTTTATGGTTTATTTTAGGTTTAAAATAATCCTCTTTCTTTTCTTAACAAGCACAAAGGGACTATCAAGTGCTACTATCTGAGCATCAAGTGAAAAAGACAAGCTATTCAGTTCACTAAGTGAATAAACAGAAATGTGTTCAGAAGACCGTGTCCTTGTACATATCTCTTTTCAAGTCCTTGTCCAAGTCCAAAGCCTGGGATGCTCCAAGTACCCCAGTATGAGCCACTGTTCAAACCTCAACATGGAACTGATATTTGCGACTGTCTGGTGAAAATCATTCATGTGATTTGTGTTGCTTTCACTTTCTCAAAGATGCATCCAAAATTGATGTCTGATTTTCATCATTTAGAGATACTTTCTTACTGGCAGACCACTTTTTAAGTGCAGGAAATGTGGACGTTCACCTGCAAATCATCTGAAACTGACAAGATGTACGAAATGATACGGGAACCGTTGTGGCTGGGAGACAGTTTAAGAGTCCAGTGAAGAATGCATGCAGTTATAGTGGAAGGTGTTTTCTCTTTACCTGGTTTCTGCCCACCACGTCTCCAGTTTCCGTCACTTATTCAGTTTGACGTGGTGTTGTGCTCTTTTTCTCTGAGTTGAGAATAAGGACGTCACCCTCCTGTGCCAGAACCAGAAAAATGGACAATATATTTTTGCCAAATGTGGACGAGATCGATGCAGCGATACAGGTTGTTGGACTTTGTACTCTGCTGCTTGCCTGGCAGCCTCACCATGACGACAGGACTTGAGGAGGTCACTATTCTCGACCAAGAAATAGTCCCAACGCAAAACCCTGTAAAACCACAACTTGTCATTTCTACACAATACGATAAAAGCTTCAAACCTTTTGAGTTTTGTTTTTGTTTTTACTTTTGGACAGTTGTTTCCAGTTTCTGTGCTAAGCTTAGCTAACTGTTTCCTGACTCTAGTTTCATATTTAATGGACAGATATCAGTGGTTTTGATCTTTTCATCTAATTCTAGCCAATAAAGCCAATAAGCGCTTTTCACAAAATGTCAGACTTTTCCTTTAGAACCAGCACCTTTCCTTGACAATGTGATGGAACAAATGCAAAAAAACAAACAAACATGCTTATCGGTTAGTGTGAAATAATGCTAACATGAATATGTTGTTAGTAGGTCTACAGACTAACTTTTTTCACCACCATCAGTTGGTTAAAAACAATGTTAACCATCCTGAAGTGAATGTAAATCGTCCCAAAATCAAAGTTGATTGTTGTTGACTTTATTGTCATCTACAGTTGTTAACAACAGTTTATGCAAACCACTTTGTATTCAGTAACAGCTACACACACTTTCTGCTATCAGTGTAGAAGTACCTCAGCAGTGTGCTTCAGTACATAAGCGCAGTAAATGTATCTGGTTACTTTCATCTCTGACAGAAGTTTGTTAGAATGTAAAAACTGATGTACGGTGTCTGTAGCGTTACCTCCAAACTCAAAGTACTTTTACCTCCAAGCTGTACTGAGCTGAGGTACTTCAGTACATTTGTTTACTGTAAACTGCAATTCACTGTTTAACGAGTCATGATACTCTGAACAGAAACTGTCAGTCCGGCTGTGTGTTTAGCCCTGTTAGCTGTTTGCTCTATTAGCTTTGTTAGCCGTTAGCTATATTAGCTTCTGTAGCTATAAGCTGCAGATTTGTTGTTAACAATGTAGATTTATCAGGGACAAAATCGTTTAATGTGTCCTTTCAAATTTCAACGTGTCAGAGACGCAGCAGGCGTACCAAGCAACATCACTGTGAACCAAATCATCACGAACAAAAAAGACCACAATAACGTGTGACAGTAACTATAGTAACAGCATGAGAAGACGCGCTCCATAGCATCCAATGCTCAGTTCAGTTTGTCATTTGCCAAGCGGTTGTTACATGTACATTCATACATACAAAAATCCCTGCGTTGTGGGAAGTTTTCCCCAAACTCTTATTTCTGCCGTCGCTGGAACGACAGGATGGCGTTATTCTTGAGTCCTAGTCGTTAGTTTGAATAATGACGTGAAATTAAATGACAGTTCAGTCTGATTTTCAGCATTCTCTTATTATTTTTGTAACATTTTAAATAGTCTACCAAGTGGAATAAGATGGACGTCACATCTTAGTAACTTCATAAAATTTCAGTTTCACTGATTTGTTGAAGGCCTCTTGTGTTTCATTCATATTAATTGAACATGATTTATTCTACAGTTGTTTCACTCCAGAGCCATTTCACATCTCCCCCCAGGAAACTGCTCCTACTATTCTTTTTACTTTTCTTGCCTTTTGATATGTCGTTATTTCCGCCAGTTTATACCGCAGCAAGTCGAGATCTTTGAATCTTGTTTACACTGAAATCTCCCATCCCAGGTCTCTGTTGGAGCATTAGGGGTACCAGCTTTCAGCATTCTGGTGGGCCCAGCGGCCCCACAGCGACAAGCCCCTATGCTCTTTATTTGGCACGTAGCCTGGAGGTGTCAGAAATATCGACACGCTTTCACGTGACGGAGACTTTGCCAGCCTTTGTCCCCCCTTTCTTAAGCCCGGCATTCTGCCTGCCCAGCCAGGTATTGTAGGGCCCCGTGAAGGCCCTGTGAATAGTGTCAAACTTGATAGTTCTCATTTTGCTTCCTGTACATGGCAGAAGAAAAAGTGCCCACCGTGTGGGTTTTCCTTTTGTGATGGCCCTCTCTAGTCTTCCTGGGAACACACCACATTCCAGCCACAATCATTCCCTTTGTGAATCCGGGTATTGTGGGTGAGTCTGTTATGCCGATAACCCTGCTGGCTTTCAGTGTAATGCATGCAAGTATCATGGAAGTCTAGACTCATATTTTTGCAAACAATGCCAGATAATGAGCAGAGTGTTTTCAGCGATTTGGCTGCGCTTTTGTTTTGAAACATCCTCCCTCATTCATGAAGGACCTTTTGTGCTCATCCACGCTTGAGATGTGATTTAAGGTCTGCTACATCTGGACAAATTATTGCACCAGTTTACCATACATGGGCCTCATGTGTCAGTTATGGTTTATGTAACGTACATACGCGTAACCATAGTCTGGCCTGCTAATCCCAAGGGTATAATTTCTAATGCGTCTCAGAGAGGGATTTTCATGCATCTAACCCCCCAGAACAGACCAGACCAACTGCTAAATGTTTCTGACTGCAGATTTGATTTACCTCCACTCAAAAGGTACTTTTTGTACATGATTTCTTGTCCTTGACTCACAGCCCCAAATGTGTTGTGGTTCACTGTGTACAAAGCATTTTAATGGTTGTTGAGTTTTCTCCAAAACTCCCAGGAAGTTTTTCTTACCTCTCGCTTTTGGAGTACAGATATTTTGAACATTATCCATTGAAAATAAAAAGTTGCATCCAGCAGAAAGCAACATTTTAAAATGTTTTTGATAACCTGCTGCAAGCTCCAAGATAAAAAAAAAAAAAAAAAAAAAGCAAAAACCCTGGCGTCTCATTTTGTAGTCTCTCACACTGTCTTGTGTGTTATTGTGTCATGAACCGTCCACCATTACCCCCTTTGGGTGAAGAGAACATGTTTTCTTCCTCTCTGTGACAAGGAGGAATTGTTAAGGTTAAGTAGATAGGGCAGCCGGAAATAATTACCAAGCACTTGTGAAGTTTTTTTCCCCCCTTTGTTCGTTTTTTCCCTTTCATTTTAACAATCTTTTCAATGTGCAGATCTTGTTTATGATTAAATTCAGACTGGGCTTGCCTCTGAGCATGGCAAAAGACGTTTCGCTGAAACGAGCAGTAGTTTAGCAGTTGGACCTGTAATTTACTGGGCTTAAATACCGCTGGAAGCCCCTTTGCCAAAGGAAAGGCGGGCTTTTGTGTGGAGTTCATGCAAAACGACCCCCTTTCTACAAATCAACTGGCAGATGACAGACAATGATGAAAATTTGATTCTTTGAAGTTGTAATGGCCATTGAAATGTGTAAAATTCTTGTATTGAAAGGAGAGCGCCCTGGAAAGCCCTCAGTCTTGGGTGGCTGGTGCCTGCGTGCTGGGAGGTTGGTCTGTGTTTTGTCGCCGACTTCCCATTGCTTGTTTGCTAATTCCCTGAAGAATTGGACCAGATCCTTGATAGGAGCTTGAAGGGGCTCCAGTTGCTCAGGAATATGCATTTAGTACACCCAGAGGCCCCTCCTCCTCCTCTTGTCGCACTGGCCTACTTTCTGATGGTCTGGAATAAATCACCTCAAGTATTAGGCATTAATTTCATCCACCTCAATGCAAAAGAGTATGCATAGCAGCGTAAAGATGGCTGTTAAATTCTCCTTGTTCTGTTTCTTTTTTTGTCCAGTTATGACCTTTTCAGATATTTGAGCTGTGGTTTCTTTTTGTTTTTATTATGCTGTTATTCACTTATACTGAAATTGTACACAAATTGAAGCTGTTGCAAGTTGGACATTTACAAGCAATATATAAAAAAAAAAAAAAAAATTAATAGGAAAAATCAGCACAGGAAAGATTCATGTGTGGTTGTAACAGTTGTGCTGGCAGAGACAAAAATGCCCACTGAGTGAGCATCAGATCGCAGAAACAATAAAAACACAATCCAAGCTCTGAGTTTATTTTACTGGGTCTATAAAAAGTGCTCACTCCTTGAATTTTTCCATGTTTTATTGTTTTTCTGACACTGAAGATGTATTCGAGCTTTTTTTTATTTAAAAGGGAAAATAAATCTCTACAGACTGATGTGAAGTACAAAACTAAAAATTTCTAAAGTACTTTTTATAGCCACTGAAGATTTTCCTAGCCTCATTTTTCTGACACTAAGAACACCTCGTCAGATGGTAAAGTTGTATTTTTTGACACCTGCAAGTTAACTTTCAGGCGACCTTTCTCAGCAAACAAACAAACACACACACGTATCTTTGTATGAACTCTTAATCCTTGCAGGGAAAGAAAAAGACATCAGTCACCAAGTCCAGTGAAAGTCAGATTGGTTCTGGAAGTCACTCGCTGGTCTGCAACCAGAAACATGTCAGTTTGTTATTTTAGTACACATGGTAGGAGAAATGGGAAGCTCGGACTGCTCTTGGTTTTTGTTTTGACTGCTCAGTTGAGACCTCAAAGTTTTTGTTGCTATCAAAGGGGTTGCGCTGAATAAGTCATAAGACATTTTCTAATAACTTTTTATTCGTCGTAGTAGAGCTCCTCAGTTATGGCAAAAACCCTAACTTTGGAAACATCATGCAGTTATTGAACTTTAAAAAAAAGTCTTTAACAGGAATTTAAAAATAATTCAACTGACAAACATGACAAAAGTCTTATAATAATAATATATAATATAGTCAATATAAAGACTTATTTAATATATGATGTGTATTATAATGTCGTTTTTATGTGAGAAAGGATTGCTGAAATGCTCCAAGCACCGCTACCGTAACAGCATGGATAGACGTGCATCAAAATCCAAGTGCTGGCTAGCATCTTGTTTGTTTTTCCTGCACGTTCCTGTTCCTGGTATTCTCCAGTCTGAAAAAGTCTCATTAACTCTGTTACTTACAGTAGGATGTGCTTTATTTCCGTCTGCCTCCTCAGGACATCACCACTGTGACGGGGGTCCCGGAGGAGCACATCAAAACGCGCAAAGTTCACATCTTTGTGCCCGCCAAGACGGCCATGCAGTCTGGAGTGAACAGCACCAAGAAG
>JAPZEA010000022.1:15260102-15271735 GCA_029783685.1 Heniochus monoceros | reverse complement strand
CCGATCTTCATGTCCCTTTTTGCCACCACCCATCTACTACCAGTCCATCCCTTCCACTACTGACACTGAGTGTAGGCGTTGCTTTTGAAGAGGAAATACGTTTTTTTTTAGAGAAATGTTTACCAGATTCCTTTTCTATTATTCTCATGGCAAATTCCTGTGCATTTTCTTCAGTGTAAGGTCACTTGTTCAGGGTCCAAATCCCATCTGCTTCGTAGGATTTGGTAGGCGCTAACCCAGCCCAGACCACTGCCTCGATCATAACTTTAACCATTTCTCACCTGAAGCAAAACACTGCCATGTGATTCATGGAGCTTAGCGTGGCCAGCTCATGACCTGGGACATTTCCTGGCAGGCAAATTTCAGGGCAATACAGTCCCTTTACAATCTTCAGCGACCATGCCCCTGTCAAAAAACAATCCTCTCACACTCAACAGCATTTTTCAATTCAAAACTCAGAAAAAAGGATCAGTGTGTTACGTACTGGAGCTGCAACACAAAGTATGGCTAGGTGGTTATTGTTAGGTGACCTGTCTGCAAACTGGACAACTACAGTATTCTGGATCTGGAAGTGCTCAGCCTTTTATAAACACAACCTTTGTTCCTTGTCCTTTACCTAGCAGTGAGAAAAGGCTGTTTTTGCTTAACATTTATGGCAAATTCTCATCATATTACTATTCAGTCTACAGAGAGAAAAAAAAGGTTCTTCATGAGGTAAGGAAAGACTGCCTGATGACAGCGTCTGCTGTCGCCCTCTCTTCATTGATGCTGACAAACTCACTCAACACCACAAACCATGATATGCTAGTCATATCCTCCATGTTACTCATGCTCCTTTAGCACCGGGACATCTTGCTCCTTTGTTGTGACTATTGGAATCCATTGTGACTGACTGAACACAAGCTGACCACAGCTGCTGATCTCTTAATGAGGACACCCAGTTTATCTTTAACATAGAAAAATAGATGACAATAATCTTGACAAAAAAAAAAAGTTTGATTTGGATTGATTGATGGATTGGTTGGATTTCCTCATTCAAAAAAGCGATGAATTATGAACTGTGTACTCAGATATTTTCCTTACCAAGAGTATGAAATTTTACAGTTCACTTATGAACCAGCCACGTATGTCGACAAGTTACTTTCATACATAAAACAGACGACAGTATTGGCTATTGCACTTTCAGACTTCTGTCTTCTAACATGAAAAATACTTATTTTGTCTTCAGCTCTTACGTTTTGCTAATGCAGTTGAATGCTGTCCTCCTCACAGCTCATTTTCCATTAAATTGTTCTAAATGTTTATACACACTCACTAAACTTGTTAAGAACCCCATACACACAACTACAAAGGGTCTTACCACATTGCATACGCAAGTACATGCAATTTCTTTTACAAGGTTGCACTTTCTCTGGTTAAAATTATCCTCCTCCGTCTGGTGAGGTTACTTCCTTTGCAATCTTGTGAACTGTTGTTTTGTTATTGTTGCTCATAGTAAGATAATTGCCAAGAAGGGACGAACTGGGAGGCTGGCAAATGTTTAAACATCACGAAGTGCTCTCGGTGACATTTACCTCCCTTTTCTCATGCTCTCCCTCCCTCCCTCCCTTCTTTCTTTCCTCCCCCACTCTTTCTACTCACACCTCTCACTGGAGTGGAAAGCTATCAGACAAAGTGGCACTTGAGAGATTGACTAGGAAGTTTCTCTCATCTTTGCCTGGAAATGGTGGAATGTCCGTCACGTCTCACTGGATCTTGTTTGCAACTTCTGCCACCTATTGGTCTGACAGGAGGACTTCCAAGCATGACGTCATGATTCTTGGGGGATGCTGGCAGCTCTACTACATATCATTAATCAAATAAGTGCACCATGAGTAAGACCTCATTCCTTTGCTAATTTTTCTCCATTCCTTTCTACCTTTCTGCTCTTTATCACTTTTCGTTACAGCCTCTACACATATCCTGTAAGTATAAAAACAAGTTTTATAAATCTCACTGAGACATGATTAGCTTAAAGTCAACAGCGCAGCACAAGCGGTACTGTAAAAATAGTGTGCCAGTAAAAGTCATGACTCTTACTGACCCTGTCAAGTACTGACTCACCAGTTGGAGGACGTAATGCCTCATTCATTCACTGCATAGGTTTTGACTGTATAAATGAAATAATGAATGGCTCTAGCAAAATCAATCAGCCATCATGAACTAAGTTTGTGATATCACATGAACAAATCATCAGACAAATATGAATTAAATCTTCATAATCAACTCATTAAAAATATCACACAGCATAGTGAAGTTCGACTGGTATGTTTTGTTGTGCTTGAAGGAAGAATCCACTGCATATATTCAAGATTTACAATTTTTTACTGTATCCATGCTCCCTAAACTTCTCGTGTCTACTTCTAACTTCAGTTATGACTTGCATTTCCCAGAATAGCTTTCAACATCCTTTTCACTTGCCTGGACTTGATACATTTAGCTTCTGGTTTGATGTGTAGGTGCAGAGACCAACAAAGCAAGCCATCATGTTAGTAATGGAAAGAGAGCAACAATTTCCAGTCAGGACAAAATATCATAAAACATATCTTGTGGCTGCACTACATAATTGTCTACTGAGGCTATTCTTGGCAAAAGAAACCGGTATCTTTTGCCTTTTCAAGATGGATTTATTCCCTGTTTGAGTTGTTAAACATTGATGCAAAACTGTGTGTCAGCTACGGGGTATGTTCTCTTTTGTTTTGCGGGAATAAGCCTAAAACTTACTGATTACCACAAGTGTATGTGCAATATTGTTAACTGGTTATCCTTTAAAACTTCACTACAGTTCTCCTGAAAATAACTTGATGTGACAAATTTTCTACATGTACCATTTCTCCATATGAACAGAAGCTCAACATTAGCAGACAACCAAAAAAAGGCACAGGAAAAATTAATACCACTGTAAGTTTTGGAGTGACTTGATTGGTACAGAGCATATTTTTTGTAGCTGTAAACGTGTTTTTATGCCCTCTATATGTGACATTTTATTAATCAATGCTATGACTCCAACACTTTCTGATACTATTACACTGTGGAAAAAAACAAGTATGTGATGTCAGTCTGTGACATCAGAGAGTAACCCTCTCTGGGATCAAATGGATAGAAATCTGATCTGAGGAAAGCACCTCGCCCAGCCCACCCATCACTCGCTTTTTCAACCCTCTGTAGCAAATGGAGACAGCCAGAAACAAGCAGTGCAATTACTTATTCAATGTACTGCATACAATATGTGAATGTTTGGCATTTATGCATGGTTTGAGGTCTTGGAGCCATGAATCTTAATGATTGCATTGTATGTAGATGTGTTATGCTTTGTGGCCATTTGATGATTCATTGCGTATGCACAGCCAACTGCTACCTGCCACTGTGAAACACTTTCCGCGTCCATAAAACATCCCATATGATTCTTTTTCTGTTGTGTCGTAGGAAAAGTAAATTAACACTAAACTTTCATGTAGCTTTGTGCTTTTGAGTTAATGTTAAGTAAAGCCTCTAGCTGTAGCTTTTAGGGTTAAAGCGATTAGCTGATTGATTGATCAGTAGAAAATTAATCAGCAACTATTTTGATGACGCATTTTCACGTGATTTTTCAATCCCAATTGTCCAACATTACAAAGGTCCAGCTTTTGCATTGTGAGAATTTGCTGCATTTCTTTCTCTTATGTGACGGAAAATTGATCATTTTGGGGTTGCACAGAAAAAATAAATACATTTAATAATGATAATAACTGTTGCAGCTGCAGTAGTTTTATGTCTTAAAATGATGAAATGCTCAAAGCGCAGTAATACATACTGTGGCTTATTTTACTCCCAATACAATCAGAAAACTGCAGCTTCACTAAGAATAACAAAGAATGTCCATGCAAAAATGCAGGGACATTTGTTGTGTTTATGTAAATACAGTATATGTATTTGCTGTGGTGCATCCGATTAGCTCTATTTAGGCAAAGTTTGATTCTGTTGAGGATTAGGGTTCGGGGTCACAAAGAGTGAAGCTCAAAACATGTTGTGAAAATATAGAGAGTGCCATGCAGTTTTAAGATTCTGTGGAAGTCATGATGCAGGAAGAGAGAGGAAGTGCGACTACGAGTTAATAAACCAAACTCAAGGCAAATGCCAGTAAAACACAAGGAAGCAATTATACAGTAAAAATTAAAAGCAGATAGTCCTCTGCTTCAATTCATATTCTCTCTCTGTTGTGTTTACTGGCTGGTGTTTCTGAATTCATCCGCAAATTCAAACCGCTTGTGATGGTCTACATTTCAAAAATGAGTCAACACATTTGAAACCTACTAGCCTATATTTCCATTTGGTCTAAATTAGGCTACTGTTGAGGCTTGCTCTGTTTGTTGTTAGGTATCGATGCAGGTACGGTTTCACATTCACAGTCAGCTTGAACAACGCTTTCTCATACATTTCTGCCTTAACGCTTTTTGCCAGCTTTTATCTTGAACAAAACGCAAACATGTTGCTAATCAGGTCTTTTTTCGCTCTTGAAAGTTGAAACACTGAAAGCAACCCTCTTTGAAGTCTCCCTAACGAAAAACAGACAGTGTTTTTTCTCTGAACAAAACAGCTACAATACGGTGATGGGAGGGAGAACTGGGACCAGTGAGGGAGGCCTCTAGTAATAAAGTTTGCTTACTTCATTGAGGAATGAGCTGGGGCTGGAGCTGGAGTGAGGTGGAAAACACTTCAGCTGTTGATACACCCATCAACCTGCAGTCTCAGCAGTGTCTGTTTCTAAGTAAACAGTTCCTGCGTGAGGCCGAGCCTGAAACGCACATCAGTCCTTCTCATTTATGCACATAATTGACAAACCTGGTTTACAGAAATGTGGCACCTCTTTAATATTTGACAGAAATACGTTGTGTTACATTCCCTCTTTGCCACTCTGGACCCCTCTGTTCTATCAGGTGAGTCATTTTCATCATGTGCCACACATGACACAGCTGTGTATAGTTATAGTCAAGTAATGTGACTGGCTGATAGTATAATGATTAATCTCCACACCATTCCTATTTATACTCCACTTTACCCAACCCACATATAGGCTGCAGTCCCTATTGCTGACTTCAAATGGAACTTGCAAGCTTGTGGTTATGACACAGGAAGTCTTGTACACGATATGCTTGGCGTTCAAGAGGTAAAGTTGTGAGAACACCGCTACTAGGCGACGGCAACGTGGATGCCAAAAGACTTGTGGTTCTATTATCATTGTTTGCTTCCTTCCAGGAAATGTTCTTTCCAGACATATGACGAAGTTATGAAGAAAAACTAAAATTAATATACTAACTTGAAATCCACCATAAAATGAACTTCCATGGCCTTCACCATTTCTGAAAACGTCAGCAAACACATCACAACTCGTGAACTTGGAGCTCTCAGAGAGTTTCCACTTACATGGTCCTGAATACCACAAGAAGGAGGCTTTCATATGGACTCTTCTCATGAACATGACAAACACAACCCCATTTGAAGGCAGCATATATAATAATATCAAGTGCACATGGGTCTGTATGAACACTTGACCCTGGACTTTTTGCATCGTTACACATTGTAGTAAATAGAATATGTACTGTTCTTGAACATTTTAGCAATGTAAACTTCAGTTGGTTCGTATAACGCACTTTCAAAATACAAGTTAGCTGTCCCTTATAGTGTCTGTAATGCACCATTCACTCAGTGTCAACAAAAAAACCAAACATCAAATAGGGTAACATCCTTGAATGAGGCCTCAAATAAAGATCAGTTACACATCCGTTCTGAGAACTCCCAAATCAGAACAGTCTGCGAGTGCCAGCATATGCTTTAAACCCAAATGACAATTTACAAATTATTTCACTTTTGGTCATGTCTTTTCCTATGCAAAAGAAAAGCTTCCCTGGTGGGCAAAGTTACACACACTGTGGTCCTATTTGATAGTAATAAGAACCACATTGGGTCTGTGATGACTACAACGTAGTGGTTTTGTTCTGAGATGTGCTCACATACTTCCTTTGCCCGCTGGTCCTCATAGACAACTGCTAAATGTTCTGTGATGTTGTTGCATCTTGCTCGTCTTCCCTCATGTTCTCTGTATCTGTACATGATAAACTAATAATGGATAAGATGGACTCTACACAGGTAATAAGATTTGCAGTGACAAGTCTAACAAATCCAGACATATTTACACGCAGCGCAACACACATGATCATCTACAAATAAAAGCACACAAACCTTTAAATTGGCATAATGAAGCAAACATAATTTACTATAAATTCTCTGATTTCCACTATACTGGTATATAGACAAGAACTGGAAAGCACTGGGAAAGCATCGACAAATATTGTCAATAGTAGAATGCTGCACATGTGCAAATATCTACCACTTTACTCCTAATCGAAAGCCTCAACAGCAACGAGTGGTGATTATTAGGACCACTTCTTCATCAGCTGTCATTGAGTGGCATGAATGCACACTGTGAAATGGCCCGTCTAGACTTGACGTCATGTAACTGTCCAGACATACACACACACGCGCGCACACACACTTAATATATTCATCTCCGTGTCCCCGGAGGTGCCCTTCCCACCTAATCCTCATACCTGGCACCAGCTGCCTGCCAGACTGAAGATCCCCAGATGCAAAATTCTCAATGTCAACCAACTGAAATTACTTTATTACAATTTATTCAGGTGAGTACAGGGGCTTTCGTTTAACATTGCTGATGCCCACTTTTGCTGCAGTGTTGCACAATTCAAATGCACAATTCTCTCTGAGTATTTGATCTCTGATTAATTTTCAGATAACTTTAATCACTTTAAAGTGATACAAGGTACCATACAGGTGATATTGCCTCAGTGCCAATCTCATATTTTGATAAGTGGTGATAGAGCGATTTTCCACCTCCCTCAACACTGCCTACTAATATTTCTCTCCTCCCCTCCGTCATATTTCTAAACCAAGGTTGATATATATTAAGTACATCAGTGATGTGTGACACTGCAGCCTTATGAACATTTAGTTTTTTCGGTACATGTTAACTGACGGCTCTGCGAGAGGACAGGCTCTGTAGTGAGAGACCACACAGTTTTTCTTCTAGCGTGCACGTGTCTGATTTTTACAAATAGTCTGCTGCTCAGCTGTGGAAACTGATTTATTTAGACTTATTTCTGTCAGTTTAGCTTGGATTTAATTATTTTGTACTTTCATCCTGCCACTCTGCTGTAACAGCGGTACTTTGCCTGTAGGAAATTTTTGGCACGCACACATGTAGAAAACCAAGTTATGAAACCTGTTATTCATATATATCACCAGGAAATCAAGCTCCTCCAGGAAAAATGTATCTGTATTAACCAGATTTTTCTTAATCCTTTACTTCATTTAAAGGAACTGGGTTTCTCGATTACATTATATTGAAGAAATCAGGGCACTGCAAAAAGCTGACAGTAACTAGGTTATTTACAAGCATGTAAGAAGAATGAAAGAGGGCAATGGCAAGAAAATGCAGGAGGGATGGGAGGCAGAAGGGAGGGGAAGAAAACAAAAACCGGGACCAGCAGGGACCTCAATGACAAATGCATGAGTGAGACAAACGTATAGCTCGGTCTGAATCAGTACAGGCACCATACCATCAGGGCTGCCTGCACATAAGCTGCTTTGTGCCTCTGGTTTAAAGGACAGCTTGCGCTTATGACAATCTGGCCCAGTGCACTAAAGGCAGGGAGAGTTAAAAATGCATTACCAGGCTTAGCAACAATACAAGTTACAGTTGTGAGTCAACTAGACTTGCATGGGTTCATAGCCTGCAGCATTTTAATGATAGAGAAGAGAGCTGGCTCCTAAACTGACTGCAAGTGCCATGTTAGGGTCACTCTCTGTTCTTTTGCTGTATGCAAGATTTCTCTGCGTGCCAAAGGTGTTGACCTTAACACTTGCTTGTTTCCCATGTGCCTTCTTCCTGTTCAATTTAAACCACTTTTGTCTCCCAGATGAAATGGGTTGAGCAATAATCAGGCTCACCCTGCCAAGCAAACAGCAAGGATAGAATAACTGCATATAAAAAGCGTGGAGGCTTGGGCTTTTATGAGGAAGGATTTCATGTGTTTTAACTGCTCTACTTGCTCTACCAAAAGGAGCAAATACTCACAAATAGTTAATGTATCAGCATTTGAGAGTTATACGTTCTTTTCCGATCTCCGGCACTTAAGGTCACCTGCATACACAAGACTTGCTTTAAATTTCTTACTGTAAAGGGAGAATACCTCATTGACATTCAATGGGCTTTCCGGTGGGAGAGGAAGGAAATACATGGGAAGTGCTTCACTTCTTCATGCTTCTCAACAAGCGCTTCTTCCATTGCCTTAGTCAAGGCTGAGTGAAGAGAACAAGCCACAAAGGTATTGTGTAAAACAAGGTTTTTGGGGTCAGGAATACTGATGTCTGTGCGTCACATCTTGTGTCATTTTTCTGCATCATTGATGCAGTGCAAAATAACATAAAACTAAACCAGGCATGTTTGCTTATTTTAAAGCCATGGGGAAATGGGGGAAAAAAAGAATACTGACAGAAAAGGGAAGTGTTGAGTAAGTTAGAAACGGTGCGGAAAGGAGCTGCTTTAATCAGGAAAACAATCTGAAAGGCTCATTATGAAAACTGACCTGTGGAACATTATGCAAGAGCGCTAACTCTCCCGACTCCACATTTACGTCACGTATATTTGGAACTTTAAGAGTACACCTTCATTCAGCCAAACAAATGGGTTTGCATGTCAACATTTCACCTCAGACAGAAACCTAAATCTGATACTGTGCTCCAAATAAAAAAGTCGTCAGCAGAGGCGTCAAAACATCATGTGCTTGTTTTTTACCATCTCCAACTCATCCATAACGGATGGCACCATAAATCGCTCAAATTCTTGTGCACTGTGTATTTACAAGAAAAGGAGCAGGGGAGTAAGGGTCCACGCAGGGGGGCAAAGAGAAAAAGAGAGCAGATTTCATCATCCTTTGCTGTGGTGGCAGCCTATACTAACGTATCTAAATCAAACGTGTCATCCGTGGGACTAGTGTTTTTCCAACCACAATAATGTCCCACCAGACTGGCTTTGAACCAATCCAGAAAAACCTCTTTTGAAAACCCCCTAATGCACTCTGTCCAAATTTGGTAGCACCCTCGTTGGTGGTCCCCCGGTGCCTCTTTGTGTGTGTGTGTGTGAGTGTGTGTGTTAGTGTCTGTGTTTGTGCGTGTATGTTTTTCATCTTTTCAGGAGGCTAGGTCGGGTGAGCCTTCAAAACATGCACTGCACCTGTCATATGCCTATAGTGTGCAGAAAACAACATAAATTATTCCAACTCTCAACAAAACAAGGAATTTTCTTGTGTCACTGTGCTGCTTTTAGGAGAAGGGATAGCACTGATTTATCCCTCTCTTAGGACTCCCTTTAAGGACTGGAAGTCTCCCGCTGCATTTGATCTGTTTACGTATCTCCACCTCAAGATCCCTCATCTGTGCTTATTAAACGGCTTCCTCGAGTGCTGTGCATTTCCAGGAATAACAGGGTGCAGACTGTACAGCCACTTCAAAACACACTCACAGGTCTGACGTCTGTACACAAATGTCAGCACATTACCGAAAGGTGTGATGCTACTGGAGGTAGAAAAAAAATATATATGTTAAAGGAAAAACAGGGCAAATCTGCACGTGTGTAATAAGGTCAATTATGAACTTAATATGAATTTGATTTCATTATATAAAGTTAATAAACCACTAAATGTTCTGTTTTACTACTTAGGTTCTTTCAAATATATATTCCATTGTGGATTCAAGAAGATGGTTGTCGCATTCTGTTTTTTAATGCAGTTTTCTAGTCCCAAGCCACAAACAGATGCCCACTGAAGCTAGTGTGGTGCTGCAGCTGATGATCCTGAAAACTGCTGGCCAACTGTCTATTTGGTCCAACACAGTTTCACTCACATATTCACACTGCGGGTTTCACGTGACAAAAGAGGAAATTGTCAAATTCAGTTCTGAAAGCTTTGCAGGCTAAGGCTCGACATGCATTTCTTACCTCCGAGTTCTTTTACATTCAAGATGGCATTTGGAAATGGCACTGCTTTGATGCTGAAACCTGAGAGGAGAGAAATGAAAATCCATTATTGTAATGGTGTAATGAAATTGTGTGCCTGTGTGTGCGCATGTGTGTGGACGGCACATGTTAGGAGTGATGAGAGTCAACTTTTAGGAATGTTGGCTGGATGTGAGAGAATGGCTAAAAAAATGGATTTCTGAAAAAAAAACCAAAAAAAAAACACATTCAATCATTTAGTTTCCCCGGGATATTTAGCGTACCTTTTCCAAACCACCAGCTGGTGAACACAAAGAGGACTGACAGCATATTTGTATCGTAAAAACTAAAGAAACTAACACTTTGTGTGGTCCGGGTTAGCAAAACAGAAAAACAAGTAAAGCTAAACAGAAAAGTGTTTTGTTCTATGTTGTAGTCAGTGGAGCATAGAACTAATGCCTGAAGTGCCACCATGTATTAAGTGGTTTGTTTCTGTGGTTGCATGCGGTGGGAAATAGTAAAGAAACCCAGTGGAGGAAGAGATTTAATGTTGCTGAAATTATGCTAAATTGTCTTGGTGGGAATTCCTTTCCTGGAAACATTCACAAACAGGAGGAGAGATGCGGAGAGACAACCGATTATGATTTTCTAAACATCTGAATTAAGTGCTAAATGTGGTTTTTAAGCACATTACAACAGTGCAAAATCATGAAGTAAGAAGTGGGGGGGGGAGACACAGGAGACTTTCCCCTCATTGTTCTTCATTATCTTCCCTCTGTAGACGCTGGCAGACGCAGACAGTGCTGACAGCTAAATCTCATTTCAGAGAAGTATAATTTTCTGCAAAGGTAAGTAATCAACATATCTGATCTATAAAAGCCTCCTCAGTGGCAGACGCAGACAGGTTTTCACTCCCTTAGTTACAGGCAGTACATTTGGGAATTACTTTATATTTAGCTTCTCCTGGTGAAAGTGCACAATGACTAAACCTAAAATGGGACTTCTGCAACAGCTCAATTGCTGTAGCTGACTGCTGACAAAGCCAGGGGAGGAAAGAGGAATGTCAGTGTCCTTGAGGGATTGCATTGTGTATATGGAAAGCAGAACGTTGACTACCAAGAGGATGATGTACGAACCCTAAAGCCTCCTCTTCTGGACATACTTAACACCAGCCTCCCACTTGACTAGAAGAAAGAAGCTGAGTATTGGCTGGTAAGATACAGCAGAGCGTTTCTGGCATGAGCGCTGGGACTCTGGAAGACATGCTGAAGACATGCTTCCCCCTATTGGAGAGCTGTAATACCTGGATAGTATTATCTATCAGTGTTTCTAATCCAGAGGACAACATGTTCTTGAAACATGAAAGTGCACGTGAGGGAAGGGAGATGAGTATATCAGTGGGGGCTTCTATTTCTATTTACACGTTTTTACTCTGAAAAAAAAAAAAAGTTCCACATGTTAAATGCGCTTACCTGTTGTAGGTACAATGCCGTCGCTGCCCTCACTGCAGAGCCGTGAGAGCAGGCTGGTCTTTCCAGCACCTGTC
>JAPZEA010000022.1:15019542-15031130 GCA_029783685.1 Heniochus monoceros | reverse complement strand
TGAAATGAACTCGCGTGATTAACAGCAAAGTAATTAGACCCTGTTTGAAAGCGGCGCTGCGGGCCAAGTGCTCGCATTTTCTTGGCTTTTCCAGTTTCCCACACTGGTTCAGACCGGTGGACTGACCACCGGGCAGCGTATCTGAATCGGTGCTATTGTGATATCGGATGCGGAGTCACACACGTGTAGCGGCTCCATTCACTCGTTTAGCAGTGGCAACAACACTGCGAGCACGCGAACAAAAAATGTTCGCCTGTCGGGCTGAAATGCGACACAATGCAAGTGACTCCTGTCAAAGCGACATGAATACGAGTCAGAAGACTGCGTGGCTGTGAGCTGCAGCAGCTGATTGAAGTACACAGACGTTTCTATCTTACAGTGTTCACACTTACCAGGCCCGTTCCTCCTTAAAATGCAGCCCGCGCGGCCGGCCACCGCAAAGAAATGCGCGAGGAAAGTGACTAAACCTGACAAAAACCCCCGTCGAAGGGGGAAAAGACACAAGGGCAGCGGGAGTTTTTTTTGGCCAGACAAAATGTACTTACCAACGAAATAGGACACCACACGAGGGGAATTGTGCCGTTCCTCTCCGCCTCCACGCCTCTATCTCTGCCTGTATTTTCCCAGAACCGTTCTCCCTCCGTGGGTAGCGTCGAAAAATGTCACAGATTCCAGCAGTGGCTGTCGTCCCCCAGGAATGGTTGCCCTCGACTCGGCCGACTCATGCGACCATGTTGTACTGAATGTCGCCTGCTGCTCTCATCCGGGCGTTTGGGGATTGAGCCGTCGTCTCAACGCTGCTCGGGATGACAGCTATGGGATGAAGGAGGGGTAGCGTGAGACAGGGAAGGAGAGAGAGGGAGGGAGAGAGGAGTAGTGGTCAGTCTGCTGCGGGCATGCTGAGACCATATAGGGGGGAGACGATGAAAAGACACTTCATACCAGTGTGTTAGGAGATTTCGTTAAATGAGCAAATTGCGTTTAATTGCATTTAAGATCGTCTTCTTGGGGCTGTTCAATCTGATTTTATTATTAGGAATACATTAGAGCAGCAGCAGCAGGAATATGTATTTCCAGTGTCCAAACTTTGCTTTAAATGAGCTTTCACATGTGCCTATTCCCTGAAATAAATGTGATTTTTTTTCTAAGCCTTTTACAAACACAGACAACTTCGTGCATTTGATGACACAACCAAAACACACAGTCCCGCAGCTGAGTGTACCTTCAGATCTAGTTAATAGCAAACACACTGCCCTGCTCCCCTCCCATAGGCTGCCTTCATTGTGGATTATTTTAATGGTTGAGACGGAGAGGACCCGTGCCGGGCGGAGGAATCCGTCTCGCCGACCCTGTCATTTCGGTGGAAAAATGAGGGTTATTTGGCCAGAATTTGCCTTGACCTCGCCCTTATTCTGCGCCTCAGAGGTAAACCGTGGGTTGCGTGTGGACGGTGTGATCACTGGGTCGATGATAATGTTTAATCCGTCAAAATGTTGCCCATCTTAAATGGCTGTGGCCACGTGCGCGAGGCATAAATATGTTACGTAACCGGCCCAGCCAGTCAACAACAGTGGGTGGGAGAGAGGAAGGAGGGGTCGTTTGGAGGGTAATTAAACCAGCTTTAACGGTATGATATACATTTACAGTATACAATAGAGAGCAGAAGCAGACATTTGTTAGATTCATTCAAATGTATAGAATAATTTTTTTTTTAAGTTTGCAAATTTAACATTAAAATGACCGCTAAGTGGCTTCAACTTTTAATAGAAAAAAAAAAATCCCACAGTTTGAAGCATTCCATATAACATTTTATGACACTGACACACTGTTGTGTGTTTGATCTGAGAATTAATTTCCCTTTTGAGTCGTGTAAGTGTTGTCTTGTTGAGACATGACTCTGCTCCATTTATCCCGTGGAAGGGTGGAACAACTGACTCTCACTGACTCTCTATACAGAGTTTCACCCACGCTTAGCTGCATGCGCTTACCTTATTATTCCACATTGGAATCAACAGCCATATAAATATTCTCAACCTACACAAGGCCACATATTACCAGACAGCACCAAACAGTATTTAGCCTGTTGGTCAACTCTCTCCCTACAACAAATCCAACGGGGCTTTTCCTGTCATCATGATCCTGTGAAATCTTGTAAGGGTCTGAGAGCAGATTTACAATGGGATAGAGCTCTTTTAAAGCTCGCCCCTGTGAGGATAAAATAGCAATTACTAAACTCAAATGTCATTTGGTTTTCGATTTACATCAATTTCAGTGCCCACGCCATCCCCTGAAGGACTGGCCAACACAGAAAAACACTGCCAGAAAGCCATAAAAATATAGACACTGACTAAAAAGGGAGTCTACAATGATTGTACAAAGTTGTGGTTATCATATCTTTATGGAATGTATTAATCAAGCCCTGAATAGTGTATTAAAGCTCATCCAACTTCAGATGAACCACCACCTTGTCAATCCAGTGGCTATATATAGGAGGGCTGATTTCCTATTGTACAGAATGAGACATCTTGCTAAAAGCAACCATCGGCCTGTCCTCAGAGGGATTCAAAACTACCAAAAATTGCCCAACTTAGTTAATGGGTCTATGATCTACGTCATTTCATTTCATATATTTCTATATACAGACAATGCACATTAATAAACATTTCTGTAAAAGTGCCAGTGCTAGCCAGCCGTCTTATTATCAACCGCAGGTGAGATGTTTTTAGACCAGTGAGGTGATTGTTAAAATTTACTGACAGAAAACAACAAGATGCCATGAAGACAGCAACAGCAACAAAATGAGCATTCTCAAGACAGTGCACAAGCCACGCAAAGCAACAGGAAAAGACTAATAATACAGCAACGAAATCCACTATTTGGTGCATGTAGCCCTGCACGGGCAAGCAATATGGATTAAAAGCAGACATGCTGAGCAGCAAAAAGCAATAAGGCATAAATAATATATGACATTCGTATGCTGATTTTGATAAAATGTGAAAAGATGCAGTTACAGGTTAGAACAATGGTAATATCATACATCCAACGCATAAGCCATGCAGCAGCTATAGAAGATCATACCACGGGAATGTACAGAAATGTTTCAGAAACCTTATGCCAGCATTGCTTCAAACTTGGTAAAAACTACAATGATTGAATAAGGATTGCTGGGGTTTGGTTACACCAATGATTGGCTGAATCGAATTCTGGACAAAGATAACAAGAGTGCTTGTAGAGAGATGCAGTTGGATTCAACTGTGCCTGACACGAGGGAAATATGGATCATCTGTGATTTTCTCATCATCCTCCATCCATTTTCGAAGATGATCCAATTTTATGAAGAGAGCAAGAGTTTATTTTCTTCACTCAATTGTAGCAACCAGAAGCTTTTCACAGCAGCACTTGTCAACCAAACACTTAAGGGTCTACATCTTGTGCCTCAGATGCACTGTCTGCTCTCTAACAGTCACACAGCAAATATCACAGCTTCGTCACAGTTACAGGAAATTGATCCTCTTTGTTCTTGCTTTCCTGGAGCATTCTCATACCATGTTGAGGTCCGGTTGGCACCTGTGCAGTCTGTGCTGTTATAATAAACAACCATTGGATCAGAAAAATTTCACGTTGTTTTGCAGAAGATCGCATGCATGTTACGATGTCCTCCAAATGTACATTATATGATCACTTCATTTGTTACTGGAATGCATCATTAACAACACTGTCATGTTTCTCTTTTTTGCCGTTACACAACTAACGTATGACTCGGCAAACAGACCACGTATGTAAAAAGACATTAATTAGGTAAACTGCTGCTTAGCTTTTGTCACACACAGTTTCATGTCCAGGCAAGCCTGTTTGGGAGCAGTGTTTACCACATTTCCTGAATACACTCCCACCACTCAAACAAACCTTTACTCTAAATGTGTCACTATAATTATGATTCAGAATTATGTGATTTGATTTAACAGGTGTTTTTTTGCTCCAAGCTTCCTACATGAATGCTGTAATTTGGATTTTGTCAGTTGTTCATGATGCGTTAAAGTTTTCCTTTCTTCACTGCCTTTCTTTACAAAGGTTCCTAGCTTTATACTCTTGAACTTTTTAACACCCATGTGAGGGAATCCAATTACATAACCCACATTACTGTGAGCAAGATTGTTTAGTCCTCACTTGTACAGTTACCATGGTGTCAGTTTCTGTATATATGTTGCTTATAATGGTAGCTGTAAAAATAGCTGGCTCGTGTTCGTTTGCTAACTCACAAGCTGCGTGAAACGATTAAAAACAAAAGGAAAACATTAACATGACCTTATAGACACAGAGTAACATTAGCATTCATTTGGAGTGGAGTCATGTTTCTGGCCACCTGATGAGTGTCCAGTACTCACTTTCTTTTTTAGCTAGCCGGCCATGATTATCACATATTGAGCCCTGTGGAGAAATTTTACATTTGGTGCCTAAAATTAAATTTCACATGTGAAATGTCCCAAATCCACATATGCATATAGGTGAATTTATCATAAAAGCTTACATATGTGATTTTTGTGTGTATCTGTGCTGCAAAACCTCTCATCTTCTGCCCAGGTTTTTCCCCCTCAGGTCACATTTTTATCAACGTGACAAAATGTTGACACTGAACATAATAAACCCTGACAACAATATCCACTTTTCCGGTTTTTAGGTTTGTGTTTAGACAACTAACACTTACACTGTGTTAGCGAGATTGTGGTCTTGATAATATGTGTCCTTTGTGCTCCCACTGAAGATCTAACATGCACATTTCTCTTAGCAGCATATGAATGTAATTTCTAGTATGTAATGTAAGTTCTTGCATGAAATGTAATTTATAGGAGACAGACTAGTGTAAGTGACATGTCTTCCCCGTGTTGTTTTCCCTGCCCGTTTTCTTAATCAGTCAAACCAGCAAGCCTTGGGCCATAATCCTGTTTTTTTTCCTTAGCTCTGGACTATTGAATCATGCTTTATATGATCTTTACATGATTTAGACATTATATTCTCAGTGGACACCTGATACTCACTTACCTGTCTCTGAAATTTCAAGCATTTCAAATGAACCTTACACAATTCACTTAATGCACCAAATCTTTGCTGCCACCTTGTGGCAAAACAGGACATAGCTGTGGCACTAACTGCTTTTCATTTGTGGTTAACACTTCTGCTGTCATATTTACCATACTTTAATGCAAATAAGGAAGGATTCAGAGTCTTAAATGTCACTTAAAATATACTGCAATTGATATAGTGTACAACATTATGTGTACAAATCCTCCAATACAAGCCATAGAGTTTTATCAAATGTGATGATCATAGCAAAATGTATCTTAAAAGCCTGTTATGTATGTGTATATGTACAGTATACGCATACTGAATTAACATGCTATATCTTGATTGTTTGGGCTGTACAAAACAATGTAAAAAAGGCAATTTGTGGTTTTATACGGAGTTACATGACTTCCTGGGCTTAATAAGTGAACCACAGAGATGCTGGTTTACTTATTTTTGGAAAGATCAACATTGGCCATTTCCCTTTCCACTTTTTATGTTAAGGTAAGATAACACATCACAACCTAGCCTCCGATTTACCATAAGGACATGAGAGTGGTATGGATTAGGGTTGCAACTAAGGATTATTTTCATTGTCGATTAATCTCTTGATTATTTTCTTGATTAATCAATTAGTTGTTTGGTCTATAAAATGTCAGAAAATTGTGAAAAAAAGTCACTCTGTGTTTCCCGAAGTCCAAGATGACTTGTTTGGTCATTTACTGTCATAGAGGAGTGAAGAAACCAGAAAATATTCACACTTAGGAAGCTGGAAAAAAAAAAAAAAATACTCAGACCAATTAACCGATTATCAAAATAGTTGGCAAGATAATTTATCAATTAATCGTTGCAGCTCTGGTATGATCTCCTCATCTGACTCTCAGCAAGACAGTGAATAAGCATATTCCTCAAAAATATCAAACTATTCCTTTAACTTTGAGGAGTTGCGGAGGTTTGCATACTGAGACTGTGACAAACTCTAACCTGTGTCTTCTCAGTGGTGCCATTCCGTGATTGGATGTCACATACAGAAAATCTTTTTACAAGTTGCGTTCTTCATTTATTTCCCACAGATAATCGTATATTCATGCAGCTTTGAAAAGCCACATCACCTGAACAGATAGATGGACACAACTGGGTGAACCAAGCGGTTCTGGTTTTCCTTTTCACTTCAATTAGTTCATTCTTTTTCACATAGACTGTAATTAAACATACTTGGGAAAATGTACTTTCCAACACTGGATATATTGTTTTTCCTGTAACATCAGTGAACTTACTGCAGCTTCTTTTCATTTCATTGAGTTACACAATGAACAATGATCAGTTACATACACGTTCCCTCTTCCGCACACGTAAAGGTATGTTCAGCACGCGCAGCATGTTCAGAACAGCCTGTCATTCATCAGCTGTATTGTACTCACGGCCCTGCCCCCCTTTCTCCCTCTCGCGCACGCACACACGCACGACACACACACGCGCTACAACATCCATACACACACATACACACACAAACATGGCGGCCTCTGTTTCACCGCTACGCTCCTCCTTCAGGATTTGTAGCCCGTTAACGTTACACCATCACTGCTGCCGGGCCAAACTGCGGATGCACAGAAAATGCGACAGTCAAAGGAGACATTTACACCAGTCGGCGACGAGGTAAAGGGCAGCGCGTTGAAAACACCGCTGCTTTTTTCTTTTGCTGTTCGCTGTTACTTTGCGGAGGGATGAGCGCCGCTTCAGCGCCGGCGAAGGCGTGTGTACCGTCACGTGTCAGAGGATGCTGATTGACAGCAGGTTTCACCGTTCACGGCAGAGAGGGACGGTTCAGTGGACGTCCCTTTAGCCGGGAGGTCAATTACAGGTCTGACTGAACCGACAGTGCGGTCAGTAAAGGTGTCTGTATGAGCATTAATGTTACATAACTCGCCGCAGTTGTTCGCCGGTTGTAGCTTAACGTTAGGAGCACACTGCATCTGTACGGTGCTGCTGCTGCCGAGAGAGGACGGTTAGCTACAGTCGAGCTGTTAAGGTGAATCACTGGTGATAATAATGACCTTACACCGCAGTGATTTAAGCTTCTTAACACACAGGTCTCATTAACTGGCGAAATGTCGAAAACAATGAGTTTAAATCATTATTCCACTCGGAAGACGAGAAAAGAATAACGTTAATTCATACTCTGGTGAGGAACTTACCGTCAGTCATGTCCGCTCCAGCTCGAAAACCAACGGTTGCGGTTCAATACTGCAATTATGGTGCACTGGGACAACCAGATAGCACAGGTGCAATTTTCTCACAGTTGAACTTGATATAAATCAGAATAGATAGCCTTTGTACTCACTCAATTTTGTAACACCTACGCTTTTGCTCAAAAAAAGGTGTCTGTGCTTCTATAAGCAGGTGTAACTATTATTACAACAGTGCTGCTGTTAAGATAGCTAGCTTAGTGAAAGCTGCAAATTAATGAGACAATGGTAGACACCACAAAAAAAGAGAATTGCTGAATCAGAAAAATATGATTTCAAGGGGACAAAAAGCAGAGAGTAGGCGCCAGTAGTTTTATCCCTCATCAAAGACCGACAGCACCATGACTGAAAAAGTGTTGAGTTGATGTGCAAGTGTGCATCTTTTCCCACACACATCCTAATTTACT
Organism: Heniochus monoceros; assembly: GCA_029783685.1. Classification (NCBI taxonomy): domain Eukaryota; kingdom Metazoa; phylum Chordata; class Actinopteri; order Chaetodontiformes; family Chaetodontidae; genus Heniochus; species Heniochus monoceros. Next base: position 15,023,416 of record JAPZEA010000022.1, on the reverse strand, counting down.
GTGTATTATAAGGGCAGACATTCATAATGATGTTCCAGATGTACTGTTCACCAAGTAGTGTTCACATAATCAAGTATGATATGTCAAACTTCACAGATGTTGTGGCGCTAACATGAATATCAGTATGCTTTGCTGTTCTTATCATCTTAGGGCTGCTACCAAGGATTGTTTTCATTATTGATTAATTTGCTGATTGCCTTTTTTAATTTATCAATTAGTTGTTTGGCTTATAAAATTTGTGAAATAGTAAGAAGCGCCTGTTGCAATTTCCCACAGCTCCTTTTTTTGTCTGACCAAAACCCAAAGATATTCAATCCACTATTACAGGAGACAGAGAAAACTAGCAAATATTCCCAATTGAGAAACTAGAAGCAGTGAATTTTCCTTGTCAATCAACCTAACTGAGTACTCGACTACTTGCCTCAGCTTTATTTGGAATAATGTGTGATATATCATTTTGGTTTCATGTCTGTTCTGCAACCTGTGATGTGGTATGTGCTGTGTACATGCAATTATTCTTGCCTGTATGATTTACCCCTTCAGGCATGCTGCTGTGGTGATTTCGGGGACGGAGATGGCTCGTCAGATCCACAGAGAAATCCAGCGTGATGTGGAAGAGCTGGTAGCTCAGGGCAACATGAGACCCCACTTAGGAGTGGTCTTAGTGGGGGATGATCCAGCCAGTCGTACCTATGTTAAGAACAAGACCCGGGCAGCCAGCATCCTGGGTCAGATATAAGCTTTGCATGCATTCCTGAACACTGTATGTGTATCATACAGATCAGTGACCTTAACATATTCCTATGTAATGCATTTCACGATTTTAGGTGTGCATGGACAAATAGACACACATGGAGAAACATGTTTTTTTTTATAAGCAAAACTAATGTAATGTTGAAAATATGAACTACCATGGCACATGGCAATATTTTGAACGTGGTGTGTGTCTGTGATGTGTGTGTGCTCTCCAGGTATTTCCAGTGACACAGTGGTGCGGCCTAGTTCGGTCTCCCAGAAGGAGTTGCTGGATCTGATTGACAAGATGAACCGTGACTGGAGGGTCAGCGGCCTGTTGGTGCAGCTGCCACTTCCTGGTAAACACAAGCGCTACAGCTGCACATGAGTTTTTCTTACTGACATCAAAGTTAAACAGCTGGTCTGTACAGTTCAGTTTGCAGTCATCACATTTATGTAATGTGACAAGTATTTGTGAAAGCTACATGATAATTTCAATAGTGGCTTTTAGTTAAATAAGTAAATGTACATCTTAGTAAAGGGTTGGCATCTTACACTCGATTTTTAAACTTGTGCGGCAATATTCAAAACATCGACATACTCTATGTTTAGAACAGCACAGAGTCCCACTGTACGATGTAGTGGTCAACAATTAGCAAGTAATGTACCTTCTGAGCTTTATTATATGTAATATTATTGCGTATCTGTCCTGCCCTCTTTAGAACACATCAATGAGCGAGCAGTATGTAATGCCATCGCTCCAGAGAAGGACGTAGATGGCTTCCATATTGTGAATATCGGCAAGCTGTGTCTGGACCAGAGATCCATGGTGCCTGCCACACCTGCAGCTGTCTGGGAGATCATCAAAAGAGCAGGTAAACTGAAAAGCTCTTCAGCTCCATTACTCTTGACTGATTTTTTAACTCAGGTTTTAATACTGTGCTCTGGTTTTCATGGTGTGTTTATATTGCTCTGTTTTTAAAAGTGCTGCAAACAGATAATGCCGTAGGGGGCATTGAAGATCTTTTGAATTTAATGAAGTTAAATATCTACCTGGTAGTTTTGTGTTAACCATCTTTATTGTATTTTAATTACATGTTACATGTGTCAATCAAATATAATTACATGTTACATGTGTCAATCAAATATAATAGAAGCACATTTACAGTCAGTTATTTGCAACCAAAATTGCTAGCTATGTTTTCAATCCTGTCAGAGTAATTTGGCTCTGTAGTGCATATGGTGTTCATGTTATTCTCATCAAATCTAGTAATCTCTGGGGGCTGTGCTGCTGTCTTTTCATGTCTAGTCCACTAGATGGCGCCTAATAATCATTTACCCACCTGCACTTAAGGTCTGCCCACAGTGTAATGCACTGGACCACTCACTCATCTTTTTTGACCAAGTAAGGCTGTAAATATTCTGGCAGTTAAGAACTTGGGCTGGATGTGCTGTGCTAAAAGTCCATAAGTAGGAAAACGTAGTGTTGCTCTTTTTCACAAACTAGTCTCAGAGCAGGACCCAAAACCACTTTAGATTTTCTTGTGTAACAAGTTACAAAATATATTGTTCAAAACTTCCAATAGGAAAGAAACATTTCTGAATGATGTGACAGTAATTTGGAATAAGAGACATCATTCTTCAAAGAGCAGGCAGGGTTAATTAAATAAATAAACATATTTTAAGAAACAGAAGTCAGATATTTTCATGCTGTGTGGTGATTTAATGCAGGATTTAAATTCTAACTGCACTGATTATACATGGAGATACCATGAAAGAATTAGGAAGTACTACATGTATTAAAAAACTCATAATATGAGAAAATTGGCAGCTATTGGAGTTAACTTCTTTGTCGCTTTACTCGTCAAACCCGATAGAGGGTGCTGTTGCTCATGCACAATAATAGCTAAAGCTTGAGTCAACTGCAAATCCACTGCTGATGTAGTTAGTTCAGTTGTAGTTGCTTTAGAGGCCTGACTGCTGAGTGGAAAAGTTTTCATATAGTCTGTCAGTAAAAGTTCAGATGCCTTTGTGCCCCCTTCCAGAAAGCAGGGATAAAGAGTAAGTGAGAGCGTGGGAGGGGTCCTTGACAATATTGGAGGTTTTTTGTGGATACAATTCTAATGATGATCACGATGCTGTGAATGATAAGCGTCCTTTGTGGACGAGTGAGAGACCCTGATGGCTGTTTTCACGATCAGCTACCAGAGATTTTTTGCAGTTCCCACTTCAGACAGTGTTAAAGCTTAGGATGCTTTCTGTTATCTCTTCTAAAATGTTTTGAGTCTCTGAACTACATGGACACACTACTGGGCTTTTTTATATTAATGATCTATAATGGGTTTTTAACCATTAATGGGTTGAATAAATAATGGCTTTTTAAATGCTTTAAACCTGACTAAATAAAGGCTTGTAATACCGGTTCTCCTTGCCCTACCTAAGATTGCTTTGAGGGTGTTTTTCATCTTCAAGAGCAGCTTAAGGTTAATTTAATGTGTGAATTTTAAATTGAGTGAACATGACAATTATATGTCCAATGTATTACTGGTCAACAGTCATATATTGCATACAAACTTTATCAGCAAACTGAGATATTGGTCTAACATATACACACCTGTCCTCCCACTATCAAACACATTAATAACTTCTGTGTCAGCTGACAAGAGATGTAGTAATTGTCACAGGTGCGACTTTATTGCGCCAGGCTGTGGTGCAGCCGGCAGAATAACCTCCCTCCACATGCACATGTGATCAGTCAAAGGTGAAAGACTTTTACGTCAGTTTTCAGTATTTTGTGTTTATCGAACAAGCTTGCTCCTCGCACGCTCAAGTCCTCGTTTGTCTCAGCTGAGCAGTACCGTCAATCCAATCCAATCTAATTTATCAAAAACACTGATTTTTGAAAAATGTGTTTGTGCAGGTATTGAGACAGTGGGAAAGAATGTGCTGGTTGCCGGTCGCTCCAAAAATGTCGGAATGCCCATCGCAATGTTGCTGCACACCGATCGCAACCATGAACGCCCGGGGGGTAAGTGTGTGTGTGTGTGTGTGTGTGTGTGTGTGTGTGTGTGTGTGTGTGTGTGTGTGGGAGTACATTGATCCGCCGGGCTCTGATAGTCTGGTCTGTTGCAGTCTGGTT
>JAPZEA010000022.1:14150368-14169823 GCA_029783685.1 Heniochus monoceros | reverse complement strand
CGTCACGTGGAAAACCAGTGAAAAGTGGTTTATTTCATTTTCAGCTCCAAATTCTATTCTCGTTGTTCAGTATCAGGTAAACTGGTCCCAGTGATCAGAGACTCCGCCCACAGCCAGAGACCATCTCTCACCTCGGGGCGAATGCAGGAAACTGCTGATTCACACGTAGTCTTTTTCAAACACTGCTTCGTTTCAGAGTCTTTGGCCCGTTGAGCTCGCCTCGGGACATTTCGGCAGCCTGGGAAGAAACGCTCGGAGTCACTGCTGCCGCTGTGAACTGAATTACTGTTTGTATAATGTTCGGTGTTGGGAAAGAGGGCCTGTCGGAGCAGCATCTCTGACAGCACAGCAGTCGTGTTTGAGCAGTAGCTGCAGGGGCCGGGTGTTACCTGGCCTCAGGCTGCAGACACACCTGAGACTGAAGGTGTGGTGATCCTCATGCAGGTCTGGACTCAATGAGTGATTAAACTAGTGTGGGAGATTTCATTTAATGCTGTGAATGCTGATTCAGGACCAGGGCTTCTCAGAATTTGGATGACTGAGTGCCAGTTTAGGGCGCCAGCATGTGACTGAGGGCTGCACCCATGAATTTGTCGTGGATTTGTGTTTGGTCTCATGATGGCGTTTAACACTAAATTCCTTGAGCACTGAATTGTTTGCAGATCGGGCCGATCAAATAATCTGTCCCCTGACATCCAACAAAGTCAGAGTTAATTTTTCCTGAACCCTCCTTTCCTCCTCCTGCACTGTGTATGATCATTTTTTGTCCGATGAAATGTTTTGTGAGTTGTGGATGTATAAAGAGAAGGATGGAGTGTTTGTGGAGGCCGAGCCTCACAGATTACTGCACACAAACACAACTTTATATCTTTATTCACTGATTTGGGTGAAACTTGATCAGATTTTATAGAGAAAATATTTTTCTGATGTCCTGCTGCTGCTCGGCCTTGGCTCTGGACAAAATAGCTTTACTTGTTGCTAAAATAACTGTTAGCTAATAATTGCTAGCTGGTGCTAACTAGCAGCCTCCCAGTGAACACAACCTCTGAGAGACCAACGAATAATGTTACAGCACTGAGGTGATTTAAGCTTCCCTTTTTCCTAAAGTAACCGCTAACAGCTCAGTTAGCCGTGCAGCTAATGGTCTTATTAGCTGACTCAGCCCTTGGGTGCCAGGAGCCAAACGTGGCAAGCAAACCACCTCAGTACTGTACCCCGTCGTCAGACTCTGTCAGTCTCTGAGGCTGTGTTTGGTCCTGGTCCTGCTGTGTTCACTGGGAGCTCCCAGTCCAGACAGAGTCAGCTAAGAGGATGATGGCTGCAAGTCGGGTGGGCGTCACGCACATTCAACACTACTAGCTTCTGTAAAAGCTGATCAATATCACGTCACGTCCCTCAGATATTCCAAAAGCACAAAAAAACACAACTTCACAGTCCGGACAAACACGGGTTCAGTTCTGAACGAAAAGGGACCCGAACGATTAACACCATCAAAACGAGTTGCCAAATACTAACCGCGTGACCCAGTGATTGTTAACGTGCTGCAGAAATAAAGAGCTGATTGAATTTGAGCGTAAGTGATTTTTAGGAAATGATCGTTGTAAATGAAGCATCAGTATCTGCGTTGACTCTGGTCTGGTTTACGTCTGGTTTCCTGTTTGCTGAATCCTGATTCCAGCCTCCCTCTTCGGTCCCCGGAGGCGGACCCTGCCACCCACACTCAGTCTAACGCTCCTCTGTCTCCCCCCTCAGGTGGCCTCAGGCTCGGGTGCGGGCTCCTCCTCGGCCGCCTCGTCCCGCCAGCAGCTCCGTCAGCGGATCACACGAGTTAACCTCAGGGACTTCATCTTCTGTCTGGAGCAGGACCGCTCCACAGCTCGCTCTCTAATGCTGTACAAGGCGCTGCTGAAATGAGGAGTCCCTCCAGGAAGAGCACTCGGCCCACTGCAGATCACAAACTGGATTACACTTCGACCTCCAGCCCTCGTGTCCTCAGACATGCTTCATCGTGACGGTTTATGTTTGCCTGAGTCTTCATCCCTGCAGTATCGTTTAACCTTCGGTTTGTCTTCTGGACCCTCCCGAACCCCCGCCTCTAGTTTTACAACGTCTCTTGGTGTTTTTTGAACAGGATGTCTCATTTTTAGCTCATTCAGGTGCCTAGTTTTGGACTGCGCCGGACTTTTCAGTTCCATGTTTGTTAAAACCGAACTTGATTTAACGTCACACTCCTGCAAAGTCTCAGTCACACCAGAAAGTGACGTAAATCTGCGTCTCGTTTCAAAAAGGTTTGGTTCTGTAGTCTTGGTGATGTAGTGACTACTCGCAGGCTAGTTGCTAATCTACTGTAGCTTGTGAGCTAACTGCTAACTTGCTAGCCTGCCAGGCTAGTGCATTAGCTCTCTGAGCATGTCACTGTTTTCTTGCCATGGTTCCGTTTACTCCCATTCTATCATCCAATAAAAAGTGATTGAAGAAGGAAAATAAAGCTGTCCGAGCTTGCTAGCAGTCGGTTAGCGTGCTCATTAGCTGCTTAGCTTAGCTCGGTCAGTAACAGAACAATAAGCTGGAATATAAACAAACACAACCAGATCTTTTTTATTCTACAGTCTTCTTCCTTGTCATAACCTGCCGCCTACATTACCCACAATGCAACCGGACCTCCAACAGTTGAGTGAAGGTCCTTTGAGTTGAGGACACTGATCAGACTTCACGCAGCTCCGCCTGGAGACACTACAGGCTTCATACTACTTCAGCACATATGCAGTAGAGCTCTTACACCTGGAAACTGACGAGGTGGAAAATCACTGAGGTCACAACAGATTTTCATGCAAACATGTTGAAAAGAAACCGTGCAGGTCTGAAACTAGACACCCTGAGGAGTCGCAGCGTTTTCCAGACTGTGAGATAGACTGATCCTGATGCAGCCGACAGGATTATTCACGAGCTTTCGACTCCAGCGCTGTACCTGATCAGGTGCCTTCGAGTCTCATCTTCATTCACGGCTCCACGGAGACGTTCCGTCGAGCCTCTCAGCCACCACTCAGGACGCCGGGCTCACGGACTCTTGCGTTTGTTTGCTTTTTAGACTTTGTGAAGTCGCTCAGATCTGAGGTTGGCGGTCACACTTTCAACCATCACTTTGCGTTTTAAGTCGTCCACCGAGAAAATAATTCTGAGTTCTGAGGAAGTTTTATTGAGCATCATGTTGTCGATCGTTGTCAGGAACGAGCACCGCGAGAACTGTGAAGCTTCGATGGTCGAATGAACGGGATGAAGCGGCTGTTAATGATGTTAGAGAGTGTGTGTATGTGTGTGTGTGGATTTGTGGGATGATGATGACGATGGCCGACAAACTTTAAAGGTTTAAGGAATAATTCAACATTTAAGTAAATCTTTTCTTTTTCATGTTCAGATTGACGTCACTTGCAGCATCTCACTTCTCAGCTGTTAGCTTAGCTTAGCATAAAGACTGGAAACAGGGGGAAACAGCTAGCCTCGTGACAAAAGCATCTTAACAGGTTCTATCTGTTTTGTTTCATCTGTGTAAAACCTTCAGTGTGTGGTTTCACTGAAGGGTTTGTGTCAGTCAGTCAAACTCCAGTGAGAACATGATGAAACCAGATCAACGAGTTAACCAATGAGCATCAGAGCTGCTGGGAGGTGAGCTGTGTTACCTTCAGACAGGCTAGCTGTTTCCCCCTGCTTCCAGTCTTTATGCTAAGCTAAGCAGCTACTGGCTGTAGCTTCATGTGAACACGTGACTCTCAGAGAGGAAGAGGAGGATTGCTGTAAATGTTGGACTGTTCCACATCTTCACAGTTTTTGTTTCAGTTAAGTCATCAGGGAGCTGGTTCTCCTACAGTGAAAACTCACTCAGGCTGCATTCATGAAGGCAAACAGACATAAAGCTTTAGATCAAACTACATTCCTGCAGTTCCCTCCTCTTCATCCTCCTCATCCTCCTCCTCCTCCCGGCGGACAGGTGAGCTAACGTTCAGCTCAGCGTCTGAAACGTTAGCGTTCAAGTCGCCGTCTGAAAGTCGACCTCGTACTGTTTGTTCATTTGTCCGAAGTTGAAAATGCAGTTTTGCTTCAGTTTGCTGTTGGAAGTTTTTAAGATGACTTTTTTGGAAAGGGTGTGTACATTAAAGGTTTTTAACGCTTTAAATGTCTTTTTCCCCTCATATCGGGCATTTGGTTTGTATAGTATATAGCTCTAACTGCTAATTGAAGCTGTGGTGTATGTACTGTATATTCAGTCAGAGTCCAGGTCTTCAGACACCCAGATTATGTATCATCTGTTGGAAGGACACAATTTTTGCGACTATTTATATTTCCTACATTCTGTATTCAATCCTGACGCATTTCAGGCAATGCAATTTTACAGTTGTTTGTACCTTTGCAAAAAAAAAATGAAATAAAGAAATGCTTTCAGCCTTGTTTTAATGAAGCTTACCTTTTCATCTGAACTAACGTCTGCCATCTTTGGAGGGGTTGGCGGTGGTCTTTTCTTTATGAGCAGCAAAACATCTACAACAAATATGAAACATGGTCAGTTCACGGGAGACCGAGAAGGACTGTAAGAATCCCAAAAGGTATAAATTAGGGTATTACCTACCTTTATCTTTAAGATTTTCATCAGCGACCGTTTTAGTGTCGGTGAGGACTCTCTCTGTAGCAGCATGTATGAGTTTATGGTGGGTAAGTGTTTTGGGGTCTTCTAGACTTCCATGCACATACTGTGAACCAAGCACAATATAAAAGCATCTCAGAAATAAACAGCGGACAGAAGAGATGCAATTACTGATTATTTTCATGACCATGAAATCTGCCAATTATTTTTAAAATTAATTATTAAGTCTAGAAACAAAAGTGGCATCTTCAAATAGTTTTTTCTGAACTAGAATCACTGGCACTTAATAAATAGCTGAAATGATTATTCGGTTATCAAACTTTGTGTCAAGTGATTTTTTTACAATCGACTATGGCTGAAACAATAAGTTGCTTAATCATTTAGTTGACTGACAGAAAATTTAGCCACAATCATTTCTAATAATTTCTCTCCACTGTGAGAATCTGCTGCTTTTTTACTCGTACATTTGTGAATTAACTATCTTTTGATCAGACAAAATAAGACCTGAAAAAATAACCTGAGACTCATTATTTTCTGATGTTTTATGGACTAAGCTTTTAATTCAAAACGTAATTAATCAACTATGTACAAACCCCATAGAAATCAATGTAATAGACTTGTTACTACCAGCCTGAAATCTGATATTAAATTTTAACTTTCATCACCATACCTGTGCCCCTGTGTTGATGTTACACAAAATATGTCACTGAATCTTTGCATTCCCAGTGTTGTCATGAGAAGCAAACATTAAGCTAGTCGTTGAGTTTATGCTATAGGCCATAGAAGGAGAAAGGAGATGGGCTGTGTAATAATAGACGGCCAGTAAAGCGGAATGCCTCCACGGCTAGCCACTGGGGAGCAGAAAGGGGCAGAACCGGCCTCCACCAGCTGTTTTCTTCTCACAGTGTGAAGAGAGTGTCAGTCTGCGCTTTCCGACAGTCCCTCCCTCCTGTAAAGCTGCCCAGGTGTAATGGCCGACCTGCCGATCTGAACCACATCAAACCTCACGAGCAGGAAGCGTCCCTTCACTGTTATTACTGAGATAGAGATCCTGCATTCAGCACATGGCACGCTGTCATCCTGCCAACCGTAAATCTGTGTTTACACCTGCAGTATCGCCCAAGGAAATTATGACTTGTGCTCCTACTGGGAAGCAGGAAAAGGAGACAAAATGAGTCAACTCATAGTTTAAATTCCCATTTATCATGAGCATTGACAGAACATACAGTATGATCCTAAAGCCACACACAAAGAAGAAAAACGCTGTCTTCAGCTTCAGATCCTTGACCCTCATTGTCTCCATGACCCGTCGCTGAACCAGCAGCCAATAAAAGCCTCTGCAAATAAAACAAGCTGCTTCTAGCGAACTTCTCGCCTTGTTTGTCTCACACACTTAACTCTCAGTCTGTCACTCTCTTTCACTCGCCCTCCTCGCTGTGAAATATTCGGCCCAGGCGGTACAGACAGTTTCCTCCGACATTAGCCATCAAACATGAAAGCCGAGCTCTGACTGGAAAATAACACAGTGAAGTCCCAGGTCTAATTATGCTGGTTTAGTTTATGACTTGTCAGCTCATGTCCATTATCCACGGCTGCAGAATTGTGAGCAGCCTTTCAACTTCAGTTTCCAGCTTGCTCATCACTTCCCATACCAGGTGGTAATGAGTGAAGAGTTCACTTTTTCCTTTTCTCTTCTCCTTTTCAAATTGCAAGCCACAAAAATTCTCACAGTTTCTCACAGTCTGCGACAGATGTGATTCAGCTGTCTATGAGTCCACCTCCAGACTACAGACAAATCAATCTCAATACAACATGAATCTCCCACTGCAAAAACTCAGCTATCAGAAACAAGATAAAAAGCAATCAAATGGGGAAAATGTTATTTAAAATAAGAAAAATGAGCTGCCAACAGAACAGGCAAATTTCACTTACCGAGATTTAAGAGTCTCTGGTCTCAAAGACCTGCAGCCAGATTAAAAACAAGCACATGTGTCTGGATACAAAGACAGTCTGATGTCAGCAAAGGAGCTTTGATCTCGTCAGTGTCGATCAAACAGATTTATCGTTCTGCAAATTCTAGTTTCAAGCATTAAGATACTCAGAACCAGTGATGGACTCTCAGTAAGAAGGTACTGATGACGTTTATCAAGATAATTAAGAAGAAAAAGCTTGAAACAAGTGAAATGCTCTCACATGAAAGCCGCCTGTGTTGTCAGACAAAAAAAACACATGCTGCCTTGATTTAAGATATTTTATCTTACTTTGATGCCACTTTTTGTGAAGATGGAGCTTTGTGTGTTCATGTCCTGAAATAAGAAAGCAGACGTGTAGACCGGAGCAGTTTTTACTAATGTTGGTCTTAATTCATGTTTCCTGTAAATGAGCTGGAGAACAAAAGAGACACACTTTGAGAACATTAGAATAATGAACAAATGAACCATCATTCGACCTTGAGAGGCTGTAAACATGAGACAGCTGCAGGTGGAGGATGAGAGAGGAACTGAACGTTCTGTGCAAAGCCCGACATTATTCTTTTTCTTTCTGTCTTCTTTCCATCATTACTCATCACACCATTTTTTTTACGTTGTTTGAGTTCTATTTTACATTTTTATCTTTAATTAACAGTCTAGACACAGACGTTAAAAGACTGGGAGAGACAGAAGAGGTCGGGGTGACACGAGACTCGGTGTCTCGGACCAGATTCAGACTGAGGCCGACATGCTCATATGGTGTTTGTCCAACAGGCCTTTCTAGTAAAGAAGTCCTGAAGCAACAATAAAAGATGTTTTCTGAATAAATTAATAAAATCAGCCCGCACCGCCGTCACTGGCTCTCTCACTCTCTATCTATTTCTATTTGTTTGCAGGGGACATCACTCAGAAGGGTTATGAGAAGAAGAGGCACAAGCTGATCAGGGCATATGTTCCACATGCTGGAGGTAATTTAGCAACCTCTGACCTCCCCACACACAACCCCACCCCCCCACCAAGCTAAAATATTCCCACACCACCGCCAGGCCATCGATCTGGTATCATGACAAATACAGTTGCGCTGATACTCGACTCTATCGATCCAGTCTTCAGCCGTCGCCATTAGTGAATGTAGGTTAAGACTCCCCAGAGCTCAGCTTGCGCCTGCTCCTCTATATCTGAATGTTAACGTGCTGCAGTCGCTCGCTGCCTCCACACACAACTAAAACACACACACATCCATCACAGAAGCTGGCTTCTTCTGTGTCATTTATCACAGGGACGTAGCTTTATGGGTCACGAGTGCTGAGGGAGATTCTGTCCTAGAGCCACGACACAGCGACCACCTTATTATAATTTTCTTTTGTGTTGTTTTTCAATTATTTTGGTTTATAAAGTCAGAAAAATATGATTTTTCTGCTGAATCAAATCATCTCCATGTTTGTTTTTTCTTTCTTTGCACTCTATTTATTGCTTTTGTGAAACGTGTGTGTGCATATGTGTGTGCGTGTGTGTGTGTGTGTGGTTGTCTGTATATATATGTGTGTGTCTGTCCGCCTGCTTGTCGTCCTGCATTACCTAAAAAAACAGACAGACAGAGAAAGAAAGACACACAGACACTTGTCAGACTCCGCTGCTGTACACAGATCTGACAGAAGCAGCTTAGGGACGCAGCCTTGTCCATCATCCTGCTTGTTGACAGACATGCGCGCGCACGCACACACACGCACAAAAGTTCTGACAGATGCACCATGGGACAACAGTGTCACTGTGTTTTCTTATGCATATGTAGTCTGCAGTGTGTGTGTGTGTGTGTGTGTGTGTGTGTGTGTGTGTGTTCATCGCCCAGATAGGCCAAGTCAATGCACTTTTTTCCTGAAACATCATCTCTGAATTTTAGGGGTAAAGTGACAACCACTAAGAGCAGAGGACTCGCCTGTGATTGAAAGCCCCATTCTGTTTTAAATTCACTGCTTTTCTTTTTGATTGAAGCAGCACTCGTTTTTGACTTCAGGGCTTTAGACCCATCACAGTGCGTTGTGATGAATTTAGAGGGATCGAACATTGCTTACAGAATGCCAGAAAACATCTTTAATCTTGGTGACAAATCTCATTTTTGGTGAAATAATGGCTGTGTTCAGACTTTAAGCAAAGAAATAGGGGCAGGAAAAAGCAAAGAAAAAAGTTACTTCTCTTGTTAGCATTTACGCAGGCCAAAAAAGTTACATACATACATAAAAGACATGCTGTTTTTGCAAAAAGTCCTCATACATTGACAACTAAATAAGTATTTTTTCATTTGTGTTCTTCAAAAGACTCATCTAAGAAATTAAATCTACTTGAGAAACTAGTATAGAAAGATTGTGGTCATGGTTTAAGCAGCATTAACCAGTTTTTTTGGCCACCAGGGGGAAGAATTGATAAAATGACATTGTAGACATGACATATTATGGCCCCGTAAAGTTAATGCACCTGCAGGCAGCTGCATATTTACACATCCAGCCAACAAATAGCAACATTAGCATCCACTTGGATTTGTGTCTCTTCAAATTCAACACTCACTCTCCTTCTAGCTCTGTTTTGGTCTCCACCATCCCCCCGAGGGAAATATCTGGCCCTTGAGCTGCTAGATGCTCCACTGTGTCCACCGGCTGGTCTCTCACTTTGTTGTGCCATGCAAGTCACATACAGTGGAAAACAGCTGCCTGCTGTGGCTGGAAATGATGTTAATGCATCCTGCAAAACCAAAACAACGAGCTGAAAGACGCTTAAATGCCCCCTAGAGCTGAGGGGAGCTGCAGAGTCGAGAAATAATTCTCTTGAGGTTCAGCCCAACGATTTCCGCCTTTCAGATTAAGCGAGTTATTTTGAATGACCCCTCGCACCACGGCAAAAGGTCACTTGCGAGGAAAATGCAGGGTTTATTAAGCCTCTGGTGAGGACAGTCTCAGCGCAGTGAAGACTGAAGTGACATCGAAAGGAAACGCCCCATCGTTGCTGTCTCGTCCGCCCTGATCTGTACCTTCCCGAAACGGTCCAATTTACATACCCTACAATTGCGCAGAAAATAGGTATTTTCTGTTGGTTTTTGACAGTCAGATAATTGTTGCGATGTTCGGTTGTCACTCTTGAGATGATACGCCTGTTGCAATCATTGGCAGTCCGTCTTGAAATGTTCAGTGACAGGCCTCCACTTTCTGTAATAGTGGTGGCTTTTGGCTAATGTGGGCTGCAGTTTTACGTCTGTCACAGTTTGGATGCTGGTTCGGTTGTTCTGTGAGAATGCATCTCTAAATGCACGAATTTTAAGATTGTGCTCAAGGAAGTGCATCGTTTGCTATTAACAACAACAAGTTTTGTGCTCTCACATGAGGGTTTTTTAATGGAGGACTGCTGGAGAAGCTTTATTTATTTATCTTTTTTTCCAGAATGTTTTATTGATGATTTGTCTGATGCCACAACCCTGTCATCTAAAAATCTCTGGGACGAATGTTTTTCAGCCACTGTTCAGGTGTACATCTCTGATCACTCATACTTTTTTTTCTCTCCTAACTCATTGCTTTGCGTTACATTGGTTGCCACAGTCTGGGTGCAGTAGATTTCTTTTGAAGTGGATTATCTTCAGTTCTGGGTTGGTTGAGGGGGAGGAAAGGGTGAACGGGAGAGAGGGGGAGGAGAGGGGGAGCTAAGGAGAAGGAGGAGACAGAAGGAGAGAGCGATGGAGAGAAAGAAGCAGAGGAAGCAGAACAATGGCGGGGAGTTTTCTGGAGAGTTAATATCATGTAACATTCAGCTGTTGAATAATGAAAGAGGAGTTTTTTGAGGACTGCCCGTTATTTTATGCTGCGTTGCTGCACGCGCGCGCACACACACACACACACACACACACACACACACACACGTGATATTTTCCTTGGGAACATGAGCACACATCAGACTCAGACAGCGTGCACGCTGCCTTACATGCAAAACAGTACTTTTTTGCAACTTCACAATTCCTTTCCCCTCGTTTTTCCGAACCATAGCACAAAAACAACACACAACAGTCAACCAAGGAGAATTTCTTTCTTCCACATATATACCAAGAAAAATTAGTTCAGAGTGAAACAGAAAAAAAAAAGTGGGTTTTCAAGTTTTCACAAGAGAGTTGCTCCCCTGTGCACCGAAACACCAAAAAGCATCTTGTTTACATTAGTATACAGGTGCATATATACATACACACTCACAAACATATGTACAGAGAGCATGGCGAGGGACCGCCATGACATATTTGCAGGCAGTTTTTGGCAAGACATGAAGCGAGACAAACACAAAGTAATAATGAGAAAGGAGACAAAGAGGATTGGCAGTTTTTTTTCCCCCCCTTCTGTGTAGAGGAAAAAGTTTATTAGAGAGTGCATCTGTGTTGGTATTTGCATAGTTGTTTGCCAGAGACTATTGTATGCGTGTTAATAAGAAAAGCAGTAAACAAGCTTGCGTGCAAGTGTGCGAGGGCCTGTAAAGTGTGTTAATAAACTGAGGGAGGGTCTCGTCAAGGTGATAAATAGAACAAAACACACCGGGACGGATTAGAGAGAGGGAGAGAGAGAGAGAGAGAGAGAGAGAGAGGGGGAGAGGGTGAGAAAGGAAATAAAGAGATTAACCATAGGATGCCTTGAGATTGAAGGACGGAGGAGGGGCCGAGGGAGGGATGCAGTAAGGTATATAGGGAAGGAAGAGAGGGATGTATGAATGGAAGGAAACCACAGAGGGATGGATGAAAGGCAGAGGAAAGGTTTTAGGAGGAGGTGAGGAAAAGAGATGAAAGAGGAGACCTGCTAAGGAAAATAAAGGAGAGAGAGCAGCGAGGGAATGATGAGGGAAGGAAATAAGATGGAAAATAAGGAGGACATCTGGAAGGGAAGGAGGGGAGGGATAGGAAAGATGGGAAGGAAAGGAAGCATGAAATCTAATAGAAAAGTGACAAAAATATGGAAGTTGGAGCCAAGAAGAAGAAGAAGAAGAAGAGAGTTAGGAAAAGAGGGAGAGTGACAGGACTGGAAGAGAGAGGACATTATAAAGAGGGGATGGGGAAAGCAGAGATGAATGGTGGCAATCTAACTGGAGAGAGAAGAAAGGAAAACTGGAGAAGGGAGAGGATGAGGGATGACAGAGAGTGAGGGACAGGTAGATTTGTGCAAAATACCGAGGTGAGCAGAATAAATGCATGAAAAGGAAAGAAGGTGTGAAGGAGGCGATGCTGAGAGGAAGAAAGAGCAAAATTAGCAGAGACAAAACCCCAAATCACTGAGAAATTTGCCGTTTAATGCCGACTTTCTCGTCAGAAAAAGCACATTTGGTGTATTAGATGTAATCTCCAGCTCAGCGTACATCTGATTCATTCTGCACTCAGCACTTATTCTGGTAGAAACATTAACTTTCAGAAGAGCTTCTCCTGTCACTTCTTTGTTTCCCACCAAAACATATCGTGGGAGGTGGCACCATGCTGCGTGAATCAATTTTAAAAGACATTTTATACAAAGAGAGTATGGCGCGTATCAGGGATTAAAGAAAATCAGTGAGAAAATCGGGGCAGGGAATTTCCAAGTGAAGCAAATTCAATTTTAAGCAAATTCCCCCTAACTGCCACTGTGACAACTCAGCTTTCTTTCCTCTTTTGTTTATGATGTGCTTGTCTGAACTTTAAATTAATCTTACGCTCTCTCTCTCTCTCTCTCTCTCTTCATTGCTTTCTTCATTCCTCTCTGCAGGGTGTGGTTCCAGTCAGGCATCAACTTCCTGGCTGTGAAACCCAGCAACCTCGTCGCGTGGGAGATCAAACAGGAAATGGCACCGGGAAGCAGTTCGTTGGCAGTCATGTGTCAGAGAAAGACCTACTCCACGGCAGAGAGGTAGGGCTGAATCTCTCGTATCCACACTCCCTTTCTTCTATCAGCGGCTGTGCAGCTTATTTCTTTTGTGCAGAGCGTTTGACGGCGCATGAAATGTCTGAAGAGGTCTGTGATTATTCTGCGTCAAGGCCATGAAACTGTTGATATCCTACATTTTGGCAATGAGAGATCTCAGTTGTTTTCACAGCGACAGTTTCTGCAACAGAGAACGAATGAAATAGTCATGATTTATGTATCATCTGCAGCTTTGGTGACTGTTCTCCTATAGATTGATTCTGGTTTCAATTTTAGAGTAAGCTTTCAACGAGCTATTCTAAAAATGACTGAAAATTGTAGGCCAGTCTTCATCAACTGGTGCCTTGGGCCACATCCGGCCCACCAAAGCTTCCCATCCGGCACGCAGAATATTAATGAATTCATGCCCTCATGTAACTTTGCTCAACAGCAGAAGAGGTCCAGTCCGTCCCGAGAGTCATCGTTGATAAGCTTGCAAAACCATGGAAATGAGTCAAAAAGTCTGTAATTCGTAGTTCTACAGAATCAGATTATATTCCACCTCCATCCTCTCTACTCTTGGGCCCACCATCATGCCCCTCAGCCCCTAGACTGGCCATTCCCTGGAGCCGACAGCAGCACACTGGCCAGGCTACGAGTCACTAAGCTTGTCTGTTAGGTACAAAAGGTGTTGTTGCTGTAAGGAATCTCAAACTGAAAACTAAAATTAGGGGTGAAAAAACGTTTTACTTAATTAAAAATAAAAATACACAGAAAATGGATTTAGTTTTAGTCAGTTTAGTTAAATTTGTCAACACAACAATGCCTTCACAAAGAATTGTGCTTGTATTGTAGTACCTATTCTGAACTGCTTAAAGCTTGCCTTGAACCCCATATAATAATAATAATAATAATAATAATAATAATAATAATAATAAACTAATACTGGAACTAAACTAAAACTAAACATTTTAAACAATAAAACTAAACTGAAACAAGCACAAGAAACTAAATTGAATAGAAACCAACAACTAAAAACTAATAACTGTGACCCAAAGACAGAGAAGCTGTTTTAAAGCAGATCAGTCGTGTGCGAGAAGCCCACGTGGCCCTGTTGTTGGAGTGGCTTTAAAACATTACATAAGGTCTCCCAAGTGTGTGTGTTTGTGTGTGTTGAGCAGTGTGAGTCATCCCCCTGTGGAATAAACTGTCAATTGGATGAGTAGTAGATTTCTTGCAGAGGGTCAAGGGAGAATCTCCCCTGTCCAACGCCACACTGGGAAAGATGCGACGAGAAGCAGCAGCTCAGATGTGATGGTTGGATAAGAATCGCTCAAACAGCCTTGGGTAATAACACTTTGAATTTTTACTGTGCCACTTACCGGCAGTGAAAAAGAAATTGATTGCACCCTGTCAAGCGAAGCCGTCGTTGTTTGCAGCGTACCTGTGGTTTTGCAACGTCTGTATTAATCGGCAGAGTTGTAATTCTTTTGCTTTCCGCCTTTGAAGTTTGAGCCGTCACGGCTATCAGTTGTCATTCAACTGAAGAATCACATGTTAGAAGAGCGGAATACAACAAAATCAGAAATTTGCTGATGAAATCGTTTCAGTTATCAGTTAGGTAAACTCAAAAATGGTTGTCAAGCTAAAAAGACCATCAGCCCCTGAGATGTGGACAGTTTGGAAATATTCACACAACAAGCTCATCTGACAAAACCTGAATGAATGAACGGACAAATAAATCCAGACAGGCCACAGAGTCAATGAATGATTTGATGAGTACAACCTAAGAGTGGACCATACTGTCAGAGTATCTATTGTATATGGCAATATTAGTGTGTCATTTTCTGGAAAACCAATTTAGAAAGATCAAAAAGTCTGTTATTGATTAAATCAAATTAAATACCTGATAAATTTAGGTTCTTCATCAAATTAATGAAATATTATATAAATTCACACCACATTATGAAGAACATGGCAACATTTCTGAGGGCTGACAAATGTATGTTTTCTATGTCTAAGCTAACAATTAGGAAGCCTGGAGGCCGCGTTGATGCTGCAACTTCACCGTGGACATGGAAGAGTCGCTAACGCTAAGCTAGCGGTTGATGTGTCGGCTGCTTGTTGAACCATTGTGCTTCATTTTCTGTATCTATGTATGTTCATGTTGGTGGCTTGTGGGGGTTTAACGCTTTGCAACAACTTTATTCAGTTTTTTCCTTTAATTTGTCACCAGTCTGCACCTCATTGGATTACCAATAGACATACAGTATGTAGTGACTGAGGTGTAGAAACAGTGCGTTAGATATAACAGATTATCTTTAGCTGCCTCTGCGTGTACATACATCCTGCATGAATCAAGAGGAATCCAGTTCTTTCATTATCTAGAGTGCCGATACTCTCCTGCCTGTGAGTCTTAACCAGACAATCTTGATTTATTGGGACACACCACGTATGGAGGACCAGCGGGGGCGCTGACAATGACCTTGCTTGTAACAGTCGATGACACATGCATGGGATAGGACGGCTCGCTGTCCAGGAAATTACATTTTGTCACACTGTAAGGTGACATATGGGTTAGAGAAGAAAATGGAGGCTTGACCCTGGTGGATTGGGTGACAGGAAATGAGGGGCAGAGAGAGGGGGAATGACATGCAGGAAAGGGCCAGCCAAGCCGGGGCCACCTGCAGCGAGGACTATAGCCTCTGTATATGGGGCGCCAGCTCTACCTACTGAGCTGAACGACACCCTTCTGGTGTCATTTTTGATCACACTGCAACATACACACACACACACACACACACAGGAAGTACAGTCCGCCAGCAGCTTTTTATTCAGGTTGTAAAAGCAGCTCGGTGCGTTCAGACTCGTTAGCTTCAGAAAACACAAGACAACAAACATGTTATCAAAAAGAACGTAGTATTTTTTATACAGGCAGTATTTTTAAAGCAAGTACTCCAGTACTTTAATTCCAGTAAAATTTGACTGAACAACTTTCACTTGAATTGAATAAATATTTGACCAGAAGTATTTATACTTTGACTCAAGTAATGCAGTCGTGTACTTTCTCCACCACTACTGCTAATTAGCTAATGTTAGCATGCTAATACTCTAAACTAGGATGCTGAACATGGTAAACATCAGCATGTTAGCATGATGATGTTAGCATTTAGCTAAGAGCCCCACAGAGCTGCTTCCTGTTTGTTTACAGTGAATTCTTCTGCAGTTTGAGATGTGACGTCGTGCTGAACTCTGATCAGCTCACATGCATCAAACAGTTCCTCAGGTGTTCATCGCTGGGAGGAATGAACATTTAAAACATAGACACTGTGAGAGAAACTTTCTCAGGTGAAAGCTCTGGAAGAAGTAGACAGAAAAAGCAGTAAGTGAACCTTTTTTAGTAAAGATCAGGACTGGACTGAGTTCAGTTTGTTGTGTCCTCTTCATTGGACTCTGAAGCTTTAACAGAAACAGTGGACCTCTGAAACTCGATGAGGTCGTCTGTTATCGTCGAGAAGATGAAGCGTCTTCATGGAGTTCTGCCTCAGAGTCAAACAGGAAGTCGATGGTGGTTCTCAGCGGTCAAACCGTGGCCGTTAACACGTGACTCCCTCAGACTCTCTGCCACAATCTGGTCCAGGAGACGAGGAGTTGAGTCTGCTGTCCTCCAGCTCCACCAGGCCTTGCAGGTACTTGATGTACCTGATGGCGGCCCTCAGTGTCTCCACCTTGCTGAGTCGCTTGTCGGCGCTCTGACCCGGCAGGTGGTCCCTCAGTTTGGCGTAACCCTGGTTCACGCATCTCACCCTCTGACGCTCCCGCTCATTACGTTTCTGGATGAATGCCGGCTCGAAGGGACACTCGTACACACTGAAGTGTCCGTGGTGGTGGAAGGGGGCCAGGTAGGGCAGGATCCCGGGGCCGGGGCCCCTCAGAGGGCCCTTGTAGGGGTCCATGCTGGAGGGGTAGAGGAGGAAGGGGACGGAGCTGGACAGAGAGTGCTGAGAGGCACCGCGGTCCTCCCGGTGAGCAGCAGGGGGAGACAGACTGAAGCTCAGGTAAGATGATGAGGAGAAGGTGGAGCTCATCATGTGACCAGTTCCTGATACCTGCTGACGAGGAACACACCTGTAGAAGCAGCAGAGACCTCAGTGCAGGTTCATCGTCAGACCCTCAGAGTCCTGCAGGGACACAAACAACACACAGTCACTTAAAGAAGAAACCTTCCGTCAGGACTGCAAAGTAATTGAGTACATTTACTGGAGTACTTTGTCTTCCGCTTTATACTTGTACTCCACTAAATCTTGGAGTATTTTTACTTCACTACATTTATGACTTAATTTTCATGTAAAGATGTTCCAGAACAACATCTGGAGTGTTTAAATGATGAAGAAAACATCAGCGAGAACTTTTATCACTTACACCAAGGTGTGACTTTCCACCCGCTGG
Source organism: Heniochus monoceros (assembly GCA_029783685.1). Classification (NCBI taxonomy): domain Eukaryota; kingdom Metazoa; phylum Chordata; class Actinopteri; order Chaetodontiformes; family Chaetodontidae; genus Heniochus; species Heniochus monoceros. The sequence continues at coordinate 14,152,883 of JAPZEA010000022.1, read as the reverse complement.
TTTCATCTCAATAACTGATCACATGATCAATATTTCAGTGTGCCCCATTAATCATGTGATGACCCCTCAGACTGATTCGCTGACCCTCTGGAGGGGCCCGACGCCCACCTCTGGCCTAAACTCTCTGCCTGTATGTGACATAGTTAAAGTAGCTCCACCTGCAGCAGCTCCAACAGTAAAATGCTGCTCTAAAATTTATGCTTCAGTATTAACAATCTAATAATGTCTCATAGAATCAGAGATCAGTCACAGGAGACATTTTACTGCACACACAGTACTTCTACTGCATGAAGCTGATAATTCTGCTGTACTTTCACTGCACAGAGCTGACAATGCTGCTGTACTTTTACTGTATGAAGCTGACAGTACTGCTGTACTTTTACTGCATGAAGCTGACAATACTGCTGTACTTTTACTGCATGAAGCTGACAATACTGCTGTACTTTTACTGCATGAAGTTGACAATACTACTGTATTTTTACTGCACAAAGCTGACAGTACTACTGTACTTTTACTGCACAGAATCAGAATCAGAATCAGAAATATTTCATTTATTCCCGAGGGGAAATTGTTTAAAGCTGACAAAGCTGACAGTAGTACTGTGCGTCAGAATGAACCTGAGCCAGATGACAGTCTGAACCTGAACATGAACCTGAACCAGGTGCCAGTCTGAACCTGAACATGAACCTGAACCAGGTGCCAGTCTGAACCTGAACCAGGTGTCAGGACATCCCTGGAGGAACGTGCTGAATTAATCAGCTGCAGTTTTACTGATTACTCCTGCTGTCGGTTTAGCTGCGTCACAGCTAGCATGCTCACTGACGGCTGCAGTAAGTGTTCTCTGGTGAACAGTCCTGAATGTCTGCGGCAGTAAATGATTCAGCACAGAGCAGAACAAAGAGGCTCTCACTGATGCTGTGACTGACTAGCGTTAGCATGTTCAAGGCTGGATAGCATGTTAGCAGTTAGCTCTGCAGCTACGGCGACCTGCGATCGATCAACGACTCCATCATACAAACAGCAAACTCTACTGATGAAGACAGTGAGAGGTGGTTGAAAGCTCCTGGAGAGGCCGGCAGGGAGACTTTGAGTTTCCAGTCAACACTGAACTTTTCCATCATTAGAACAAACAGTAAAAACTGCAGCTTCGATCTGTTTGTTCCTCCAGTCACAAACTTTAAACTTTAAAACAAGTCAGTGATGCACAGATGAGCAGAGCGGTGGAAGAAGTACTCTGATCTTGAAGTAAAAGTACTAATGCGACAGTGTAGAAATACTCTGTCCTGCATTGAAAATCTTACTGAAGTAAAAGTACAAAAGTACACAGAAAGTGTACTTTTTCTCCACTGATGTTTACTCTGATCTCTGAGTGAAAATACACATTCATGCCAACAGACCAGAAAATGAGCAGACTGAAGTGAAGCTGAAGCTGACAGGTGTGTTGAATGTATCATAATGAAGCTGAGCTCCACAGTCCATCAGCAGTACTCTGTGTACAAATATCTGAAACATGATGAAGAGTAGTGACGTGTTGTCTTTGTCTCACCTTCAGATGCTGCTGCTGTTTCCTCCCGACTGAGGCTGAACGATGAAACGCTGAAGCTTTACCTGCTTTTACTTGCTGAAGCTCCACCCCTCCAGGTGTGTGATGGGACGCAGGTAACGAGAAACACACATAGTACGAATGAGCGGAACAGAAGAGTGTGAAGCTGTGTGAGACGCTGTTCTGAGGAGCTCACTGATGGAAGCTTAAAGCAGCTTCCTGTTCGGGTCATGTTCAGGTGTTCGGGTCGGTGTCAGAATCTGCTCTCTGGACTCGAGTCTGTCCCAACAGTCGCTGCTGAAACATCAAAGAGCGTCGACACATAAAAATGAGTGTTTGCAGTTTCCTCTTCCTAAATCCTGTATTTCCAGATGAAAGGCATCAGCGACACACACCCTTCCTGTCAGCCTCTCATCACACAACACACACTGATGACTGTTTACACACACACACACCTGTAACCTGAGCTGCTGTCTGCAGGTTACCTGCACTGATTGAGAAAAAGACTTTTCTGCCTGCTCACACATTTACTGAACGTTTCAATGCCTTAATAACCGTCAGTAATGATTCATTTTATCTATGAAGAGCTTTTCAAGATGCTGGAGGCACCGACGAGATCACAACACTCAGTCTGTGTTTACAGTCACATTTACATAGAAAAGAAGCTACAATTTACAACAACATCACATCTGATGTTAGTTTCCTTCTTCTTCAACTCAGAGTTCTGAGCCTTGAAGCTGCTCCTGACGGACGCTGCTCTCTGCCGGTCGAACCGCGGTGACGTCCAGCTGTAGTCGTTCAGTCCGGTGATCTCTGAAGGCCTCCATCGTTCTGGATGTTCAGACCGTCTTTCATCTTTATTAATATGATTCATAAACAAGCGCTTCATTCATGAAGCTTCAGGTATAAAGCATCCACCGTCCTCCATGTCCTCATGTGATGAGACGATGGACAACTTCAGTTGTTGTAAGT
>JAPZEA010000022.1:14076924-14089216 GCA_029783685.1 Heniochus monoceros | reverse complement strand
TCCCAAACAGTTCCAAATCTGAGTACTGGAACAAAAGTGCAGTACAGCCATGTAAGGAAACGTGGGATTTTTACAGCTGTTACATATAAAAACGAAGCCTCGCACATAATTGCATCAGGGGCACTCAGCACTGGCTTTAAAACATTGTTTCTTTGTCTGATCTGTTTGGGTGAGTCAACTCCACCTCAGCCATCATCTACCATCTCCCAAATCATAAGTCAGCTTATCAACAGCACTTATGTGGTAATGCAGTGGCTTCTCTCTTTACAAGGTAACAATGAAAACCAGAACACAGCCTGTCATTACCAAACCCTCTCCGACATTTTCCTCCTAATTCCGCATATCCATTAAGGTTCTGGTCTCTTGGCTGCGCGGGAAAGAAAGAGGCCCTCTTCAGGAAACGAGGGATTATTAGGAGTAATTTGTCTCCTGCGGGGGCTGAAAAATTGGTTTCATCTTTTAGAGAAGAGAAGAGAGGTGAGGAGAGGAGAAAGAGTTGGGGAGAGAGGGATGGGGAGGGAGACAAAAAGAAAGTCAGAGAGAGATAGAAACAGACAGGCAGAAAGAGACAGATGTAAGATTTGGGAGAGGGGAGCTCAGATTAAAGCTGTTCATTTATTGTGTGGGCATTCGTCGCTGCCTCTCGTTTCAGTCGATATCGTGACGAAGCTGTCAGCATTAGTCCATTCAGGGACACCTTTTCTGCTGCCTGATGTCTGCGAATAGTCAAACAAAAATTATAAAGAAACAGAATGATATTCAGTGTAATCTACCACAGTTTTCAACTCTCAACCATCGAGAACAAAAAGAGAAGCACTGTAGCAGATTTCCTACAACGTGTCGTTCCTGTCACTTCCTCCTCAAACAAACCATCTATCACTGGATTCACAGAGCCTGAGCTGAACGGCAGCGGGGATATTGAATTTAATGCCTAAGGAGAACGGTAGGGTGGAGCGTGAGAAATGCAAACTGATCAGAGTAGCGAAAATGTGAATTACCAACTCTGAAAAGTGGACCTGCAGTAATCCTTTGAATGGCAACCCACTGAGGCAGCCAGTTATTGAACAGGACTAAGTCCGTACCTGCTTTTCAAACTCGGCGACTTTCCTTTTATTTAACCCAGACAGTCGTGTCAGATTTGATCCTGAAAATGTTTAGGGAAGGAGATCGGCCATAAACTCGGTGAAGCTTGATTCGTGTTTAAGCTGCGGCTAAAAACGGCTGAAGTTCACAACATTCGTAGTTTCCAGAGGCAGTTAGTCCACCACTGTTTGCCTCACACAATAAACAGTTCTGAAAAATTGAAAATCCATTGTTTGTGCAAAATGCAACTAACTGTATTCCTATTGGACCATCCTGTTGGGCAATTTTGGATTATATTCCCATTGACTGGGGATATCAAACCTCAGATTATGCCAGTATGTCAGTGATTGGATTCACTAAAAAATGAATTATTGCCCAGTCGCCTTTTGTGAAAGATTACTCTATTTGTGCTAGCTGCATATTTTAATGGATCCTCATAAAGTGGCAGAGATAGATTTGGACATTTCAAAAACAAATTGCACTTGTTTAGCCGGCAGTTAGCAGATAATTACACGGCCACAACCCTGAAATAGTTTGATCACAGTGCCACCACCTCCAGCTATTAGCCAGTGATCTTTGTTGTAAAACTACAGGCAATATAGCACCTGCGGAGATGCCCTTTTTGTGGGACGCAGAGGATGAGGCTAAACATGCCTGTTGCCTTATTATCTTTTAAGAAAGAGAGGTTAATGTAGGCTAATGTCAGTTCCATTTCTGTAAACAAACAAGAAACAAAATACAGCCACTACCGCTTCAGTCAAACGGCTTTAAAAACCTGTCATTCATTTCATTTATGAAGTGCAAATCACTGCAAGGCAAGTACAGGATTTCCCTATGAGGTATCTGGAATTATTAGATCCCAGTTTTGGGATCTAATAATGCTAATAATAATAGTAGTGGTGGTAGTAGTAGTAGTCATGGTGGTGGTTGTAGTAGTAGTAGTAGTATTAAAGTATTACATTAGTATATTTCCAAAAGGACATATAGTCTGTTTCTACTGCACAAGCTACAGAAGCTGGTTTAAATAAAGAATTTGAGACGGCCAGAGTTTCAGCACCAAGGACAGCGTCACAGTGTATGCTAAGAGCTAGTATCAGAATCCTAATGGGGAGCAGTTTTGCACTTATGTTAACGTGGTAATTACTTAAAATGAAAAGTACTTCCCTTTTCATAGTTCAGTGTGTAAATCTTTGACTTCGGCCTGTTTGCAGGAAGCCCACAGCTATGATACAACTAATGAGAAAACATAAAAAATAGAAAATAATGGACACAAATGGACAGAAAAAGAGGGACAGAACAAGCAGCTATTTGAGCCAGCAGAAAAGCAGAATGAAAAGGCAGAAATGGGCCTGCTATACTTTCCCTGCTCTTAGAGATATTATAGTGACTGATAAATTGGATCAGTAATAATGTTGTTTTACGTTCCCTACAAGCGCCATTACACACCCATCTGGAATGAGGCTCACAGCCCCTCAGAGTGAGGCAGAGAGAGAGAGAAAGACCGAAAAATATCCTCTCCTCACGGCATCTGAATGCATTAATTAAACCACACGTTAGCACCAATGTTTCTCCTGGACCGATAACCCAGATAAACATTTTCTGATTGACAAAGATGGAGGGATGAAAATGTGGAGAGATGGTTTCTTGACAACCTGCATGTCCCATCTGATTTGTTATTAACTTTTTCCTCTGCTCCTATTTGCATACATTCATCTATTAGTTGTGTATGGAAGAGGGAAAGAGTGAGGGAAAAAAGAGAGAGGGTCCACTCTCTCTTCTCCTTATCTCCCTCCTCGTCTGCTCTGTCTTGAAATTGTATTGTTTTAACTCTCCTCTGTTCTCCTCCCTGCTCCTCCACCTCTCTTTGAGCGTTTGCCTTGTAATTAATTATTAATTGGAACACTTGTTCTTTATTGCTTGAAGATGCCTGCGAGTTTGACTTCTCAGTGGGCTGTGTGTGTGTGTGTGTGTGTGTGTGTGTGTGTGTGTGTGTGCGCAGAGCTCTTAGTGTAGCAGAGCAGTTATGCTAAGTGGCTCCTTAATTTGCTTCTTCTGATTGGCTCTCTCTAAAAGGAAGTCAGTAAGTAGGAAGAGGAAACTGAACAGTCAATAATCTGTTGATGAAAGCAGACACACACGCACCGTTTTCAAACTCCATTATAGATTTACCTTTTTCACGGTCTGTGTGTTTGTTAGAAACAGCCTTTGCTCCCTGTCTCCCCCTACCAGTTCCTTTGTCTTTATCTCTTGAGCTATTGTTTTCTCAACTCCCCCATTTTCTCTGTGTGTGTATGTGTGTGTGTGCACGCGTGTGTCTTGGCAACGGTATAAATACCCGCGCTTGCTAATTTACACTGACAGGTTCTCTCTGTTATAACACACACGCTGCTCGGCATAGTTGCGTTTCTGTTTTGAGGGAAAAAAAACTTTCACGGGCGTTTTATTTTCAAGGCCGTCCTCAAGTCATGATTATGAAAACTACTGTTCTTTCCATGGTTTTCATAATATTCATTCAAGGCTGACAAAATCTTAACCTTGTTTTGGTTGGCGGGGTACTTTTCCTCAAATATTTCAGCAAGTTTAACCCTCTTATTCTTGCTATTAACCTCCACTACTGTGTTATTCACTACCACCCAATTGATTAACAGATATTCTATGTATGTGTGTGTCTATGTGTGTGTGTGTGTGTGTGTGTATTTGGGTCACTGAGAACTTTTGTGTCCTTGGCTCCAGGTTCATTTTCATACCAAGCTGCTCTCGCTCGCTCCGATCAGTCAGCAGGAATAAGAGAAAAAGCGCAGGTGGAGGCTGGGAGAGAGGGGGACATACGTTTAAAGCTAGAAGCTAAAATGACAAAGCCTACAAGACGAGAGGAGGGCGCTACTCCCACGTTCAAACTAAACGTAAAGAAGAGGCAGTAGATGCACGAAAAGTCAATAGAATAACAAGATGAACGCACATTTGCCCCGGGCAGTGTGTATTAAGAGGAAGACGCATTTGCTCCTCTTGAAATTTTCAAGTTGCACAAGACATTCACTTGAATTAATGCAAATGCCAGTCAGCCTCAAACAAACCCGTCACGTGTCGTATATTTAGCATTGCAAAAATCTCCATTAGTTTGTAGCCAAATCGATAGTGTCTGAACAAAATGTTTATGAATACTACATTTCCAACACAGATCTTTGCCGCGCAGATTGGTGCTGGCAAAAACTGAGAAAGCTCTTCATCAGTTAGTAAGTAAAGACAGTGTAGTAATTGTAGACTTTCACTCTCGAGGATATCACCTCACCCAGTGACGGTCTCAGGCTGTCTGAGGGGCATGGGTGAAAAAAACTGACGGCACCACCTGCATACAGTGCAGAAAGTTGTGGTGCATTTATGGTGAAACAGTTCAAAAACCCTGGTTAGTAGTATTATTGTGTGACTCAGATTTAAAGTATAACTACTGTTTATCGCTGTAATAAAAACACACAGGAACTACTAACTGTTCAACCATTGAGAGGCACGTGGAAACTCATTTTCTCGCATGTACGGCAGCCCATGTGGCGCTGCATCACTTCTTCCTCCACTGGAAGGGATTGACCGTAGAGGGAAGTTCACCACCTTTACTTGAACACCGGGCCACCGTAGAGGGCACTTTATGTAATTACATCTTCCATTGGAGCGTCCAAGAGGGCACTCGTTTTTTTTTTTCAAACATGGGGGCACCAGTGATCTCTCCAAATAACCGTGTAGGTGAAGGATGAGTAATCATGCACCAAAGAGCGATGTATCCTGGTTTTTAATTCAACTGAACATTGATTTCATTTTTAGAGATGAGAAACTCAAAAGTGGACTCACCCACTGTAGTTTGTGGTTGGAAGGAAAACCCACATGAAGCCCAGTGAAATTTAGGAGGTCTGTGAAATGAAAATGAGGTAACTCCTACTAGAAAGCGAGGAGGCATAAACAGAGACATGGAAAGAGAATAAATGCTCTAACTTTCAAGACAAGATTCACTGATTTGACTTGTTCTTTTTTACGGACCAAATCAGAAACTGAGAATGGCCTCATTCATGCTCAGTCACATTTAATCCTGCCTGGAAGCTTCGTAGTCCTACTGCAATGTCCTCATGGGCCACTAAAGCAGCTGTACTGGGGCCACTGGGGACTTAGTGGTGTGCTCAAGTGTCCATCAGCAGCAATCTAAAAGGGAGAGGAGAGCCTTGCCACCAGGGTGACAGCTTGGAGTTAAAACTGGCAACCTTTTTACTACAAACCCTAATTATTTTAAGACTTAGGTCAACCACTGCCGCACAAATGAACAAGCTTATGAAAACGAGATGGTGTGTTCATCGAGAGACAAAAATCTGTCGCTAAACACACTGAAACTCTCCTTCACAGGAAATTAGCCTTAACAACAAGACCAAAAAGTGGGCGAACAGCAACAGACAGACTGATGAAGTCAGAGAGAGAGAGAGAAATATGCAGGACGAGGGGGTGGGAAAAGAGGGTAAGAAGAGGAAGAAAGAGGGGAGGTAAAATTGATAGACGTAAGCAGGAAAGAGAATAGACAGAAAAAAGAAGGAGAGGTTTGACTAATTGCAAAAAGTGAAAAGGGGAGACAAAGAGAAGGATGGAGACATAAAAAGACGGCAAAGAACGAGGGAGCACGAGGGGGAGGAAATTAGGCAAGCTAAAATAGTAGAAGTGGGCACAGAGGGGAGTGAGAGTGCTATGGAGAGCAAAAGATGGAGAGAAAGAGGAGGGCCCGGCGGAGGTGCAGAGCACCATCTAATAGTCCCTTGGAAGTCCTGGGCGGACAGAGGAGGAGAGGAAAGAGTGAGAGACACAGGGCAAGAGACAGAGAGAGAGAGGAGACGAGAGCAGGGCAGTTCTAATGCAATTAGGGGTCTGGAAATTGAAAGTACAATTCTCCCTGGGATCTTCTCGAGAGTGGTGTGTGTGTGTGTGTGTGTGTGCGTGTGTGCATGTGTGTGTGTGTGTGTGTGTGTGTGTGTGTGCACGTGCGTGTGTGGCTGGATGGGCTGTTAGCTTTCATATCTACCAAATGTCTTCATCCCTCCTCCCTCCTGTTCTATCTCTCCGTCTCTCCCTCTCTCAATTTGACTTCTTAAAATGACTCTCTCCTTTTACAGTCCCCTCCCTCCATTTAATTCCTCTTTCTTTCCCTCCCCCCACTCTCCTCCCCCCTTCCCTCGCTGACTCCATCCATCCTTTTCTGGCCCTCTCTCCATTTCCCCTCTCTCTCTCTCTCTCTCTCTCTCTCTCTCTCTCTCTCTCTCTCTCTCTCTCTGCATTTTTTGCCTTTCATAAATTTGTGAAGAGGCAAGCTAAATGTCAGCTGCTTTTTACATTTACATTTTGTGTTTCAGACATTTAGCTGATGCTCTTGCCCATTTCGAGTTGCCCTAAATGCCACAATAGTACAAATTAATTTTTTTTAGATGGCCAAAGACTGAAGAAATTGGTTTCTACTAACTCTAGTAATATTACTTGGGTAATATGCAGGGATTAGAGTCAGAAAAAGATAAGAGACAATGCTCTTTTTAATTGACCAAATTTGTCTTTGTGCAACACGTCACGTGACATTAGTCAGCAACAGTGATCACAATGAGTTGATTGAAATGTCCTGGCCATTCAGAAATAAGAGTCTGTATTTTATGTAGCTAATTTGAATAACGTTTTATTGGTTCACACTTGAAGAAACAAGTTATGTGACACTTGAGAAGTAGCTTTATCTCATTATTTAAAAGTAGTTCAACATAAAAACCCCACAAATACCCTCTGACAAAACTCACATACACACAGAAATACAAGGGTACATATACATTAAAATACATGCAAACATATACAAAGACAAACTGGAGGCATTAACAGACATTGAGTGATATTCCAGCTATATTTTCCCTGATAATTGGTGTTTCAGGAAAGACTTAAAACAACACCAGCCTCTCTGGTTAATTACCTTCTCTAATTAGCCGTGTGCATAATTACCACGGGCAAATGTAAACGCTGTCCCCAAGAAGACTTATCGTTTTGGCCCCATTAGCACCTGTGTGCGCGTAGGTGCGTCTGTGAGCGCTCCGTGTGCACGTGAGGGAGCTTTTGTCCGCAGATTCATCCTTTGCTTTCCACGCTGGCAGTGGGACAGGAAGGGAAGTAGGTTAGGCGTGTGCTAATTGCCCCAGCAACAGGGTGATTGACTCCCAGCTACCCCATAGGCTCGTTAGCATCTCGTTAGCAGCTGCAATTAGTGTCGTGACAGAAAGACAGGTGGGATACGGAGGGACAGCGAGACACTGGCCGCAGAGGTGAAAAGGTTGTGGATGCAATTGTCTCCCCAGGGGGAGAGAGAGAGTTAGTGAAAATCCTTCAAACATGACTGACAGACATGATTTGATCTACAATAGATGTTTCTGGATAACTGCTATGGAACAAAGAGATAATCACAGACAGAAAGATCTTGTCATCAAATACATAAATGCAATGAAATACCAAAAAAATGCAAAGAAATGATATGGAGGAAAAGAGGAACAACAAAAATAAAATGCAGCAAAAGTTGATTGAAGTAGTAATAAAGTTGCTCTAACACTTTACATTAGGGTACACATATTTACCATTGACTGGTCTCTTATTAGCATGCACCTAAGTAGCATATTGTCTCTTTATTAGTCAATATAAAGCTATTGTTCATGCTTTAGTCAAGGGTTAGGGGGTTAGGGTTAAATTATTAAGATCATAATTCATGGACAAACAACTTCCTTCCTATCAATAAGCTATTAATTAGGAGGTTATTGAGGGAAAACTCTAAGTCAGTGGCCTCGTTGTTGTGGAATATGTTCATGCAGAGCAAGGCATTAATAAGTGCTTTATAATGACCAATAAAGAGCCAGTATGCTGCTAATATGCATGCTAATAAGCAGCTAATTCATGGTGAGTGTGGGTACCTGAATATAAAGTGTCACTAAAACATGAAATCAGTGAGGAAGGAAACTGATAATACAGTATCTGTTTTCTTTCACTCTGTGTGTGTGTGTGTGTGTGTGTGTGTGTGTGCACCTTCGATGGCGAACGGCTTCCCCACAGTGAGCAGTTTGCAGTCTGCGTCGATGGAGACCTCGAAGTCCAGCAGGGCTTTGTCCATGATGAACGCGTCCAGGGCAGGAGGATCTGTCCTTCATCACCGACACACACACACACACACACACACACACACATCACGAGAGTGAGAGGGAAGCGTTAATCGAAGACGACGAACCTCAAAAAACCCGTAAATCAGATTTACAAACTTCCTCGCTCTCATGCAGGACGCCTGTATTTCGGGCCGTCATCCCACTTTGTCATTTATACAGGGGATGAGATTAACAGCATTCTAATACACTGTGTAAACACATACATCATTACCTGAACCAACAGCCTCTGTGGCAGGCTGATAAGGCATTAAACACACTGCCGAAGACTCTCCTACTCCGCCAGTATCGATCCAGCTGACCCTAATTGACCCCTAATTATAGACCGTTCCCTCTGTGAGCAGCCTCTGCCGCCGGCCGCGGCTGGCAGGAGATAAGTTTCAGGATGCTCTGTGCAACACACTGGATTTGAATAACATTCCCACACAATGAGGAAGAAGAAAAGACACCCAGACATGCAAATATGTGCACGCTCATATGCACCTGCATCAAATTTGATAAACAAGCCTAAATGTCAGTATTGGGAAAAGCACACACGCACACACACTCTAATGGGAAAAAAACCCCAGAGCAGACTGATCAAATTACCTGAAACTTGTTGTTATTCAGGAGGTTTACCACGAAACAAAAGGTTGACTTTACAAAGTCTTTGCTGTGCTGGCAAAGCAGAAAAGTCTGTTTTTCTCTGCCTAGACCTGTCAAATATGAGGCACAGGGAGAAGAGAGAGGATAGAGACTTCTTTCGGGACTAAAGAGGGTCGGAAGTTGTCCTGCGCCTGGCCTCGGAGAGTGTGTGTGTGAGATCGTGCGTGTGTGTAGACATGAAAGTGTGCAAGCCTGTGTGCATTATATCCTGCGAGCCCATACATTTGCGTTGATGTGCAGCTGTAGCCCTGGGTGTTCCATCTCTCCAGGAGGAGGCTTGTGAGCTTTTTTCTCCCCTCTAAGATGTGAGTGCAGTATTGGGGTCAGTAGTTCTGCCAACACAGTATTTTACCGCCTCACTCCGGTTCTCCGCACTGCTGTGACTTCCACTTCTGCTTCGCCTCGCACGCAAACAAACGCCGCCTTCATCTTCCCCCCTCGTTCTCGTCGTCTTTCTCTGAAAAAGCGCTTTGTATCTCCCCACTTGTATCACAAAGTCAGCACATGCTCTATCTCAGCATCTCTGCTGGTGTTCTATGGAGCAGGCTATTGTATCTGAGAGGCGTATGTGGTTATAGCTGTGTGGTGTGTGCTGCAGTATGCATGTATGTGTGTGTGATGGCTAAGACAGGATAAACACGTTGAGCTCCGGAACGTCTTTTAATGCGTTTACTCGAGCGTTGTATTTAAGTGCATATTTGACACTTCCTGTTTCATTGGATGGAGATGTTGCAGTTTTTACACCTCTGCATTTGACAGCTTTAGTTACTAGTTTTTGTTCTGTATGTAAAATCTTAATGAGCTCATAAAATGTGATGCATTATTGTAGATTAAACTCCCTTAAAAGTAAATAAAATGGCTAAAAGCAGCTCCACCTCGACCAACAGTAAAAATGCTGTTTACACACATGCATCAGTAAAAGTAACCCGGCCATATAATAGATGATATTCTAACAGTTGCCTTCTCTTATTTTGCTTCATGAACTCTTTCACCTTTCATAATTTAGGCACATTTTGCAAATAGTACTGCTGAATTCATGTGTGCTGTGTATCCATGTATGGATTCATATGACCCCCATGTGCCTTTAATTGAAGTTACTGAAGCTAGTTATTAAAGTCATTAGAACAGAGGGTATTAATTTAATTTCAATTAAAAGAGAATGATAAAAATGAAATTTAAATAAACGTCTAATATTAAATTTCCTTTAGCGAGCCATTAGGAGTGCTGTCCAACCCCTTTTTTTTTTTCCCTTTTTGGACACCAGTGCCCCGGTCATGTGTTTGCCTGTGCAAACTTAATATAATGTTTGCAGATACCTGGATAAGCTCTCATCCCAGTTTTGAGAAATATGCTAGCTTGTTTACTCCAGCAGAAACTGGGACACTATGCATGTAAACACCTTATTAAGGTTTCTGATCACTCCTCCTCAACCGGAGATGCGCCGTGGGTACTAAGTTGAAAATGAAGATAAATGTATTGTTGCTCTTAATCTTCCATTTCTCATAATCAGATGGAAAAATCCAGCAAAAGCCATTAAAAGCTGCAAGAGTTATAAAGTGTACATGGGGCCAGAAAACCAGGTGTTCCATCATAAACACATCTGGAACATGATCAAAACCAGGATAAACATATAACATATAAGGATTCTTGCCTGCTTCAACACAACCTCCTCAGTCTCTCCGGTCATCTGAGGAGGAGGAGGAGGAGGAGGAGGAGGAGGAGGAGGAGGCGGCAGCTTTTATTTACTATGCTCCACAGAGCTGGACCAGACTTTCAGAAGATATAACACTCCTTTATCCTCCCCGCCGCCTTTGAATGAACCTTAACCACTCTCTCTCCTCCTGAACTACTTCCTCTGTTTCTGTCGTCTTAATTTTTCATTGTTCCTGGCCTGTTTTTCGTGTCTCGTGTTGTATCTCGAATTCAGTGTTTTAATGCATTATGTAAAGTACTTTAAACTGTCTTTGTGAATTCAACGCGTTATATAAATAAACTCGCCTCGCCTTCCCGCTTTCATCTGCTCACAATCCCCATTTGACACCCGATTCATCCTCGGCCCCTGTTGCATCATTTTGTCCCTGACCCTCATTCATCTCCACATTCAATTTAATGAAATATCTTCCCTCAAATGTGGAGGACTTTGTTAAGAAATTTTATGTAATTCACAGGCTTTCACCTCGCTTACACTTTGTGCCGAAATGCAGCATCTCCGGAGAAGGGAGAGCTCATGCAGGGTGTAAATATAGGCAGCTCACAAAGTGATGAGTATTTGATCATATCTCTGTCAGATGCAAAAGCAAACAGCGTGTTCACGATAATAAGAAAACACCCACAGATGAGTGAGACACAAAAAAAATCAAAGGGAAAATCAACCCTAACACAAAACTTACACTGAGCTCAATTGCACAGAGTTTAGACAGAGAGGTCTGCAGGCACACACGTTAAAAGCAGCCTCGCTAAGCTGGAAATCAAAGCATCCACAATCTGATTAATGACGTCATCAGGTGACACATTTTGGAGCCGGGACACACAAACCTGCCGTGTTTGCCCTTGTTGTCAGTAGACAGAATTGCTATGCACGGTGCGCGTGAAAAATAAGCGCAGACAGAGATAACAGATGCAGACGTGACTGGACTGTTTAGGTCCGGATCGCATTAAATTAGATCTATTTACAAACGTACATTGTGTGCATGTGTTTGTGTCTTACTTCAACATATGTACGCCTTCTGGGGTGGTGGGCTGGTTGAAGCGTCTCATGTAGTCGTGCATCTCCGGGAAGCTCTTCTTCATGTAATCCTCAGCGCTGCTCTCCCTCACCGTCCCTAAACGGAAGCCCAGGGAGGGATGGTGCAGCTGAGGAAGTGACACAGGAAGACACGGGTGGAAGAGAGGGTGGAGGTGGTGATAGATGTGATAAAGAGAGAGGAAAGAGGGGTGGTGGGTGTCATGATGGGGCTCATATCAAATTCACTCTAGCCATGAACTCCCTGCAGGGTTTAGGGATACGGAAAGCGATAATCCTTCACGAATAATTCCGCTCTTTACTCATTAGCCCGTCCTTGTATGAGATTAGTTAGTGTGCACATGTAGCCGTGGGTCCGTATGTGTGTGTGGCGTGCTGACATGCATGCAGCTGCAAGTTTGCGTCCTTGCGTGCAGCCTGACCTTGTCGTCGTGAATTCCCGAGACCTGCTCGAAGGTCTTCTCCCCGACCATGACTGCAGCCAGGTTGGCGGTGTAGCTGGACAGCACCAGTAAGCAGAAGATGGCCCAGAGGTTCATCAGGAAGCGGCCGGTCCAGCATTTAGGCGTCTGCAGACCAAGATGGAGTTGTTGTTTGGGTTTGTTTTGCTTTTTGTCATGATAACAGT
>JAPZEA010000022.1:14009236-14024965 GCA_029783685.1 Heniochus monoceros | reverse complement strand
GGCTGGAGCCTATCCCAGCTGACATTGGGCGAGAGGCGGGGTACACCCTGGACAAGTCACCAGTTCATCGCAGGGCTGACACTTAGAGACAGACAACCACTCACACTCACATTCACACTTACGGGCAATTTTAGAGGTACCAATTAACCTATCATGCATGTCTTTGGACTGTGGGAGGAGAACCCAGAGAGAACCCACGCAGACATGAGGAGAACATGCAAACTCCGCACAGAAAGGCCCTGCCCCAGTCAGCTGGGGGATTCGAACTGAGGACCTTCTGGTTGTGAGGCAGCAGTGCTATAACCACACAATATCCATAGAAACACACACTCACCTACTGTACACCCACATGCGTACTATATCGCTCGGCCACCATGTTACAAGCCATTCTTGACTTTGATCACATTGCCAAGGGTTGTTTTAACACACTCTCTCAAGCCCCTCCCCCCACCTTCCCTTCTCCCTCCTTTGCTTTTTCATTTTTTTTTATTGAACAATACCTCACGTTATAATTTCTATCCATGGGCTAATTGGATGAGAAGCAGCTCATTACAATGAAAATACAGATTTGATCTTGCGTTTTACTGAAACATTAATTTCTTTTTCTATCTCCCTGTTTTTATCTACATCATTCACCATCACCTGTGGAAAGTTGGCACCACTGTGGAGGGGGAAAGTAAGGAGGGGAAGGAGATAGGGTGAAAAGAAGCAAGTAACAGAAGTGAAATTAGAGGGAGGGAAAGGGATAAAGTGTAAAGTGGAGTTTAATTACTTTTGTAGGGAGGTTTACACCTCCACAATATTTTATGTGTTCTGATTAAAGAAAGCAAAGAGTTTTATCAAGGGAAATTAGTGAGGCGGGATCACTTAAAGACAAGCAGAGAAAATACATCATGTGCTGAATTCGGTTCTTATTTATGGAATAGCTGCTGCTGGAAGAAGAGTGTTGACAAAAAAACATTTTTCTTCCAAGCGTTTGTCCTCATTGCGATGGAAGATGTGGAAACTGAAGAAAAATACAGGAAAGAAAAGGTGTGTCTGTGCACAAAAAGAAGTGGTTAGGTTTCAATTATGAATGTTCACATGTTCAGGTCTTTGTGGGTGGGTGGTTAGATGGATGAAAGTGTAGATGTCTCTTCTTTGTGTCTTGCTCCATGAGTGACAACATGCTATGTACTTCCATTGTGTTAGAGACACAAACAGTTGAAACATTCAAAAAACGTATCAGGCTCTCAGGCTACCAAGGCCAATGAATATCTTTACGTCACGTGTTCTCAGAAAAGCAGGTTTAACAGGCCCAGTAGTGCAGCAAGCTAAAGCTCCCAACATCTGTCAGTGAGCGATCTGTCCTTTCACCTAATTAATGTAAATATCCTCCAAACAATTTTAGGTTGTTCTGTATGACGTGCAGTAGTTATTCATTTATTTATTTTGGTCACTTGGAGGCACCACAGCGATCTGTATATAAACGGATATAGTTATTATGGATAAAATGTTGAATGAAGATATGATAAGATCAGATTTATCTTTTGCTGCATCTGCATCAGCCCAACCTCCAAAGTTGGTTATTATGACCCATATTTACGTTACGTTAGATGGTGACCTCTAGTGGCCATAGTTTTTTAGGAGGAAGTCAGGTGACGTAGTATAAAGAGCAAGGAAGTCCGCATATGGAGGAGGTGGGGTAGAAGGATGGGTCAAACACACATAAGACTTTCATCAGTACACTGCTGTACGACAAAGGTTTGATGTCATGATTGATACGGTTGTCGCTGGCATTCTCCCAACAGTACGTCGCTTTGGGAACGGTCATATATTTAGATTTGGGAGTAATTGGGAATCAACCTATTGAGTCGTTTGGGTTTGAGGATGTGTCGCATGGATGCGACGCTGATGGGAGCGGTGAGAAAACCAAAACAATGAGCTTAAATGCTATGAAGCTCCATAAAGCTGCAGAGTGTGGTGACTCTGATCTCTGGGGTTTGTCACTATAAGTGACACCAGGTATTTGTATGTATTTCACATACTCATTTGATGTATTGATAATATGAAAATATCAATGAGTGCAGCTTTAAATACCAGGTCTTTGGAACAAATCTAGATGCGAAATTTGATGATGCGATATGTTTTCTTCAGTTTGCAAGTAAACATGTATCAGTGACGCAGGTATAGACCAATTAGCAAAAACATCCAACTCTATAAACTGTAGCAAACAAAGGACTGAAGTTGTAGCTTTGTAGTGTGAATGTATGTGTGCATACCCACATGAGCATTTCAGAAGATGCAAAGGTGCACTGATTTACTGAGATCTGTGCATGAAGCACATTGAGAAACTACAAAGACTCGAATGGCAAGCAGCAGAGACTGCAGAGCAGGATGGATCAAATAGCACTTGATCACCTGTGCACACACTCCAATCTCAAAAGACTATATATCTCACTACATATATCCAAAACACTGTTAAAACACTTACTATTGGATGTATGCTCTGAGAATTGCAGCCATACTCTGTTTCTCATTGTATTTCAGGAAGCGGTGATCAGTGCGTGGATCCAGTACAGTGACGGTTCAGTGACACCGCTTGATGTCTATGATCCCAAAGACTTCCTCCTCTCGGCCGTGTCATTGGATGAGAGCATCATCTCCATAACCAATCAGGTACTAGGCTTTAGAAGTCTTTGTTATCTGACATGTGGCTTAAAGCTGTGTAAAAGATGCTAGAAACAAAAACAATGGAAGTTTTACAGAAGTTAACTCTTGACAGAAACTGTTGGCAGATTTTGCAAAAGTGACAGTATGGTATACAAAGTACAACGTGACCAAATTTTTCTGCTGTTTCTGTTTATCTTTACATTGTCTCTGTTTTCTGTTAGGAGCAACACTGGCCTATTGTGGTGGCAGAGGGCGATGGACAGGGAACACTGGTTCGTGTAGAGATGGTCATCTCTGAGACCTGCCAAAAATCCAAAAGGAAGAGCGTGCTGGCATCTGGAGTTGGCAACGTGATGGTGAAGTTTGGAGCAAAGAGCGAGGAAAGAGGTGCGATGGGAAGAGGCGGACAGGACGATGGAGGAGGGATGGACAACAGCACCAGCGAGCAGCGAACAAAGGATGGAGAGTGGAAGTCCAACAGCGCAGCAGTGGATCGAGAGGAGGGAGCCATGAGGAAGGTGGGCGGATCGATGGATGGATGAATCAGTGCAAGGCTGATTTTTTTCCCAATACATTGTCAGTGTAGATGGTTTGAAGTTAATACTTCTATCCTCTTTCTCACCAATCAGGTTAGCACAACGACGAAGAGCACAGTAACCCATCGTGCTTCAGGTGGTAAAGCTGCCGGTGGAGGCAGCAGCAGCAGCAGCCGGGGTGGAGGCCCCAGCCAAGCAGGGGACTATAGTAGCTACCCAGCACAAGTGGAGGTACCAGGCACCGGGGACAGCGAGCTGACCCAGACCACCAGAGGACTGTCGGACCTGGAGATTGGAATGTATGCCCTTCTGGGTGTATTCTGCCTGGCAATACTGGTCTTCCTCATCAACTGTGTCAGCTTTGCCTTCAGGTAAAATGCTGTTATTGTTTTTATTATTTAAATGAAACTCTGCATTAAAAGTGTGTTGTTAGGTTGAAGACCTCCATCTATTAACATCACAGCTGAATGATCTCTGTGTGGACCACCACATGAACCTGAAGACCCCAACCACCTGGTATTGACAAACAATGTGTTTATTGGCTAAATTTGGTTAATTTATTTTTACTTTTATAATTATTAATATATGAATATTATTTAAATTATTGTAATTGTTTACTAAATAATATATGTACAGTACTATGGTGTATATGTATATTATCGATACTGCATATGTATACTGCATTATTCTGCTACTATTATTATTATTAGTTTAGTTTAGTTTAGAATTAGTAGTTTTCTAGTATTCAGTTATTCTTGTTACTTAATGTAGAATGTTACACATTTACATTGCATTACATATTTGCAGTTACATATTTCATGTTGTTTATTATTTATGGTTTAATGATATTGTAGTATAGTGTATAGATTTTTACACACCTGCACATTTCAAGATATTTCTCATTT
The DNA here is from genome assembly GCA_029783685.1 of Heniochus monoceros. Lineage (NCBI taxonomy): Eukaryota > Metazoa > Chordata > Actinopteri > Chaetodontiformes > Chaetodontidae > Heniochus > Heniochus monoceros. The sequence continues at coordinate 14,020,872 of JAPZEA010000022.1, read as the reverse complement.
CTTATTTCGTATTTCTGTTTTATTTACTTGTTCCACAATGGGAGCAACTGCAACTAATCCAATTTCCCCTCAGGGATCAATAAAGTATTCTGATTCTGCTAAGTAGTGTCTTTAACAATCACTTAACCATTCGTCTTTGTATTGAATTAATTAAATGTCACTTGGTAGAGGAGACACCCCTTAGACATCTACTAGTCTATTTTATGTTTTCTTTTCACCTTTTAACAACATTTAGAAAGTCTAATTAAATTTCTCTGAACATTTCTGCTCTCTAAATGAAAGGATGACCATTACCAATATTAAAAACTCAACACCAGCCTGTAATTGCACTTTTTCAAACTTGTACTTCAATTGTAGACCAATTATCATCCTTCATCTGCAGATACCGTCACAAGCAGGTCCCCGTGCTGGAAGCAGGAGGCAACATGAACCACGCCCATGACTGGGTGTGGCTTGGCAATGAGGCCGACCTTTTGGCTGACCACTCTGATCAGTGCCAGGGCGGGCTGCCTGATGAGTGCACCACCATCATAGACCGGAATGAAGGAGGGTACGAAGAGAACAAGTACTTGCTGAACGGGGCTGGGAACACCTTGGTGATGGGCGTGGGCACAGGTATGGGCACCATCAGTGGGAGCGGTGGCACAGGTGGACACCGAGGCATCACCCACGGACAAACCTTGCCCAGGTCTGTTCCAGAACCCCATCAGTGCCTTTCAACAATCACTACAGGTGGAAAAAATGCCACCGGCCAAGCGGAGCATCTGAATAATTCCCCACGAGCCACGGCTGCAGCTGCAGTTGCAGCCGCCAAACGCAAACGCGTCCAGTTCACGTCTTTTGCCACTGTTCTGCCCAATGATAATTCGGGTGGGGGTGGCCCGTACACCAACTCTTCACTGGTGACCAATGGGAGCGAGGATGACATCAAGTGGGTGTGCCAGGATATGGACCTGGGTCAGTCTGAAATCAGAACCTACATGGAGAGGCTACAAGACAATCTGTGACTGAGGGGAAAGAGACTGAGAAATGGAGGGGCAGAGGATGAGTGCAGGAGGGGGAGGATGGACAATGAATACAATTCACCTGTAATGCCTTTGCAGTGGATGAAGGGAGGGAGAATGGGAGAAATATGAGAACAGTGAAGGGAACATTAAGTGTGGCAAAGAGTAGAAAAGAGTATTGAACAGACAGTGCAGGGGATGATTACGATTAGCTCCCCTTAGGCCATGGAAAGCATACTGTCAGCACTAGCTCACACTGAAATCAATGGTAGCAAACAATAAATAACATTATGAATTTGTTTTATATTATTTATTGTGAAAATATTAGTGTAAAAATCAATGATAAAGTCACTGTTGGTTATGAATGGTTATTTTCAGAATACCAGTAAACCATTGTGCTATACAGTAAATTCAGGGTATGTTATTGGAAAAACACTATTAAGCCACTATACATTTAAACGAGGATTGCAGTATTTTTTACTCATATGGTATATTGCCAGCGTTGGCTGTGGCTGTTGATTGATTATTGATAGATCTAGTTTTAATATACAAACCTTTCATTATCCTGCCAATTCCGCCGAATGGTTATATAATGAATCACTGATTATGATTAATGAAGAATAGGTGCACATCAAAGGTATAATCTGTTTGTTTTTGTTCGATCATGTGACCCATTTGCATTGCTCATAAGTAAACTGTAACATGTAAAAAAAAATATATATGTATTCCAAGTACTCAACTATAAATTCAGGCACCAGTTGGAGTTTCCATTCAGCACTGAATGCAGGTGATCTCTCCTCAAACAGCAGAATGTGTGAGGAGTTGGAAAATGATATGACTGTTTCTCCCTTGGATCCAAGACAGAGGCATTTAAACTTGCACAATTACAAACAGGAAAGGACATTAGCCACGTTTGAGGCATACTTCCTGTTTCCTGAAACCTTCCAGCCAATGACGGCTTTCTCCCTGTATTCAGAACCAGTCCTGTCATCCCCTGGCCCCTCTCCTTGTCTGTTACTGGACAGCAGTAGAAACTTTGTGAACTAAAAGTACACAGTGAAATACTGTGAAATACTGTCTGTAAACTAAAGGTGGGGGGGCGACTGAGGTGTCTCACATAAAAAGGAGGCTGCTTGGGCTTTGCAGAGCCTGACCGAACACTTAATAATGAGGATTATTTAAACAGAAACCACGTAGGCGACAAGACAGACCAGATTACCTACAGTGTGATACATGGAGCTAACACGATATACTGAATGACATGACAAACAAAAACGGAGTGACACTCTTGAATATCTCACGAATAGATATGGGTTCATGAAACATGTTTGTTCTTGCTGAACATAGTTTTTTTTTTTTCCCCTTTTGTTTGTCCTTTTTGATAAATAGAATGTTTTTAATATGTTCTTTCCTTGTTTCGTTTGTCCTAATTTGGGAAGATAATCAATTGTAGCTTTTTATTTTAGAGATTTATTAAGATTTTAAGGATATATGATTCTTTTTTTCTCCTAGAGATCTATTTATTTAAATTAACATTTGAGAGGGTGAGGAAGGAAGGAAAGGCCAAGGGCAAAAGACTGAAAACAATAGACCTGCTGGTGAATGATAGCACATAAGAGAACACGTGAAAAGAAGGCGACAGAACAGGCAGAGGTTGCCTCACCTTCGTTAAGCTCAGGTGACGAGTCATGAAGAACCGACAATAAAAAACGGAGAACTGTAAGATTGTTAAGATTGCAATATTTATTTATAAATGTGTTACTGTTTCAGAGTACACTGTATGTTGTAGATAAATAAACATGCTTCAAAGTGCTTGTGAATAAGATTGCAGGTCACTAGCCAACAACATGGTGATATTTTGTACATTTTACAGTGCAAATATGGTACACAATACTATCTACCACCACAATGTGAAAGTGATCATATTGGTTCTTTTTCTAAAAATGTTCCTGTCTTTGTTTAAAGTATTGAATGAGTTCTTGTCTTTGTACAGGGTAGGAATCCGTTTACCTCCATAATGAGATGTAAAAACGGAGGTAATCCATCGTGCATCACACTCAAAATTGCTTGAGGTCGGTGAGTCCAAGAGATCCATTTCAGAGAGAAAACCAAACCAAATGTGAGGGTGTTGGGCTAGTCCAAAAGGAAAGAAAATCTGGACTACTACAGATTTAAACATCTCTGTTTTCAATCATTTGTTTAACAAGATACATAATCAAAGTGAATCAATGGCCAAATCATCGGGTCTGAAGCAGAATGAAGCGAGGACTGAAAGGGCAGCGAGCTTGGATAGACACAGATAAAGAGACCTGAGCTGACTCCAAATGGGGGAACTAAACGGGCTGCACAGCCTCCACCAAAGCAATAGATACTTTGACTGATGATGGCGACTATACTGTATGTTCTGAACTCATACACATTACTGTATCTCGCCTACTCTAATGTAGCTACAAGACTGCTGTGGTTGAGAGGATCAGTCGAACAGGTACCAGTTCGACAGTCGCTTAAGGTAGAAGTGTAGCAATGCTCCCAGATGAAAAACCTTTTGACTCTGAACATGCTAGGACTGTGAGGTTAATCATACTTTACAGCCTGTGACACCCATTCCACCTGTTGTATAATTTTAAAACTGCCTGGATGTAAACAACAACAAAAAAAAAAAAAAAATAAAAGGCTATTTTTGGAAAATTGTTTTTGGGGCATTTCAGCTTTTATTTTATACCAGAGAATGACAAAACTGTTGTATGTAGCCTTTGTGGATGGGCCGCAATTTACTGATTGCTTACTAAGCTACTGCTGAACTTTGGCGCAGTTCGCAACAGGAATTGTTTAACAAGCTTAGAGGTTTGGCTTCTTCGACGTCTTCGCAGCTGTCAGAAGTTTCACAGAACGGCCAGGATAGTAGTAGTTTTTAGTTAATTCATGCTAATTTGGTTTCCACAACGGATATTTTTTTGACACAGGCAACTGTAGGTGCAAAAACAAGAGTTGGTTTTTATCTTATCTATAGATTTATTTTCCAGTCTCCTCTCACAGGCTGCTTCTCTACATGGAAGTCGATGCCTCATATCTTCTGGCAATCCGTCTCCGACAGAATTATGTTCAAATTTAAACGATTTGCAAAAGCAAGTATTAGCCAATGCAGGTGTGATGTTCATATAGTGAAAGGGACAGAAAGGCGGTAAGGGGGAAGTTTTGTACATACAGAGTTTCCAGTTCATAGTAACAACGTTGACTTTTTCAATATTCAAAATAATGCTGCACATGAACATTGCATTCCTCCAAACCTTTTTTTCCGAATGCAAAACAGTTTCATATGAACATAAGTCTGACAAGAAAGGTTTAGAGACGGATGTGGATGCCTTTGAACTGGAGGATTCAGTTGTTCTATATCTTGTCACTCAGCCAGGTTATGAGCACTTGCTAGGCTTTGTGTCTACAGAGGATCTGCATATACGGTGCTGCCTCACTTTTCCGAGAGAAAACCAGAAGGCTTCCTTTTCAGAGGATGGTTTTACATCATTAGCCACTGCAGACATCCCCCATCACACCCTGTCTTGCAGTAACACGCGAGTGGAGTATACTACCTTAGAATCACATTAGTTCAAAGATATGGAAACAAGCATCTCTCAATTAACTTGTTTTCAGACCAAGGGGAGTAACTTCTAATTGTGGAAATGCGTTTTCTTAACGATTCCTCTTGGATGAAGCCAGTGCACAGCAGTAGTTCAGCATGCAAGCAGTAAAAAATGGGACCTCTACAGTGGCTACATCTGACTGTGCTGAAAAAAATCAAACAACTAAGAAATACACCTTCTCATAAGCAAAGGAGCTGAGTTCAGTTGTTGTGTCGTGACAGTGGGAGGTGCACATGGGCAGCAGTTAAATGTGCTACAGGTAGAAGAGGTGCCAGTGGACATGAGCCCTAAAGGTTTTTTGTTTTGTTTGTTTTTCTTTTTGCTATTGTCATTGTTTAAACATGGTTCATGGAGGCCAATAAAGACCCATAACCAAAAACTGACAGCCTGCTTCTTTGTCTGATAATACCCTTTCACTGCTTCATCTGTTTGAGTCATAATAACAATAAACTTCAGCTCTTTCATAAAACAATTAAAAAAAGCTTAAAGAGCTAAATGAGAAAGGTAGGCACAGTAGCTGGAACTCTTTTCGTTATTCTCCACCTCACTTTTGCATTGAATGCAGAGAGACAAGTTGCAAAATGTTGTAAAATGCAACATTAAAAATGTACTTTTTGTATTTGGATTGGGAATTCTTAGTGCCTATTTCACCATAGAAGAAAAAAAAATGAAACCTTAATAGTTTTTAACCAAAAGCTTTGCAATGCTGTGAGGGGAATTTTTCCCAAACAGGTACTTGGTATCTTCATGTGGAAATGGTTTATCCAATATGAAAGGGAAATGCTATTCCAGTAATGCAAAGTTTGCCTGAGAACACTGGACAAGGTTGGTAGCTTTGTTTTGCAGCGGTATTATTGTAAACACACTTAAGATCAACAGTGACTGAACCTTTGATGAGGAATAGGCAGCTGTGTCAGCAGCAGCAGCTGATTTCACTGATTAGCGCTCCTTCAATCAAAGAGGAGGAAATAATAAAATCCACTGGTGGCATCCTTGGACTTATTTGAGATGAGCCTGGCCTGAGAACAACCAATCAGCGCTGATAACTGTCTGGCTTAGAACAATGCCTGCTGGTTACGAGTTGTATCCAACTTAAACTGACGTCAAGGCTTCAAGGGAACGAGGCAATGCAATTACTCTACCTGCATCGGCTACTGGACGTGCATGATGGGCAATGATTTGCTCAGGGTTGAGTTTAGAGGTATTTGGCTTAAATGTTCAGCCACAGCTACAATATTCCCTTTTTTTTCAGCACACAAAGCAGACGTTGGTTGGATGGTCACATTTTACAAATGAAGCGATTACCTCCGGGGACTCCTGATTCTTTGAGATCTTTTGCTAATTTTGTCTGGGCTGTAATCGCCGGGTTTCTGTAAGCTGCCACTTGGAGGCCCAGCGGGAGTTTTGATGATGGAGAAGCATTTACATCAAAAGTTAATTAAGATAATGCTTTGTAGCCCACCGGATTACCACGAATAAGTATGAAATTAGATATATTAGATAAAGTTTACATTTGACCTGAAGTGCTTCCATCGCCGTGTGGCATACTGCTCGCCATCTCACAAAGAGGGGATAGAAAAGCTGCGTTCTGGAAAAAGGAGGAGTGGCGGGAGGACATGTTTCCATTAGACATGGACACAAATCATCATGATGCATGAGACACGATTCAGACATGACACGGTCATGTCTAAACATTGATACAGCCAAATGTGTCTTGACTGCAGGAAAGTGACATTTCGAACCCAGAGGCATATGAAAGGTTTGTCCTGTTGGTAAGGAAATTAAGGAAATATGTGAGTTTTTAACCCTGCAATGAACTGGTGACTTGTCCAGGGTGTACCTCGCCTCTCTCCCAATGTCAGCTGGAATAGGCTCCAGCCTCCCCGCGACCCTTACGGAATAAGTGGTTACAGAAAATGAATGAATGAATGAATGTTAAAACACCATTAAACAGTACTTGACTTCGTCAGCTTGTGGGTTGTAGTAGCTAGCGGAACAACATCACAGGTCGAAGGTGTGTGTCTGGAGATCCGTTGGTGGAAAACTGTAAAATATACAAAAATGTCATCGAATTCTAATTATTCATTTCTCCCTCTGACTGCATCCTAATCCTCCAACACAGGTACGGGATGAGCTGCAGTGGGGAACATCTCATTTCAAATTGTTTTGCTTCTCCAGAGACTCCGTGCTCACTCAGTTCTTAAGCGATCAAAACACTGACTGATTTGCTTAAATTCCTCTCGAAATTCTGCCATTACTTTCCATTTGACTCGGATCTGTGTGACATTATGGAAGCTAAAGATGCCCCCATGCCATTTTAAGGTGACATCTAACACTCAGCCAAAAATCTGACTAAAAATTCTGACATTTCACTTAAAATAAGTCACAGCATCCAACCTGAATATGCTTCATATCAGCACATGCAAATGGAGAGCTGTGGTGTAAGCATGGGCGCTGTCGGCAATGATCATTTAAAAAGCAGTGAAATGTGATGAGTACAAATCTGTATCAAGGCGATTTTCATTGTGATTTACTCTGGCAGCCTGTCAGCCCGGCGCGTCAAACTTTTCATATGACAGTCAAAGTGGAACAAATTGATTAACGGCTGTGAATATGCGAAGCTGGAGGCAGATGCTCTGTCAAAACACACATTCAGAATGAAGTAACTGTGTGATTTTACCTTTAAATGCAGAGCACAGCAGTGTGACAGCACAGACATTCATTTAACTCGCTTTCCACACACACACACGCACACACGCACACACACACTGGTAATTAATGCCCAGTCTACATTAGCAATTAGTGACTTAATCCTTTGCCTTGCTGTGGTATTAACTGGTATTATTTGTGTGCTGCAGAGGTCATGTTTATTTTTTTTTAGTCTAGCATGTTAGCAGGCTGAAGGCATGGTCACATTATATTTCCATTTGACAAAATTTCCCTGCACTCAGAAAAGGACACAAAGTCACATTTCTGATGTGGGTAATAAATATTGATCAGAGCAAGCACAAACTATAAACAGTGTGTGAGAACGAGGCTACAGTGTGCAGTCCAGTAGTGTGATAATGTAGTAAAAATGGTGAAGAGTAAGAAAGAAATGAGCTTACCAGACCTCTGCAGCCCACTCCTCATCCCAGCTGAAGGCTAAAGGCTCCAGGCTACATCAGCCATTACTAGCGTAACACCCCCCCACTGTCACACAGACCACTGCAGCCAACACAGCAGAGGAAAAGCCAGACTCTAACCTGAAAGATATTTAAAATTTTCATGCCACAGCCACAGCCAGACAAGTTTTGTGTACAGTCAATTTATCACACTACCAAGATCACTGTGTCTCATGCCACAGTGATCATTACAACAGCATTTTTCCCCCTTTTATACAGAAAATCCAGTAATTATTTTAACCACTGCCCCAACATCCCACATACATTTATTGTTTCACTTGAATTTTTATAATTTCATGGAGGAAAGTATAAACACTGGATAATAAACTATTACTGTACTGGAGGCCAACCAATGCAGAATTTTTTAGGACAATATCAGCACTTGAGGGTTTAAAAAATCTGATAATGATTTTTCGGCTGTATACATTTTTTTAACATAAATAAGGATTTTTGATAAGGATCCCTTAAATTTGTTTATTAGTTTTATGATCAAAAACATACTAAGTGGACCATTTCACTGCTTCAAAATAAATGAGTCAGTGCTGTCTACGGGACAAATGATGCAACTGAGTTACATCTTTTGTAAATTACCTCCAACACATCTATGACATTTCTGTACTGCTATTCACTGTTACATCTTGGCTAATATACTGTATATAGTTGCAGGAGGGTACTAGTTTATCTGTGACACACAAAAATCAGCTGATAGCATTGCTCATGCAGATGTATCTGTCACACTACATTCATGCAGTTTCTCCATTTATCATAGAGTAGCAATCAGCCAACATCACATCCTGTCTGTGAATTATCTGTGAATTATTTATGAACAGTGATGGTGTGAGTGAGCACGTTCAGTCCAAAACAGCACATCTTGGACTAGATGAACCCCGTCCAGCTAATGCGTCATATTCTTGATTTCACAGGCGGACATCACCGACTGGATGCCATATACATTTTAACAAAAGGCAGATATCAGATTCATATATGGGTTTAATTCAGTCCATACACACACACACACACACAGACACACTCCCAGACAGACATCTGTAAAGCTGTGCAATAAGTGAAATTAAACATCTGGTTAGCGGAGAGAGAGAGTGAGACCTAATGGAAAACAACAACACTAATTTATCATGGTGTCTAACTACATCTGCCTTGACAATGGAGCTTTATGCTGAAGTTGGGACCCAGTTGGCCGTTCAGTGACGGATGGAGCCTCAGGCCTCAGGGTTTGTACTGTATGTCTGACTGCAAACAAGAGACTCTCTCTTCAACAGACTGCAGCTCATGGAGCTGCTGTGGGAAGATGTGGGCGTGTGCTCGTACGCTCCCTCTAGCGATTTTTAAATCAGTGAGAAATAGAAAATATTGACAGATAAATATCGTGTCCCACCTTACATATAATGCACCAACTGAAGAGCTCACTGCAGAGGAACTGAATTTAAATATGCAAAGCACATAACCAGAGATGCAGAGGACAGAGTGGCGGTGGTGGTGGTACAGCATCAATGGAGGGGAATTCCTGGTCAAAATAATTTCCAAACTCTGGCCAAACCTTAAAAATGTTGTGGTACAACAATGAGATTGGTGCTGCAGGCTTAGATGAGCCATGACCTCCTCCAAAAAAACCTTAGAGCAATGATGGACTGGTAAGTTTCCATTTGAAAAGGGTTCATCTGCCTGGGTGTCAGGAGAAGGTCAAGGAATTTGCCAGAGTGGAGTCGCCTCTAGACTGCCACCAAGACACCACTATGAGGATCAGAAAGGACCGGGACATGGACAGACTTTAAGGCTGGGGGAAGAGCCTGCTGTCATCGAGAGGGCGAGACACAATGGGGATAACAGCGCACACTTTGAGTCAGTCTCTACCTGAAGGCATTGATAGTGTTGCACTCAGTTGTTCACAGAAAAAGTGTCAGAAATAGTTGTGTAAAGACTTAAAAATAGGGAACTTGAGATTAAACCCTGCCTACTTTCACACCTGGCTAATTGCTGCATGAGTCGGCCTTGTCAGATTGTTAGTTTAGGAAATTTACACTTGTTGTCAGGCACAGCAAGCCGCTGCTGGTCAATGCAACAATAAAACACATCAATAAAACCCAAAACGGCTCTGTGAACCTCGCTCAGTGTTAAAGGTTTGGTATCCACCAAACTTCACTATCCCATTTCATGAAACAGCGCCTAGTCCTGGACAAACGTGGTCATGTTTTGCAACAGATTAATTATGGCAACAGGAACCACCAACCTTAAAGCGACTGTGTCCTTCCACAAAAATTTGAACCATGTTTTTCAGTCAAAAGTCTCAGCTGTGTACACAGCTCACGGTGTACTCCTGCTTTATGAACGTAACCATGATCCAAAGCATATTTCACACATAGGCACACACACATACAAGTGTGTTTTCTTCTGACTTCCACACACTGATTATGCATTGGCATGTGAATGCTGTCAAAACTGGCCTCACTGCACTGGAGTGCTGTGGCTTAATGCATACAGAGTAGACACTGAAGAAAGACTGAGGCTGGTGCTGCACACTGCAAAGATGTTAAATGCACAAAGAACATTTTATTCTACACTTAACAGGTTATGTCTTATTGGTGACTTCAGAATTAATGGAATATCAAGCTATTCTATTATATGTAATGAATTAGTATATGATATGCAATATGTACTCTCTAAAAACATTTACCCTCATTTAATAAAATATGTACACTGAAAATAGGGTTGATTAAAATCAAATACTGAGTAGGTGTGTTGCACACACTCAAATAACAAATCAAATCAAATAATGTAATGCAACTATCAGTGACAGTTTGAGGAGGCCTAACCTCATGTAGTCTAGCTACCCAGACAAATTAAGTAAATAAGTAAATGGTAGTACACATTAAAGCAAATTAAGTGAAACAAGTACTACGAGCTATACATTTTTTGTTAACTCTGTAAAATTATACCATTGCTTAAGTACAGTCATTTAATTCCAAAAAATACTTGTAAAGCATACATCAGCACATATGAGTAAAATGAATGAATAATGATGCAGCTAAACTGGCTGCATTGTGATCTCATATTTAATCAGAATATTTTTTTTATTAAAAAATGCATTTACAACAACTGAAAGTTCCAATTGAATATAGATTGATACTTGTCAAAGGTTATGTTACAAGAGAGCTTATGGAGAGGGATTATTGTTAGGTAGAGAATAGTATGTAATACCACATTAGGTTAAAGTAGGTTATTATATTTGATAACAGAACACTATGTTACTGGTATAATACAATGAATTATGACATTTTACCACAATAAATAAAGTGCTACACGGTATGTTTCATTAAAATAGGTAAAGGAATATTGTTTATTATTGCATAATGATGTATATTACACTATAAAATGTAATGAAACAGTATATTACTGGAAATAAAGAATAATGCATTATACCACAAAAAGTAATGAAACATTACATTAGTGTAGATAATGTAACAGTATATTCTGTTTCAGTTGGTAATAGAATAAAACACTGTAGTACACCAAATATAATTTCATATGTTTTTAAGTCAAAGGCCTATCTACAAACCTGATTCCAACAGCTGTGTAAAACATAGATAGAAACAGAATGCAAACATTTGCAAAGACTGTTGTTTACTGACAGTTTTACGGAGTGTTCCTGAGCCCATGTAGTAATCTCCTTTATACAGTCATGTGTTCACAGAGTGTTGAACCTCGCTCCATCCTCGCTTGTGAACGGCTGAGCCTTTGGAGGATGCCTCTTTCATACCCAATCATGATACTATCACCTGTTACCAATCAACCTGTTTACCTGTGGAATGTTCCAA
>JAPZEA010000022.1:13832411-13843884 GCA_029783685.1 Heniochus monoceros | reverse complement strand
ATTCTTAATCAAGGAATGAGTTGTTTTGGATTCATTATTACAGAGCAATGAAAAGGATTAAATGAGTCAGACTTTTTTTTGCTAATTTCTTGTGAAAATATGTTCTTTCGGAAATCTAGAACAGGCTGAATTAAAAGCTGTACCGTTTCATAAAGGAGTCAGTAAGATGAGCATAAATTCCAGTAACACTTGAGCTGCTTAACCCTAATCTTGAAACAACTCATTCCTTGATTAAGAATTCCACAGTACGTTTTTAAATGTGTTGTGTTTATGTATTTAACGGATGCATTTTTGATGTGTATCTCTGAGAGGCAGAATCTATAATCAATGTATGTATTTCAGGCGTTTGTTTTCTCATATACGAGCTTTTGCCAGAGCCGTGTGTGCGTCTATTGTTTGCTGCTCATGCTTCATGTAAAATGCACGCATATCTCAGGAAATGTTTGCCACTTCTTTTCAGTGCAGTTGGGCTCTTTGATGAAGAGTTTTGCACATTCAAACTGTTGTAGAAACTGTGCCAAGGCAATCTAAAATGTATTGTCATCAGAAAGGAAAGCAGGGTAGCGTGCAGCAGAAATGTACAGCAAAAAGAGGCTGATGGTGCAGCTGTTTGCCTCTCTGTTTCATGTTTTAAACAAGTCATTTTATTGGTGGTTTACACTTCTTCTGCCATTACATCCCTGTGAACCTTCACATTTCTCTCCTGCACTCACATCCTCTCTCAGCAACCACACACACATTCAGAGCATGTACAAACTCAGCCGTACATTCTACGCAACACCAGTGCATTACATGAGCCAGGCTGGGCGCCCTCTCAGCTTCTCCAAACCCTGGAGAGTCGCAGGCGCGGGGTATTTTCCAGCTCTGGCTTCCTCTCCATTAGCCTGGCTGGCCTACAAAGAGCCTCTGGCAGTAAATCCACTGCTCAGCTTGTTATGTTGCAACAGTTCTCACAAAGAAGAAATGTCACAGGACCTTGCTGCCAGACCACAGCTAAAGCTGGCTGAAGACGTGAACAAGAGCCAAGAGGGGATTCCTGCAACACATACGTCACCACAGCAGGGGAGAGAGGGTGAGGGGGGCTAAGGTTTGAATATGTGACTGTCAGTCATTATGGATCCAAGCAAAGGCAGAGCCATTTCCTATGTGGATACTGTGTGTGTGTGTGTGTGTGTGTTTGTGTGATGCGCGAGTGTCATATATCAATATGATTATATGCCAAAGCTTTTCTTATGTTGGAATGGGGGGAATTAAATGAATGAGTGAATCTTTTAATTTAGTGTCTGGTTATTTGCATGGAAATGATGAATTAATGAAATGGATAATTTTACTTCATGTATTTGTATTTTTGACAATCACTTCTATCAGTAATTCCAACATGGTATTCACCATCTTAATAACTGGTATCTGGGAACATGGTGACATCACTAAAAAGCAATCTGAAGAAGAAACACAAGCAGTCTGCAAATGCACAGCTGTTGACTTACATAATGTAGGAACTAATTATTTTATTATTGTTGGCAAGCACCACAATATGTCCACAATAGCATAATACCTTATAACTTTGTTTCCGTCACTTGTGCAGTAACTGTTTGTTCCATCATGTGTAAAAAGGGTGTGATAACCAAACTTTTTTTTTTTTTTTAACTTTTATCCTGTATTACAAACTTCAACTGCTGAAGCCTATTTCTAGTTCACTTGACAGTCCTTGCACCAGATGAAATTAACTGGCTGGACATTTGGTTTTTATAGTTACAGTTCAGTCAATGTGAATCAGTTGTGACCTCATAGTGCAGCCTATTAATTGTAAGAAAGGCAAAGTGTGCTAAAGCCATATAGTCTCACCCCACTATCAAACCTTACAATTCATGCACAAACAGTATAAGCCCTAATTCAGTTATTAGTCCATAACCAAGTAACTAAAATCGTAAGTTACATAAGCACCATGGACAGCACCACGGACAGCACCACACATCAAACAAGCAAGACTACGACAATGCGCAGCTTACGGAACATTGTATTCTTCTCTCTCACATCTATTACTCAATACTGCCAAACATACACTGAAAAACACCCAGTATTTTTAACCACTTGAAAGCTGGAAGTCATTTCAGAAAAACAACTTAAGCAAAAATGATATGACTAGGCACTGGCAAAAGTGTATTTCTTCCCTGAGAAGAGGCGAACTGGAAAACTGTCCAGGAGTACTTGTTTGGGTTTATACACTCCAAGGCCACCTGGAATTACACTGCTAGAGGAGAGCAGAGAGGAGATGGTGAGAGAGATGGCATGGTGGTGGCTACGCTTGTCCATGCTGTGGTTGCTAGCTTGGTGGCAAGATCAACACCAGTTCCTGTTTCATCACTGGGATCTACAAAACTGCTAACAGTAACTGATCCTTGTCATGTGACTGCACCACGTGAGTGACTATCCTTATTAGGGTAGCTTGCAAGACACTGGCTGAAGTGAAGTATCATATTGACTTTAAAAAACATGGAACTCTCTCAATAGACTGACATCACTTACTTTGTAACACACAACTCAAACCAGTCTAGCGGATAACCAGCAGAGGGTGTACTTAGACCATATTATGTTGTTAGCCCCCCAGGCCCACCCATAACAGCAGGTCTGTCCCTGATTGTGGGTGCCGGTGTGTATATTGTGGACTTATCTGCATATATTGCGATTGCAATTACTTGCAAATCATCAAAAAAACTGAAAATAAAAGCCACCATCAACAACTCCCTTGAGGTACCACAGCAGAAAAATAGCCGTATTGACTTTATTTATATAGCACTTTTCTAGTCTTAACGACCACTCAAAGTGCTTTTACAACACTAGTCAGCGTTCATCCATTCACACACACATGTGTTCACTGGTGGCTATGTGCCACCTGCTCATTATGAGCAGTAACCATTCACATGCACAATTTAGGGTTCAATATCTTGCCCAAGGATACTTCAACATGTAGGCTGCAAGGGCCAGGGATCAAACCACTGACCTTCTGATAACTAAAGAACTGTTTTACCTCCTTAGCCAAAAGAGAGTGCAGATAGCAGTAAAGCTGTCAATGAATATACAAAATTTGAATATATGATCAGATTAAAAAAAAAACATTTGATTATGAAAATTAATATTCTGTTGTGGGAAAAAAGCAACACTACTGTGATGGCTGTTCTTGCATGGGCCTGGGCAGGTGCACTGACTGCACTGTATGACAGACAAGCATCATACAGCTAGTTTCCCTTATGCAATTACAGTTTTTCTGTAATCTGTTAAAGTGCAACATTGTTCAATCTCTCTGGTCATAATGTCAGATGATGAGTTAGATGTGAAAATATTCTTCCTCTACACGGCGTTTTCGCTGCTTCCCTAATGTCTGCCCTCTCTCTCTCCTCTCTCAATGAATGAGTGAATTAAGAATTTATTTCGACCAAACCAGGTTGGTGGATTGTCGGAACAGTAAAAGATGAACCAAGAATGTTTTGGTGAGTTTTATTTTGTTTCTGTTGAGTTTTAATGAAGTGTGTTTTACGATGATAGAATTACTGTTGGCCTTGGACAGAGCAATATAGTGGCTTTTCTCGTTAAACGAAAAGGATGTTACTCTTTAACAGAAAGGTCTGTGTCTGTAGGGATCCTTTCCATAATGTTGTACTTAGAATAACACTCTGAGCCTGTCAGTGCAAAAATAAACACCTTTAGTGGATGTACATTGATGGTGTACAAACACCATCAGTGAAGCCTGTTTCATGGCTTTCCTCCCGTTTGTCTAGGGAATTGAAACCTTCCAGGACATGTGGACCGGCACCAATTGTAAAGTCTGCACACACCACTTTGATTGATTGAAATTGTACTGTATGTCAAGCTGATACAATACTTTTTTTGTTTATTTTGTAACATGTCCGTATGTAAATCTTTTACAAGACATGTTTATGTTGAAATAAATATACTTATACAAGTAGTATGCCTCATGTTTTTACATTTAAAAAGGTTGTGTGCAGTGCACAATACTGACGTGTACATTACAGGTGCAACTGCTAATACACATTTTGCAAACAGGCCCATTTTCTCAAACTCTTAACACAATTCACAAAACCACACACGCAAATTGCAAAACACCAAACAAATCCCGCAAAATGAGGCACTGCATTCAACACTATGTTAACACTTCAAACCTTTGCACCAAATGGCACACATTTTGTAGCACCAGATTTTTGTCCAACCAACTACACGTTGTACTCAGTCAAAAGCACTTTCATCTTTGGTGGACACTGTCATAATACAGTTTTTCCCAATCGTTTAAACATGTTTCCTCAAACTAAAAACTCTAAACACAACACTTGAAAGAGTTAACCATTTTGTCAAAACTATACAAATCTCTTGCAAAATGAAACACTGCATTGCAAATAATGTTTTCTCTTCACAAAACTGATTCTTTCCACCAAAACAATACACACATCTATCATATGAATATCTCTTACAAAGCATCAATAAAACACTGGTTTGAAAAACACTACCATTCAAAACACTGTTTATATATGTTTTGGCTTCATGTGTTCATGCCTATTTCTCCTTTTTTAAAGTTTGTAAAAGAAACCTTTAGGAATCACGCTGCACATCTTGCAAATTAATCAAATCACATTTATTCACAAGTTACATACATTTCAACTGACAAGGGTTTTGTTTCAATATATATTCAATATTTTATTTCAGTAGTGTGAAATTTCCACAGTGGCAGCAACAGGTATTTGAGGTGCTTGCGTTACCAGGCTAACCCAGAGGAGTGTTCAGAATGGAGGAATTTTGTTGAAGGCAGACCTGGCATTTTGGATGGAATGAATGTACTCCTGGATAATTTTCCCATTTGATTCTTCTTGGGGAGGAAATGCACTTTTGCCAGTGCATGGTATCAAATGGCAATGCTGTGTATCGCTTCCCATGTAGAGAGTTTAGGGCTCATGTATCATTGGACTTGATGTTTGCAGTAAACGGTTGTGAATATTTTTTTTCCACTTTGAAGAGTGAGCACAGAAGAAGCATCTCACACCCCCGGAAAGCTCATTTAATTCAGCTTGCTTTTGAAAGACAGTTTACTGAGGAGATTCCATTCATCTGGGAAATGCCGGCTGCAGCTTTATTAGGCCCAGCCTGAGCCACCAACATGTAGTAAGTAGGCCACAATGATAATAGTCATATCATTTTTGTTGAAGTTGTTTTCCTGAATTGTCTTCCAGCTGGTGGTTAAAAATATTTGGTCTTTGGTCTTTTTCAGTGTATGTTGTTTGCCAGTGTTGAGTAATAGATATGTGAGAGAGTAGAATAAAACGTCCCCTGAGCTGTCGTAGTCTTGCTCGTTTGATGTGTAGTGCATGGTGCTGATGCGACTGTCACGATGTCGCTGTTTCAGTGACTTTGTTTTGCACTAACTGAGTTAGGCATCAGACTCTTTGTGTGCGAATTGTAAGGTTTTATAGTGGGGTGAGACTACACAACTGAAGCACACTTTGCCATTCTTATAAATAACAGGCAGCACTATTGGGTCAGAGTTAATTCATATTGACTGAACCCAGTTTTAAGTGTCATCCTTAAAATGTACAGTAAACGTGCCCATTATTTCTTGGTAGTCTTTTATCATATAAACCTACATACTATTGAACTTTTAAATATGATGTGGTTGTTGCATTAGTCAAAGTCTGAAAAAAAAAAGACTTTGATTGTCAGGGCCCGCCCATAGAAACCAAATGCCCACCTCTGGTGCTGGGACAGTATCCGTTGACCCACAGATCACATCTGCACAGTCAAACGTGAACTCTTACCTGCAAAGATGAGAGCCACCGCCACTGTAGAGTTATTGTGACCTTTTCTGTCCCCGGCAGTGCAAGAAGACAGCTTCATTTCAGCTCTTCCTAAATGCGATCAGCAGCAGAGGTGTCAATTTCAAAACTTTTTTTGTCAAACAAATTGAAAAAAAAAAAAAAAAAAATTTTTCTATATGAATTAGACCTGCTTTTTGACAGTCATACCACGGCTCCTCTTGTTGTTGACATGGTGCAACCCTGCATCTTCCTCTGAGGGCTTTCAGTGTGATTAAAGGAATTTGCCTTCTTTCCTCTGAGGCATACTAACATTATTATTATTACGAATATTATGTCATAATACGGCTGTCTGTGCAGTCACAGTCTCGTGAACACAATACAAGATTAGCCTGATATAGAAATGTTATATTTATACCCCAGGTTGCTCCTAATCTAGATCTGACTAGATTTCGGAACACATTTCTGCATAAATTTGCATGTACACTAACATTTTCTTGAAACTATTGCACTTGAATACTTGACAGTTCAAAGGTCATATGCATTTAGCCAGCAATAACTTCTTAATTATTGCATGAATTAGCTTTGTCATTGACCTTATTAATGAAACTTCTGCTCATATGTTGTATGGCACATGCATAAAGCTTGATGATGATCTTTTTTCAACCATGTTAAGTGCTGTGCAGCACTGTTTCTGAAGTGGAACGAATGGCGTGGTTCAGTGATGGCGGTGTAAGAGATAGCTCTGCAACAAAGAAGCATCGCTTTAATGTCAATAATTTATTTATTTAGCAATTATTTGTTTTTTAACAATGCAGAAAATAAGCTTGCTGTTTACTGGTGAATAATATTGATACATTTATTATGTTTTTTGTTTTTTGTTTTTTCCTGTGTGTTTTAAGCATAATTGCAATTCACCTTTGTTAAAAGCTAATCCTAGACTGACCTTTAAAAAAAAAAATCTACAATTCTCAAAGCGTCTTCAATCTTATAACTACAAACTTCAACAACAAAAGCTTACATTATGCAAGAATAAAATGTAGTTCTTGGGCTTAATGGCTTCGAGGTCATGTTACGATAGATGTTAGGATTTGGGAACAGTGGCTGCAGTTCTTCAGTAGCTCCAAAGATCATAAACTGGATGTTTGATTGTTTATTCTCTCCCACAAAGGGAAACATAAAACTGTTCACAGAAGGGTAGCTGTGGCTCAAAAAAGAACTATTTCTCTTTTAAGTTCTAGGATTGTTTTGACTTAAAATAACTGAAATGTTTAAAACTAGAAGAACTAAACAAACTGAATTATGCTAATCTGTCTTCGATTCCAACAATTGTGGTTTCAGTAGCTGGATTTGTTTTGCGAAATGTCAAAGTAAGCTTAATTGTCGACTTTTCCCCAATTTTCTTTCTCTACTTTGGCATTTTCACAGTGCTGTTGTTGTGGGGACAGTGGAATTTATGCCTCCATCAGTTCTTCCTTCATACACAGACGTGGTGTGTGTGTGTGTGTGTGTGTGTGTGTGTGTGTGTGTGTGTGTGTGTGTCATGCTGGCCAGTCTTTACGGTCCCAACGATGCTGGTACCAAACCTACCTTCGCACTCTTTCTCATAATTCCCTACTCTCTGTCTCTCCAAATACACAGCCGCCTTTATCATCAGCTAAAACAAATAGCCTCACGCTCCCCTGGCAGACACACACATACACACCACAAATCATTCTTGTGAGGACCAATCGGTGACTTCCATTAATTCTCTAACCCTTTAACCCCAAAGTCCATTAATTGCTTCACCCCAACTTTAACCTAACCCTGATCGTAACCCATAGCCTTCATATTAGTCGTGCATTGAGGTGAAGACCAATAAAAG
The DNA here is from genome assembly GCA_029783685.1 of Heniochus monoceros. Classification (NCBI taxonomy): domain Eukaryota; kingdom Metazoa; phylum Chordata; class Actinopteri; order Chaetodontiformes; family Chaetodontidae; genus Heniochus; species Heniochus monoceros. The sequence continues at coordinate 13,836,204 of JAPZEA010000022.1, read as the reverse complement.
CTCAATTTAGAAAACTTTCCTGACTCTAAAATCTGTCCTCACAAGGCTAGAAGCACAAAAAAGAACATGCACACACACGTAGACCGGTGGGAATCATTTCTGTGTGTAATTTTTCCCATTCGCTGCCGGTGGAGCGGGCTGTTTGATTGGTTGCTGCAGTGATAGATGTCTGGCCAGTTTTCTGATTACTACAATCTTCGATCTCCAGGGCCCAACATAATCAGAATAAATGTCCCCTACTGTAGAAGGAATAAAGGTGTGTGTGTGCGTGTGTGTGTGTGTGTGTAAAAGGGAGACAGACGGGGAGAGGAGAAAATAGGTATGAGTGTGTATTGTGACACGGTGGTGCGAGTGTTTATACGGCAGTGAGTGACAGACGGTGTGTGTGTGTGTGTGTGTGTGTGTGTGTGTGTGTGTGTGTGTGTGTGTGCGCAGCATTGACGTAGCGGGACAAATTGATTTTGGCTTGTTTTTTGGTACTTTTTCCCCCCTTGCTGTCTTTTTTTCACTGAACACAGGCAGGTATTATTTTTTTTATTTCATACGACTTTTAATCTTTTTCGGCGCTTTCAAATCACAGCAGGTGACTTTGTGCTCGTGCCTGTGAAGAAAGTTTGTGAATTGTGCGATTGAGTGATAAAGTGTCAAGTGATTCAGCTCTGAGTACTTTAATAAAACTATGGTGAGCTGATAAAAGCAGTCATGCTCAGTCGTTTACCATCACAACACATAATCCATCAATGTAGCATTCATCGTACAAATGTGTCTTTTGCTACGGTGAAGGAGGACGGCCTGTCTTTAAAACAACACGAGAGAAAAATAACTCATAAGCGTGCCATATTTTTAAGTCGCTTGACAAATCTGAGGACAATTTGATTAAACAAGCGGTGGCTAATTTTTTCCTTCCACCCCTCACTTGTAACACAAACTCACTATTTATTGTTGTTGTGCAGCTTCGAACTCATTTATCATGGGCCACAAGTCAATTTTGGTATCCACTCGAAGACGATGCACGGTGATGCTCAGGAAATTGCTCCACTGTCAGCTATTTCTCTGCAGGCCCTGAAGGAGGCCGGTTACCATGCCAGACGACATCCATCATCAGGAAAACTGATTTGCAAGTTAAAAACACACAACTTGAGATCCCTCGTGTCCACCAAAAGTGGTTCTAATGCATTCAGAGAGGCAATTACGGGAAAAAGAAAAGACAGAAGACTTTAGTTGCATTCTTTTAGCAGCCTGTTCTTTGTCTCGTCTCATTTATCGTTTTTCTACTTCGTTTAAATCCTCTCTGCTAAATGTTCACAACAGTGTCAACATAAACAAATCCCACAAATTAGCACAATTACATCCCATTATTATACACATTTACATCAATAGTAACAAATAAACACATTTCAGCTTATATCACACAAATGTCGTCCCATTTGCGACAAGTGTTTGTTTGCCCGTGGCAGCTTGCAAGACTCCACTGCACTCTGCAACCTGACCAAACGTTCACTGTTCAACTCTTCATCAAAACAATGTCGGACAGGCTTTAAGTCCATAGTAATACGTTGTGATGAGGTGGCACACGCTGCTAACCTATTCTACAGGAGAAAAAGCGGAGACAGGCGCTGTCAGCTGTGTTTGTTCAAAATGTTTTCTCTCAGAGCCTCACGCAGTCCTTTTAACAATGAGGGCTCTCTTTGTGAGATAGTCTCCTATGTAGTGAAGCATTTTACGAAAGAACGCTTGAAACTATAATCAAAGTACAAAAAAGAAGCATAAAAATCACATAAAAATGTTTCAGTGATACAGTTATTAATGATAAACACTGAAACAAAAAAGACTATCATGCTGCAAGCTGCAACTATTCCATATATATGTGTTTTCATGTGTTATTTAATGCCCTTAAATTACTGATGAAAGTGATGTTTTGAAGCAGTGATTTAATCATGTCAAACATTCTGTACACACACGCACACACACACACACCTCTGACCCATCCTTTTTAAAATTCAATCAGGCTCTTCGCATCACATAGATCAATATTTATCAAATCAATGTTTATTAGCCTTGAATTGACTGCGGTGTCAACCTAAACATATTGAATTGGTCAAGATATTGGAGTGGCCCCCTGAACACCTCAGTATTTATGGCATGTGTGTGTACTATATCAACAATGGCTAGCAGTAGTCAGCGGGTTACAGGTTTAAACCTCTGTCTCATTTTAAAGAGCGTTTACTTGTATGACCACTTTCGAAGCCTTAGTTACAAAGTGCTTTATGCAGAATGAAAATGTGTCAATAAAATAAAGGAAAAGACGATAGTGAATTACTGTAGTTCTTCAGGCAGGTCATTCCACAGTTTTGACAGCGAAGGCTTAAATCGAGCTCATCCAGCCTGAAGAACTTAGGTTTCGACCTGCCTCATGGGAGGTTTAAAGGTCAGACATACGGTCAGGCTCGGACATGAAAGCAGTCAATAAAACCTCAACCTAAAATGCAAACGTAGCCAGTGTTAAGGATAAAGTAGTATGACATTTTCCCTCATTCTGGACTCAGCGAGAAATGTGCCTGCAGCATTTTGCACTAACTGAAATTCAGACCCTACAGATCCTCAGCAAAAATATGGAGCGTTAAAAAGCTTGTTGTTGTTGCCACCAAGTACAGAACAAACAGCCTGTCAAACTGGCGAAGCTGACTGCTCACTGACAGTGTGCATTGTGCAGGTGTACACATTTGTGTGCATTAATGTCAGGCCTCTGTGTGCACCTGCATTTGTGTATGAGTTTAATTAAGGCAATGCTGTGACTCAATATTGGAGTCGTCTTCAAAAAAAAGTGTTTCTCACCAAGACCTCTGTCATCAGCGTGAGAAGGGGTGGCACTGAGGCATAGTAGAGCAACAGGGAGTAGGAGTAGAAATGGGAAATAATAATGTAATACGTTATTTATTCCCCTATTATTGATTTTAACAACCCAGCCAATCGTTCAAGACAGAGGAAAAAAAATCAAGAAAGCAATACTGCCTCTTTTCTCTGGAATCTGACTTTAATCTTAGCCACAAACAGCAAATAAACTGGCAGATGGTTGGACAGACAGACATGCGAGCGGGAGGAAAGGTTGCTTGAAATATGAGTATATGTATCTGCACATTTACCTGCACACCCAGAAGAAGAAAAGAGAGCATGAGTGAGTAAGAAAAGTGTTTTTGTGTCAAGCCGGGGTGTCATGCAAGCTAAAATTAGAGCAGGGGGTGTGGGGGTCCTTCCCCAGAAATAAATAAATAAAATAATGATGTAATTTTCTGCAATTTAAGTTATATACTCTAAGACTTTGCGGGGATTATTTTAAACCTCACTAAATCAGTTCTGTAGCTCAGTAATCTCCCACTTTATATTAGAGTAAATACTGTATATTTATTTCGAGATTTTCATGTCAGTTATTTGTGCTGCTACAGTTATTGAAAATGACACTCACTTCTACACTGCTGCTACTTTTCTTGGAAAAGAGCTAAATCGTGTCTGCTTCACCCGAAGATTTTAAGGAAGTGCAAATTAATGAAGCCACTGATGAAAGGAGCCTGCCAACATGGTAACAGCTGTATGCTCAAACACAAAACCACAGGAAGCAGACGAGACTGTGCTGACATCACAGAGCAGTGTCTGCTCCATGAGCCATTATTATTATTATTATTATTATTATTATTATTATTATTAGGAGGAGTAGTAGTAGTATCATAACAGCTGCGCTATCACATGTCATGACTAGCAAGCGAGCCAGGAGGTTAAACAACCAGATTGTCCGTGT
>JAPZEA010000022.1:13530545-13542240 GCA_029783685.1 Heniochus monoceros | reverse complement strand
GAGAAACAGGAGAATACTGTGGGTGCAGATCAGGATTTCTCCATTGCATGTGCATGTGTGTGTGTGTGTGGGTTTGCTGATTTGTATTGTGAAAATCCAAGAAAAATATTTGCATAAAAAAGCCTGTCTGATCACTCCTCTCCCACCTATTAATGTGCAGCTGATATGGACGTCCCGTACGGCGCTCATGGCAGCAAATATTAAACACGGCGATGAGGTTGTGGTCAGTTACCTGCCGCTCAGCCATGTGGCAGCCCAGATGTTTGACATGTGGATGTGTATTACTTTTGGCCTGACCACCTACTTTGCAGAGCCAGACGCCCTCAAGGTAAGGACGCCTACTCTGGTATAAAGATGGAATTAAAAATTAAGGTGTTTTCCTATTTTAACTATCATCTCTCTTCATTTTTCCAGGGCTCCTTAGTAAACACGCTGAAAGAGGCTCGTCCAACGTGTTTCATGGGGGTTCCTCGCGTGTGGGAGAAGATGCAGGAGAAGATGAAAGCCGTAGGTGCCAAGGCATCCCCAATGAGGAAGAGAGTGGCGGACTGGGCCAAGTCCATAGGCCTGCAGTACAACTACAGTGCCATGAACGGGTGAGACGGAAGCAGGGATCCTTTGTTAGAATTCAGCAAGTCAGGTGGTTGTGCCATTTGTCAATAACGACACGGCATTTTTATCTCAAATCTGATCGGTCACAGAATATGCTGTAGCACCTGTTATCTTGTAAATTCTGTGATCTGTTCTGATAATAATGAGATCATGAGATAGTAAGACATAATGATGACATACAGCCTCCATTTGCTCTTCTTTGGCGCAGGCAATGTGTTTTTACACCAAAGTGTCAGACAGTCAAACATTTTAGCCTGATGATGGCGCTAGATCACCAAAGCAATTCATCCTGAGGGGGACATGAATGTTTATACCAAATTTCATTGCAATCCGTCCAATAATTATTGAGTCATTTCACTAAAAACCTCTTGGTGATGCTAGATGAAAAGTCAGGTGATCGCCGTTGTCAGTATGAATGTCTGCACACAGTTTCATGGCCGTCTGTCTGACATACAGACTGGCATCTTGATGATGTTTCATTCATTCCTAACAAATCTTATCCTCAAAAATACATCCTCCAGCCCTGGTGTAAATTTTACTTTATCTTTTGTGTTCCAGGGACAATCTGGTGCCGTGTGGCTTCATGCTGGCTAATAATCTGGTCTTTAAGAAGGTGCGTGCTGTGCTGGGCTTAGACCGCTGCAGGATCTGCTTCACAGGTGCTGCCCCCATCACCAAAGAAACTCTGGAGTACTTCATGAGCCTGAACATCCCTTTGATGGAGCTGTACGGCATGAGTGAAAGCTCTGGCCCTCACACCGTCTCCCATAACGAAGAATACCGCATCTCAAGGTCAGCAGCAAATTATGGAATGAGTCAAAGCATGAGTTATAAATCATAATCATATTAGCAGTTAGCATGTTGTTGACTTATGATTTGTTTTTCCAGCTGTGGAAAAGTGATGCCAGGCTGCAAGATGAAGCTGGACAACCCAGATAAGGACGGGAATGGAGAGATATGTTTCTGGGGTCGGCACGTCTTTATGGGCTACCTGAACTCGCCTGACAAAACAGCAGAGGCCATTGACCAGGATGGTTGGCTGCACTCTGGAGATCTGGGAAAACATGACCAGCACAACTTCCTGTACATCACAGGAAGGATCAAGGGTAAGCCGTGGTCATAAAAGCTTCTTTGAATGTTCTTAGTTTGGAAAAATGCTCCACAAGAAGCATTTTGTTGCATTTCTGGTATGAAACATGGATTTGCACAGGTTTACTCATCTGTGTCAGCTTGCGAGTGTTTGGTCGAAACAAAGATGTGAGCATTTTGGACCCAGTAATATTTACTGGTTAGCAACTGTCTTGGCATTAAGAGTCAGTGGTGGAAAGTAACTAAGTACATTTATTTGGTTTTGTGTATTTATGTAATTTATCCTGTGCGTAAGTACAATTTTGAGGTACTTGTACTCTATTTTATGCAACTTTATACATCACCAGATTTCAGAGGGAAATATTGTACTTTTTACTACATTTACATGCCAACTGGAGTTATTAGTTACTTTTTAGGTTAAGATTTTACATTTGAAAAATGCCAAATTTATGATAAGATTATGAAACCAACAGACACATGATTTTTAAAGCAGATACTGGCATAAATATTTTGGAGTTTGGAAATATCCGACAAATCCGAAATATTCTACATATAATTATTTGTGATTCACACTGTCTTTTTTCCGCAGAACAACTGCTTTTACTTTTGTTACTTGAGGTACATTTTGTTGAAATATTTTCTACTTTTAAGTAGTATTTGAATGTATGACTTTAACTTGTCCTAGAATATTTTTGTATTGTTATATTGGTATTATTACTTAAGTAGAGGATATGAGTACTTTTAAAAGGACTGAGAAAATAGAAATTTCAAAAAATTACAAGTCTGGAGCTCATAATTACAATACGTCCAATATGACATGAATGCAGCATAATTTGCAGTTAGATAAAACAGACACAAACAGTAAATCCTCCCATTTGAGAAGCTCGAACCAGCAAATGCATTTTTGCTGGATAAATGATGTCCCATATCTACAATGTGAAAATGGTACATGCAAGTGTACTTTTTTATTTTCAAAAGGACAGTTTCTATAATCTGACACTAAAACACATAACTTTAAAACACTTTCTCCACATCTTGACGTTAGCTTTACTGTAACGAACTTTGTTTTTACTTTACTTTTTGGGCTTCTTTGTCTTTTTAGATTAGTTTGTAGTGAAAGGAAGATGGCCTCAGGAGTTGGGGGTGGTGACTTGATGATAACTGAATATTTTTCCAGTGCTAGCTGTTCTTAAAAAGACAAATTTGCACATAAAATCCAAGAAAACAACACAGTGCAATGTTTTGTCAAAAGTGACAAAGGCCATTGTGTTTCTGTCTTGTCTTTGCACAGAGCTGATCATCACCGCCGGTGGCGAGAACATCCCTCCTGTGCCCATCGAGGATGCACTGAAGAGCGAGGTGCCCATAATCAGCAACGCCATGTTGATCGGAGACAAGCTCAAGTTCCTCTCCATGCTGCTTACTCTCAAAGTAAGCGGGCCTCCATTCCTGCAGACAGTCACAGCTACTAAATAAATAAAACAAACACAATAATGACCCTTTTCTCTGTTTCCTCAGTGTGTTGTGGACGACAATGCCGATCCCACAGATGAGCTGAGCCCAGAGGCTTTGGACTTCTGCCAGCAGCATGGCATCACAGCGACCAAGGTGTCATAGATCATATCCAATAAGGAGCCAGCTATCTACAAAGCCATCCAGGAGGGCATGGAGCGTGTCAACGCCAGAGCAACGTCCAACGCCCAGATGGTCCAGAAGTGGGTCATACTGGAGCGAGACTTCTCAATCGGCGGCGGAGAACTGGGTGAGTCATTGGAATTTTGTTTTCTCTCCTTTTATGACTCCTCCTTTTGGCATTAAAACTGGAGCAAAGGTCTGCACATCATGCTATTATTAAGTAATGAGGAAGTACTCATGACCGTCACCTCTTAACCTACTGTTAGGTTTGATCAGCTTTCAATCAAGGTCATGTTGTAAACAGACATGCACTGTGGCTGTGCTGCATACCAGACAACATTCCAGTAAAGTTTTTTCGATAGCGATCAAATCTCTCCCTCAGAAACATTTTAAACCTGCTGTACAATGGATCAAATGCTGTCACTGTGCGGGTGTTGCTGAGTAGGAACTGAATCTTTTATTTGAGATTTAGATCAAGTTGACCTGCTTTTCCTTTTTTCTGTTCAGGACCCACCATGAAACTGAGGAGGCCCATTGTTGTGAAGATGTACCAGGAGAGAATAAATGAAATGTATGCAGTGGCAAAACAGTAGACTGTACTGCACAGCGATAAGATAATACAGAAGACAAGCGTCATGAGATACTTTGTTTATTAACTTTGTATTGTGCCCAGACATCATGTTGAGAAATGTTAAACCTCTTTTCACCTCAATGTTAAAAGTACAAAAGAGATTTAAGGTGAAAAATCTGATTCTGATTGAGTTGTATTTAATGGAATATAGATTTATGCTGCTATGTTTTAAAATGTCAGGTTTCCGTTGTCTGTTCTAGATTGATATTTAAGCTGTGCAATGTACATACAGTTTCACAGCAGCTGTGCGCATTTTGTAAATAACACATTCAAATCAGAGCCAAAATCTTACCATTTACTGTGTGGCGTATACAGGTGAATTGTATAATTGAACTCAGCACCAAAGCCACATGCGGGGTGGGAAACACTGGAAACTCAGTCATCATTTAGGGAATTTAACATTTTTAAAGTTTTTAAAGAAAATGTGAACTCGTGTGTGATTTGTGAACCATAATCCACTGTAGCCTGAGAAACAAAACTTGATTTGGTCATAAGCGAATGTATTTTTTTTAAAGCAGCAGTATGTATTTAAAGATTTTACAGCATTAATTGCCAGTTTCTCGTCTCCTGTGTACGTAAAACAGTCCCCATCTGGCAAAGCTGCAGACGTTGCCTCTAAAGACTGAAGGTGATGTTTGAGTAAGTGTTTTTAAAATATTATAAGAAAATCAATAGCTTGAATCTCTCCAATCACAAATGATTGTAAAGCATACATTTGAATTTGTGCTTCTCCATGTACAGTATGATGAATATTGAAATGTTTATTTTGTGATAGATGTTCCATGATTGTCAATAAAAAGTGAGTGATTTGCACAAATTGACCAAACTGGGGTCAAATAAGTGTGCATTTTTTATTTTTGAATCATTACTTTTTTATTTTGTGAATGTCTACAATGCATATAGGAGGCATCTGAACTACTGCTATGCTACAATTTAATTTTAAAATATGATGTAGCATGATGTAATAATAATGATAATACAGCCATGCTAGCAGCAATGTTATTCAGCTGGTCCGCCACTTTGAAATATGTCAACTAATGGCTGGATTGCCATGAAATTGACATTTTTTCCTCCTTGTTTCATTTATACATTTATGGCTAGGATGAAGCTTAATAATTTTTGTAATCCTTTTTGTAACTTTGTGATTCCTGACATTTAATTTAGTGCCAACATCAGGTCAAATTTTCAATTTGTCCACCACTTTGGTTTATAATCAAATACCTGCAAAAGTAATGTCATTCCCATCAGCCTCAGCTATACTTTGCTTTTAGTGCTAGCAACTGACATGATAAACATGGTAAATATACTTGCTAAACATCAGCATGTTAGCATTGTGTGTGCATTTTACTGTAGCATGCTAATGCTAGCATTTATGTAGCTCAAAGCACGGCTTTTGACTGGCTTATAACTTTTTTTTTTTTGCTTTTACGTAACTTTCAGGTCAACCATTTAATTTGTACAATATGTACGTTTATAACTGCATACCCTCAAAACTAATGGCATCAGCCTCAAGGTGTACTTTGTGTTTGTTTAGTACTACTCAATCTCAGAACCCATCTGGTATTATCATATGCTGTTTTTAGCTATGAGGTGCTATTTAGCAATTGTTAGCATGCTAACACGCTAAGGTAAGATGGTGAGTATGGAAACATTATGCCCGTGAAGCATCAGCATGTTATACTGCTAACGTTAGCTGTTAGCTCAAAGCACGGCTTTCTCCTCCGCTCCTCACAGAGCCGCCAGCATAGCTGTAGACTTTTTAACAAAATTATGACCACCATTTTGGGCTTTTCTTTAGCTTTAGGGATGTGTTGGCAAATAAAATGCAGGAAACTAATGTAATGTGTTGTCAAAAGTCACAAGGGTCAGTGTGTTTTAACAATCAAACTCTGACATGCGGCTGGAAATTGTGAGCTTAAAAAATTTTGTTAAAATCCCACAGGCTTCACTACAACCTTTTAATTATTGATAACCTAATTTCCCAAAAGATCCAGTTAGATGGCTTAGATTGCCAGTTTGAATATACATAATTACAGTTTGTGTATGCCAAAGCCAGAGACAACAGCTAAAAGCAAACATGGAGAAGTGGATGGTTGATGTTGCTTCTTGTTTCAGAGCAGTTTTTCAGATAAAGCCACTGTGGCATTGAGGAAGAATTCAGTCCATAAGTCTGTTTACCTTTCAGATAATGTTAGTTAACATTATTGGCAGGGACATAACACACAGTCACTTAATGCAAGATGTTGCTTCTTGGTGCCAACAGCTAAATAAATTCTGAAGAAGAGATATTTTTGGGCAGCAGAGCATACTGGTATGATCATGAGGTTACACTGTGATTCAGATGCAGGTCATTAAATAAAACTTTGCATTAACATCAATTTTGACAGGTTCATTTGTCCATCTTTCACATTATTCCATAGTTTATTTTAAAACCTCTCCTTTCTTTGTCTTGACAGGACCTGAAGGAGATCAGATGGGTCCTACCTGATAAGGTTGAGCAAACGTGAAGTGATACCTTGTGAACGGAAGAGTGGCCGTCATTACTTTTCTTTATGCTGATGCAGGTTTTTTATGTTGTTGAAGGGAACAGACGCCAGCCTCCAGAGGATGAGGAGTCCGGGACGCGAGCCAGCAGCGATGGCTAACAGAGAAGCAGCCATTTGTTTCTCATTTTGGCCTCACGGAGAAGCTTCAATGACCGCGACTCTCTTTTCTCCGGTTACACAGCTCCGTCCTGTTTTTGTTACGAGCCAGAAAGATGAATGCTTTGAGCTCTCGCACACAAAAAAACTCAAAACCCAGGAGTTAACCGTTCCTTAAGAGGGGGGAGAGGCAGGGGGAGGGGGTACTGAGATTTGGATGATTTGGGAGGTCTGTCAGTTTGACTGAAAGCTTACGGTTTACGGCTGAAACCCTTCCAGCCCATCTCAGATGTGCCAAGTGTAATTCTTGGACTCGGCTCGGTCTGCAGAGATTTATTAAAGAAAAAAGGGAAAAAAGAAGAATCTGATTTCTGCATCGACTGTTAGCTCTGGTTGCTGGCAGGAAGGACGTGGGATTTTTCCTTCATCGCTGGGACGCTCTCCAACACTGGCGAAGGCTAAAACTCATCTAAATGTGAATGTGTGCTGATCCCAGGGCAGGCTAATGAGGACAACACTTCAGAGCTGCTAGACTGCAGGTTAGTCAGGACTACAGTACTCAGTTTCACTTTCACTGGGGACGTTTTATCATGCAGGCGTGAAATGAACCATCAATCTAAAGACTGACCTTCCTACAGGCAGAGAAATAAGATGTCAGAGAAAAAATATCCTGCTGTGCTGGGAGACGGTGTGAGACAGTGTGCAGAGAGACGGGTCAATCAGAATATAAGAACATCGGAGTGATATTTGGAACATGCATAAACTGTGCTTTTTGATCAAACTCATCTTTTTGTTTCACCTATTTAGCTTGATTTATGTCATGCATTAAAGTGTTACACTGTGTCTTTGGAGTTAAAACAAGTAGCAGTTAAAGCTACGTCATGGGCTACACCGAAGCTGACATGCACCTCCTCACAAGCTGAACCACACCTCTGGTCTGTGGCAGCCACAAAGATGCAGTGTGGAGACATGAACTGTGCTTCAGGCTGCTTGTGCTGTCTCCTCATCAGTTTCTCATGACACTGTTGAGAGTGAAGACACACAGTTTCAGGCAAATAATACAAGCATGATACAATCTGATGACTTTCGATACCTTCATCTAATGATGCAGAGGATCTGAACTAAATTCAACACTTACGTACGCTGCAGGTATCTACAGCAACTCACCAGTTTTAAGCATTAATCTGCTTAGGAAATAGTCCTCATCCTTGAAGCCTCCTCTCTCGTAAAAGCAAGACATGAAATACTTCAAAGCAGTAATTCCACATACAGTATGTGTAGCCTTTATATTTTCAGGTTTTGAGTTTATCAGTCACACTCAGTCCTATGAGACAGATTTTCTCTGAGTGTTAGTTTCAGACTTTCTTTGTCTTTCTGACCTTCTCTTTCTGACTCCCTGTGAACGCTGATTCTTGGCTGCTTGACAGACCTGATTTAGTCCTCGGTCTGGTTCTGCAGTAAAGTCGTGGAGACATCAGGAGACGCTTTCGGCTCGTTTTCACTCAGGATTTTATTTCCTCTGTGGCCACAAAACATGTTACTCGAGCCATCAGAACTGTCAAACTGTTAAATTCCTGTGTGGACTGAGCACTGAATGTTACAGGTTGCTGTAATGCAACAGTCTCTTAATGTAACACGCTGTCTGTGTGTTGGTGTTGGTCTAGACTACTCTAGACTAGACTGGAAATATAATACGGAATACACACACACACACACACACACTGTACCAACCAGCCCCACCGCCTTGTGTCGCTCATGTTTGTTTGTTTAAATTAGCATCTTTGCAGTGACATTTTGCAGGTTAACCAGAATTCCAAAGTGCTGCTGTTGATTGCACCTGAACTTCAGTATTTTTGGCATCATTTCTCAAATTAGCAGAGCTACGCTGCAGTATTTCCACATTTCCCTCGGCAGCTGCAGACATACCCCCTGGGGTGCAAGTTGGGAATTACTGATTTATAGGATTGCATTTACGTAGGTTCACATTTAAACCATAATTTGTTCATCTGTTTTCATTACAACTACATCTGTTTTGATTATGCATGTTTTCAAGGGTGTCAGTTTAATCCGTTTAACCGTTTAATTGTGATATTCCCATTTTGCATGTGATTTGACTTTATTACGACTGTGCGATGTCTGCTTTTGTGTAAAGTCTTTATAGATACTGCTGAGTTGTTCATATCTCATCAAATTACGTCTGAGGTAAGTTTATATCGTCAGACGAATTGAAATTTTGTCGACGTGTCTTCCCTGAGCAGGAGCCCCAGCTGTGTCTCCGCTGTTGAAGTCATTTTATTGAATATTCCTCGCAACCTTTGGTCAGGACTTATTCAGCACGCCATCTAATTAGAGTATATTGATGGGAGGTCTTTTGTTGTTGATTGCCACTTAAGCTGGAGGGAAGAAAAGGCCAGTGATTGTTGCAAAGTGACAGGTGAATCATACAGTAACCAACTGCCTCCAGTCGTATTATTTCTCAGCTCCACTCCAGTTGCTGCAGACAGACCGGGCTAATGGATTTTAATCTGAAATAATTGACAACTAACGGTAAATAGCTTTTGTTGACCTTCAGTCAGTTTGCTGTTGTGAGAGAGTGACAATGCAGGCCACGTACTGTAATAAGTTTTGGATTAGTTTGACCTTCATGAGTGAGTTTGGTGGGTTTTTCCTCTTCTTTCTTGTTTATCGCACTGAATATAATCTGTCTCAGGGGGCAGATACTGTACCTGAGTTGGTCAGCTGCATATGTAGCAGATATGAGGTGGGAGGAGGGGTAACGGAGCTTTAGCCAGGGCTCACCTTTACTGACCGGTGTAATAAGATTACCTGCTTCACACGTCATGTCCACACACACACACACACACAGACGCAAAGAGAGAGAGAGAGAGAGAGGGAGATGAAGAGGGCTGCTCTGTGCAGCCTGCTCGCATTAGACCCAGGATCCAGCCCTCCGGTGAAGTGTTGCTGTGTCGGGCTAAAGACGCTGGGGCAGCACAGTGCTGATGTGCCCGTGTGAGGAGGCTATAGCTGCCCCGCCAGCCGCTATTCGTGGCTCCTTTTCCCGTCCGAAAGGGGCTTTTGTGAAGTACTTCTGGAGCCAAAGCATGGTAAGACCTGTGCTTTTGTTTTCTGGACGACTATCGTGCTAATCTAAGCGCATGCATCACCACATGGGCGTTACGATACGCACAGGCGCCGTAGACCAATTAACGTTCTCACTGCGTAATGTGGCATGTTCACCTTCGGAGCAGGAGCTCGCTCGGGAAACACGTTGCCAGTGTTTCCACCGTATCATGTCGATTCCCCGCCGTGAAATGAGTAATCCATTGGCAAGGCGCAGTCGTTCACCTCAACTCTGCCCTGATCCGCGCCGCTAATCTCTGGAGGGTGAAGTTTTCAAACAGTGACTGAGCGCATCAGCGTCCATTTGGGATTATCTAAGGGTGATATCCCATTAATGCCTGTGCTCGACTGTAAAATGCAGTTATTGGTTTGGCAGAGCATGCAGAGGCTTATTGCGGCTGTTTTTTTTAAAATATTGCTTTATATTTCAGTAATTACAGAAATAGACATTTTTGTGCGTGTCAGGAAACCTCGATGAGTGCGTCAGTCCGCCGGCTTAGCGCAAACAGCTGCGCGTCTCGGGCTTTTTATTCAACTTTTTGTATCTGGCCTCATATGCATGTCAATAAGAGCGTTTTCATCGAGAAGATTGGGAGATTGGCACGCAAGAACTTCCCCCTTCGGCGTGTGAGCAGTGTCTCGCTGCATGAGGTAACGCGTGGCCCTTCAAAACTTCATTCACTCTCTCAACGCCCATTGACAGGCTAACACGAGTGCACTAATAGAAATGGATTTTGATCCTGAAGTCTGCTCTTTTTAGGTTTTAGAAGCCGTTTTTGACAGCCCACATGACTGCAGGATCTAAGCACTTTGAAAGTAAGAGCCCATGTTTCTGCACCGCCAACAAGCAGCAATATAGAGTCCTGTAAGTGGTTCTCGCGGTGTTTGGGACCCCCAGGTGTCTGAGATAGATTGGAGGCATGTGATAATGTATTTTGCATGCTAAAAATAGCAATAATAATAATAATATAATCAACCACAGCCTGCAGTCTAATTTTCCTTATTGTGTAGTTTCGATATTTCTTGTTGAGCCTCCGCTTTAATAATGAGCCGTACTCAGTGCAACATCAGACTTCTAACACAGCTTTGAGAGCCTTCACCAGTCTGCTTTCTTTGGGTTAAAACACCCTCTAGCTCTGCATGACTGATCCTCTTGAGACCTCATGTTCCCATTCACAACACCTCCACTCCAACAGAAAAAATCAGCTTGAAGCTTATTGAGACTTTTGCAATTCGGCCAACCTCTGTAAGCTTTGAATGATCCGTGATGGCTCATTGTTTGTCAAAGTTTGCGTCATTTTGAAAAACATTTGGTGCTAAAGCTATGCTCTTGTTGACATGCTATGTCATAGCAGCAAAAGCTCTGGTGTAATTAATAACTTTCATGACGGCTGCACTCCACTTGGGTGTGCCATGTTCTGAATTAAAACGTATTCATCCTGCTAAGGGAAATTCCATTTTTACACTCTGTTTTTAGTCATTTTCATTACACACGCAGGTTATGTTGTCATGATAGGAGAATTTTAACCTTTAATACGATACTGGTATAAAAAAACAACACTTGATACCTCTTTCAATACCAAAGCAAAGAGAAATAAAGTCCTAGCACACAAAATAGGATTTCTTTTTCTTTTTTTATGAACAACCTGCACACAGTGCTGGTACAGAAGAAGTCACTGAACACAACAACACCTTTGTAATAATGTTAATAGTAAAAATTGAGAGGCAGTTGATTTTCTGCCCTGCTGTTTCATCTGTGCAGCTTTTTGATGAGAATCTGATTGTAGCTTCAGAACTTTTGATATCATCGAATCGTATCATTTTAAATAGGTGATATCGGAAAAAAAAAAAAAAAAGCCTTGCACATAGAACATAAATACATACAAACACACACAGTCAGACAAACAAGTTTCTACACAATCAGCAAATGGTGAAACAACAAACCATAAAACCAGCTTACGTA
>JAPZEA010000022.1:13253827-13264701 GCA_029783685.1 Heniochus monoceros | reverse complement strand
TAAGCCACCCCGGCGCCCCCCCCCCCCCCCCTCCCTTTTCTGTCTCAGTCATGTTTGAGTAGAGGGGGCTGAATAAATAAAGGCCAGACTGCTGCTGTGTCTGTCTGACCTCAAGGTCCCTGCCCTCAAGTACAGCCAGCCACTTCCACCAGGACACACACACACACACACACACACACACACACACACACACACACAGTTCCCAACAATGCCCAGCAGAGGGCGCACTCTGCTCGGTTACCACGACCAGCACTGGGCTCTGCGCGGTTAAGACAACTCCGGTTTCCTTTTGGTCCTCCTCTGCCCGCCTGGTTGTACATTCCAGTTTCTGGCACGCTTTGATCCAGTCCACTCCGGTCTGGACAGTTTATTTTAAGGGTTTAGGAGATGGCGCAGATGGTGCTACTTTGGTTCTTCATGGCCTCCCTCCTCTTCAGCTCTCTGGTGATCCTCCTCCTGATGCCCTCCAAGTACAAGCCTCGGTCAAACTGCCCCGCACCCAGGGGAATACTAAACAACACAAACAAACAAACAAACAAACAAACAAACAAAAGACTTATGAGGTCAAAATAAAGGCAACACAACTAATAATTTCAGGATTTAAATATAGTGCGTTAAGAATCCATGTAAACGTATTTGCAGAAGTTTAGCAGTTATGAGAAGTCATTTATAATTTGACTCTTATTATTAAAAAAGCACCAGATGTTGAGACGATTCACTTTCTAGCTGTACACTTTCTAACTATTGGAACTGTACAGCAGTGGCGAGTCATCTTTAGAAAGTGTGTTAGTTGTAATATACTGTATTGCTGGTTGTTTACAGAAATCAAAACACTGTTGAATGCTTCCTTAACGTCAGGACAATATGAAGGTACAGTTTTGAATGGCACGGGGACTCACTTGTCTCTGCCTGGCCTGAGTTTGACCTGGAAGACTCCGATGACAGGCCGATGGTCTGAGGTCTTGATGCTGGAGCAGCTGGTGTATTTTCCCACTTTTATGTCATCAGCCTGCCTGTTCCTGAAGAGGATCCTGTCCTGTGAACACAGAGAGGTTCAACCCTGCTGAAAGCCACAAACTTAAACTGCCCCGGTCAGTGTAAACTTTAATGAGAGCAACTGAAAGATTTAGAACAGTTATTAAAAAGTGCCTTCTACCAAATGTTTGGCGTATCTGATTATATCTAGTCAGGAGGAGCTTGATTTTCTCTTTCTTACTGTGTATGAAGGAGTTCTCTGTTTAGAAGTGGTGTCGTAGATATCACAGCCAATGTCAAACTTGTATGTGGGGAGAAAGTGTATCGGTGCCTCTTGGAAGCCTTTAAAGATTGAGCCTGAAGGGAGAAAGCAGCACATTCGCAGGGTGAGAATCAATCGAACACATCAGCCTACTTCTATGAAAACTTTTCTAAGTTTCTAGAGAAATTTAGCCTCCTACATGCAAGCATACCATCATTCATTTCCTTGGAGAGCTGGTCGTGCTCCAACAGAGGGCCCATATCGCCGCCAACTGTGCGGTTCATGATGGTCTCCACGTCAACTCGGTCTTTACTCAGCCGAAAGTTAAAATCTCCAAACCAGAAGACCTGGTCGAATCTCGTGGTGACGTCAGCTACAATTAAAAATGAGATTGTTTGATTGTCAAATGTTGCTTTAATTTGAACAAAGTATGAGAAGAAGAACACATTTTATTCTGCACTAGCAGGAGCAAAGCTGACCAGCTGAAAACTTTTCCTGGGAATAAGGGTGAGCATTTTGTTGCAGTCTGTTGCAAATAATACTGTGTATGAACATGTTTTAATGTCTTACAGTTGCAAGCAATCCTCTATTTTATTAAAAAGCTGCGAAAATGCGCAGACAAGAGCAGGCTGAAGCATACTTTGTAAATTGCCATGAATCCAGTGAAGAAATACATTCTTTTAAGATGCATTTGTCTTTGAAAAAACACAGAAATATGTGAAATATTATTTATCCCATTGCCAGAATGTTACAAGGCTAACTGCAGCAGGTTGATCCTGCTGGGTGCAGAGGTACCACCATCCTACTCCTTTTGATTTTTCACATCTTTCACACCAGGTAACTTAAGAGTCTCACATGGTGTGGAGCGGTATGGGTTGGTGTCTGGAAGGCCTTTCGGAAGAGCTAGAGCCTCGACGATCTTGTTGTAATCTAGTATTCTCTCGTAAACTTTGGCATCTCCAGCTGGAAGAAGAACAGAATATTAAGTTAGAAACGCATAAGACGGCCTGGTTGTGAATGTTGTGATGTGTAACTGCTAATATGTAATACAATGCCAGATGTAAACGCAGTTATGATGAGTATAATAAGTAATATATGACTCCAGTGTTTAGTATCTATGGACATGTCAGTGTGTTGACAATATCACTGTTCCTTCTCCAGATGTGAAAGAGACAAATTTCCCTTCTGTTGACTCACTTTCACTATGTTGGCACATCTCTGCTAAACTTTAGAACAAATCTCCATCCTGATATTAGCCTCCTGCTATAATAAATCACTGCTTCAGTGTGCAGCCTCCCTGTCTTTGGGGAAACCTCACACTCACAGGTAAAATGGGATGTGATGAAGAGGAAGGAAGTGCCAAAAAAGGTAAAGGCGATCCCCACAGCCCCTTTGGTCTTGATCTGAGAAATGATCCTGGTTGTGACTGTGGCATGCTCCACCTCTGTGTGGGTCAACAGAACAAATCTTGTCGTCAGTGTCAGAGCCGTAACAGTGTAACCAGTTAGATTCAACCACAAAAAAAACAAAAAACAAAAACACGAGCATGTGCAGTGTACAGAGAAGAAATAATGTCACCTCATCAAAACATATTTAAGACTAGATGTATAACCAGCAAAAATATAATATCCTCTTCCAACAATCTGCACTGTGCAAAAGCTATATAATCATGGAGCAAGTTTATTCTCTCCCAAACTGATGTTTATTTCCTGTATTATGTGAAGAACTGACCTGAGCAGAACCAGATGAGATCTCGCCTGACAAACACGGTGAGATACAAAACACCATGTGACGCTGCATACAGCATGACATAGTAAGGTCCCAGAGTCTCCTGAAGACGGGTCTCCCACTCCCTCCTGCACACACACAGTTGTATAACGTCTCTACAGCCCTGATAGAGTAATCAATCATAATAACTCACTTTTATCCTTAGATAATGATAAAAAACATAACGTACCTGTCTGGACAGCCCTCCTGGACCCCAATAATATAAAAGTCTTGTGCAAATTCAGAGTCTGTTGGAAGGAGGAGATCATCCAAGTTGGCTGGAAGCCCCTAAAAATGATAAAAGCTCAGTTACAACTCAGTTGGTGCCTGAACTTGTGCAGGAAGTGATAAGACTTTACATGGTTCTTGGTCCGTGAGCTGCTGCAGAGTCATTATTTCCTCCTACCTTCTCTCCCTGCATGTTCCACGTGGCGATGTAGATGCCCACTCTCCTGTTGGGGAAGTAGCGGTCCAGCTCCTCAGCCCCGAGCAGGGCACCGCTGCCCAGCACGCTGCCCTCCAGAAAGCTCCTGGAAAATATACAGGAAAGTTAGCACTTCTACTGCAGTAGGGGGAAAAGCAAGAAGTAAAAATTTAGACTTTTCCCTACTGAGCACTGACTGTGTATTGAGACTATAGACTAAGACCCATTTTTTGCGCCTAATCATGTCAAAAACTGTACTGAACAAGCATCTCCTCTGATCCCATTTAATCCCCCCACCACTCTGCCACCTTCCCCTTTTCTTCATGAAATGAGCACTGCAATGTAAAAATGTCTCGAGTCTGCATTTCAGGACAAATTAACATTCTATCAATGTTGCTTAAGAGCTCGCTCCTGATCGTGAACCGAGCTCCAGATGCGCTATGCTAATGAGCTTCAAGCAGAGGGCACAATCAATACCAAAAAGCTTGTAGCGGATATAAGATACTGTACCTCATTGTTATGCAGTGCATGTGCACGGTAACTTTCTTTTGAGCAATTTTCTTTTGGTATAAGGTAGTTCAAGCCTTGCCAGAGATCAGACTGACATAACATTGACAAAGTAAGCTACATGTGCTATTACAAGTATGTGTTGTCATTGCAAAATGTAAAAATATGTACATCCAGTTCTGCATTTTGCTAGTTTTATGTTATCAATGGCCAATATCTAAATTAGATACTCTTGAAAGAGACCAGCTTCTAATAGCTGTCACACATCAGAAGGAGTAAGCTTTACACAAGAGCCTTCACATCCAGCATGAGGATGACTCCAGGTACATCATCTACATGGTCTGCTGTGCCTACTGTACCTGTTCCTCACATCCTGGGGTCTGATGGGGCTAAGCACGCTGTAGGTGGACCTCATGGAGTTGACAGAGGCACTATCCGACCCCATGTTCTCCAGAAGCCGGCTGTCGCTCAGGTTCCTGTGGAGTCTCTCCCCGAGCTTCTCTCTGGCCAGCACAGCATAATCCAAACAATCCCTGTCAATCCTATTAGCCGCCCTTAAAGTGGCTGACGCAAAGCTCTTCTCCAGAGCAGGTAGGGGCCCAGTGGGATGCACCGGAGACAGACGCACCTTAGTGGACCTCGCCCAGTGGTCTGTGGGGTCGCTCTGCTGGCTGGGGGGCCTCCTTTCATACTCGGACAGACTGCTCCCTCTGTCCCGGAATACTGGGGATCCTCTGGTAACGGCAGAGAGGGGTCTCACATTGGAATCCTGGTCATTCCTGATGGTGGCAGCACCACTGAGAACGAGCCCACCTGCAGCTGGAACCGTTTGGTCCTCTTTAAGCGAGTCTGTGGAGGAGCCAGTCTCAGCCAGATCACTCAGACTCTCCTGGCTGTTTCTCAGCCTCCGGGTTCTCACAGTCTCCTCCACTGAGCCACTTTTGCTGGACTTCGACAGCCTGGGTAGTGAGGGTGGCCGAGGCTGGTACGGACTGATATCTCCTTCTGCATTTCTAGCAGTGAGTTTAAGGGCAATGTTTTCCTTGCAGGATTTGGCATCTTCTAAGGAGGTCTTGAGTGGCGTGCTGTCACTGACAACCTGATCTCCTCTACCAGGAGCTTCACAGGACTGGTGGAGGGGGCTGTCCTCTCCATCCTCAGTCATCCTCTCGTCATGTCTGAGCCCAGCTGTGGTCAGTTGGATGGAGCTTTATCATTGCTAACTGACATACACCTGAACATATAGAGCAGAAAATGATTCCGTGAAATCCTGGCCATGAAACAAGTTAGTTAAGCCACCTTAACCATACAAAGGTTAATCACTTAACCCGTTAGCGTTAAGTAACGTTACCTGCTCTAACACGAGTAATTGAAGATAGTGATAATGTTGGCATCAGCAACAACCGCTAAACAAGCAACGTTAGTTATGGATAGCATTGTTATCGCTAACAAGCTAGCAGTTAACTACATAGCCAAATGAATACAGGCGCGGGGCTAATTATTGTTAGCTTTAGCGGTCTAAGTTAGCTAGAATCTAAGATTGAATAGAACATTTTGCAATTTCTTCGCTCAACAAAAGCGTTGTGATTTCTGCTGACCTATCATCCAGTCACGTGTACATACACATTGCTAATATTAGCCAACCTTCTGAATTAACTTAGCTAATAACCCTACAGTAGTTAGCAAAGCTATCAAATATAGCATAACAGTAGCGGCACAGAGGCGAGCTGAGCTAACCTTTGGAGCAAACGTTTATAAGATCAACGTATACACGGGTAATGTTGGCGGTTTCAGTCTTATGTATTTATTTCACTGTTATCACGCTGACGTAAAGTTACCTCTCGTTTACTGTTCTTTGGTTTCAGAGTGGCTAATTTTCAAGTAGATAGATTAAATCCTTAGCAACGTTTTAAAACAGATTTTTTTAATAAGACAAGAGAGTAACTACAGAGAGCAGAGCGTGTGTCACAGCGCCCCCCTGTGCCGAGCGGCCAGAATTACACGCAATCCACCCCCCGCGTCTTCCTTATAAAACAAGCCAACACGTCTCATAATGTTTCATGTATCCTAATTAAGAATTACTACTTGGCCTGATGAATGTGACTGTTTTGGTTCTTCTACAATTTGATGTCATGTTTCTGTTTTGGCAGTAATGGAAGAGAAACAACATTTGCAAAGTGTTTCATCACATGACATATAGTCCGTTATGCTTACTT
Organism: Heniochus monoceros; assembly: GCA_029783685.1. Taxonomy (NCBI): domain Eukaryota; kingdom Metazoa; phylum Chordata; class Actinopteri; order Chaetodontiformes; family Chaetodontidae; genus Heniochus; species Heniochus monoceros. The sequence goes on along the minus strand of JAPZEA010000022.1, from coordinate 13,258,550 downwards.
AAAAGATCTGATATATATCTGACAATGAAAATTACAGTATGTCATGTTTAGCTGGTAAATGCATGTCAGCAAAATATTGTTATCAACAGTATAAAGAGTAATATATATGATTATTTTCTTATTGATTTGTTAGTTCTACACATTGTTTTTTCATTTTTATTCTCTGTTATCTTTTTGCAGCTTTGTATTAAACTTTACTTATTGGCCTATGTATTGATACAAAATTGTTAATTGTAAATCTAACTCACTGTGTGACTACCGTGTATTTATTTATTATATTTATTATGTTGTGTCCAATAAATTACCATCCTTGATTTGTGAATACAACTGGGTTACAATTCTCTTACTCTGTGTGGTTAGAATTGTTGTTATGTACCGTGGTGGAATGTAACAAAATTTCAGAGGGAAATATACTTTTTACTTCAGTGCAATTATTTAACAGCTTTGGAGACGAGTTATTTATTTATTTATTTTTTAACAAATAAAGATTTCTGCATAGGAAACATAAAAACATCTTATAAAACATAATGTTTTGTTAAACTACCTCACAGGTTTTGCAATTAGAGCTGAAAAAAAATTAAATTAGGAATTAACTGACAGAAAATTAATTGACAACTATTTTGGCAATCGTTGAAATTGTTTTTCAATTCATGTTTAAAGCTTCACAAATGCGACAATTTGCTGCTTTGTCTTTTGATTATCTGATTTATTTTTGATAATACTGAGGTTTGGACTGTTGACAAAATGAACATTGTGAAGGTGTCACTTTTACTTACATTTTCCTGATTATACTCATAATTTTACCTGTAAGAGAGTATTTTTATATTGTGCTATTAGTTCTTCTGTTGAGACATTGTTTGTCCTAATAGGACAACATTCATGAAATTGCCATCCTCACAAGTTTATAGCCAATTTATCACAGAGCTTGTCTGTCTTTAACTATGCTTCTTACAACCAACTCACAGTCAGGTATCTTTATAGAGCAACATATCTGTCATTATCTACTATGATCTGTCATCCAAAACATTTCACCCACCATTCAATTACAAAAGACACAAAGAGAAACAACACAGCAGCAACAATAAACAACCAGGAACAAAACAGGCCTACAGCGTTATAGACATGACAACAGATTGAAAGACTAATGCGCCACAGAGGCCAGTGAATAAAAACATGTCTTTAGCCTGGACTTAAAAACAGAGATTGCGTTTTATTGTTAGATCTAAGAGACTGAGGAGCTGCCAGTGAATAGGGTCTGTGATATAAGATGAGGCCTGACCATTAACAGCCTTGAAAGCAATCAGCAAAAATTAGATTGAATTCTACAATGAACAGGGAGTCGGAGAGGAGAGGCTCGGACCGGGTGGTGTGATCTCTGCGCTAAAATGAACTTTAACACTTTCTGCTCCCGTGAAGTCTGTGGCCACCGCTGCCGGTTTTGATTAAAATCAATTTTAGAACACTAATACTAATAAGCTTCAGCATTTTTTCTTTGATTTTTGAAGGTGCAAATGAGATTCCCTCGGATTTAATGTCTCCAGGCAAAACTATGTCGTGTTTCCTGCTGCAGAAACGTGATGATGACTGCAGTTTACGATACACTGTTTTGACAAGCACAGCTCAAATTCCTAATAATTAATACGGTGTGAAGAAAATGTAAATGAGATTCTGATTATACTGTACGCAAGATTCTCTCTAAGTAAACAAAGGCAACAGCAACAACATTATTAAACTGCAAAGTGTTGACAACTGTATTTTTAAAATCTAATTTTCACCCTTTTTAATACTCAAAATAGACACCAAATCCCCTTTATTTTATTAAAAACAACAATATAAGTGTGAAAGCAGCTATTTCAGCAGAACAGACGTGCATGTGTGCATAATTAGCTCTTCATCATTAGCAGATTTACAGATGAAACGACACTTACATGCAGTTGGTCCACTGCTGTGCTGTTAGTTATTCAATGATCATTCTGCAGCTTTCACTTAGTGGTCCATTAAATTTACTCGAGACTACAAAATGAAACTCTGAGACACTACTGGAAAAATACTGTTGATATACTGTAAGCTGGATCTTTACGCACAAAAATTACGTCTTCAATCAAGGTTACACACACTTCATTATGCCTGACGCTCATTGAGACTACGGCTTAGTGCGTTTTATTCTAGAGGTTTCAATGGTCTTGACAGAGCAAATCAAGTGTACCCGACCACTGTGGCCAAGTATTCGTTATTTGAACTCGGGTGTCATGCAGAGCGGATAAGATTGGGCCTCATTTGCATGAGAGGCCGAGACACCCTTCAGAAACCACAGAGCCGTGCAGGCCGGCCACGATGGTCAACATTGGCCTTTCATCTCTATGTCTGTCTCCTTTACTCTCCTATTCTCTTTCTTCACACGAGCACACACTCACACCGCCAGGCACAAAAGAATAATAGACACACACTGCAAAAAATGACAAGGTTGGCGAGAGATTTTATGTGCCATCAAAGTTTATCAGCCTCATTTTAAGGTAGTTTCACTCAACCTACTCTGCTGCGCTCGCCCAGCACAGTGTGGTTTGTTTCAGGACATTTGCTTCAAAAAACAGAAACTGTCTCTGAGCTTTTCTTTTTGTTTGGAGACTTTATGATTACTCCCTGAGAGAGGTCACTTGAAGTGAAACTAGTGGAATTCAAGAGCATTAGCAGCAGTATAGCTGCACAAAAATACCCTGAAGTGAGAAGTAATTCTCGCTACAAAATACAAGCCCTCGCCAAGCTTGTAATTTTTACAGTGCAGGAATATGAGGACGCAAACACCCACAAATACACACAGGCATGTACGCACACGCACACACACACACACACACACACATATACACACACACACCCTCTCCTCTCTCTCCTGCTCTCTTTATCTCCCTCTCTCCTCCACATAAAGGAGCTCTCTGGCCTCTTTAGTATTCTGATGTGGTTCGTGATTCTCTGTCAACATTTGACTTCACAGGCGGTGGGGATCAGACTCATACAGGGAGAGGCCAACCGCCTGTGGCTTGCCACTGCAGAGGACTGTAGGTAGGGATTACATGGACGGAGAGACGGACTGACGGAATGACATACAGACAGACACCGACTCTCCTCGCACCTGGAGTGAAGCGCCGTTGCATAATCTCTGACTTTAAAGGATCTGCATTGTCAAATGCAAAAGTAGAGGAAGCTGCAAGAAGTGATCACTTGAACTGTAGCGCAAGTTTTTGACCCCTTCTCCCGTCGCCCTGAGCTGCGGCGGCCTGTCACAAAACCGTGAAGTCGGATTGTCACAAAAGAGACAAATAAGCTCGCTAATTACAGCAGAGGCCTTTATAAAGGCCCTGCAGATATATTACGGTCATTTTGTGCTAGGAGTCAGTAACAGTTTTACTTATAGCCCCTTTAACATTCATCTCACATCCAGTTTGCTTCTGGATATGATTCAGCTTGAGTACATTTACGCCTGACATTAAAATGCGACCGCGGTATACACAGTGAAATTGGATTTCTCTTTCCATCGCCTAAATGCAGATTGTGTCCTTTATGTCCTTCAGAAGTGACAGTAAACATCTCATCTTGCCTGTTGTTCACCCGCAAGTATTCCATTTTTTGACAAGTATTGTACAATCTGAGCCACCCGTTGGCAGCTTGATTTGTTTTATTTGTTTCTTAAGTTGGCTTTGTGTAGATTGGAGTTGCTTTACATGAACTATTTAAGCCACCTCAGGGTGCCTGGAGAGGGAAAGTGACATCCGGCACATGCACGCACACACACACACACACACACACACCTTGCTCAGAGAAATACCCTTACACATGCTGGTGCAGTGGTATCCTGATAGTAGTAAAGCTGATAAGTAGTAGGGCTTGTGACCCAAATGCTGAATATCTTAACATGCCACATGCTTACTGATGGTTCAAGCCTCATGCAGAGGGAGAGGGGGACTGGATGGTGAGCGCTCTGCTTCCTCCACATCTTCCACTGAAGATTCCTGGAGCAAGGCACTTCCCTGTGTCTGATAGAAATTCTAATCCCTGTTGTGGTTGCGCCCTGAGGGTGGAAGTACCCAAACATAGTGTTTTTCTCACTCTATTGCAAGCTCACTTCTTACTGTCAACCTCCCAGCTGTTAGCTCAGTGTCCATGGTGACCTCTCACACCTGTTTCCTTTCTCTCAACCCACACTTCTATTAACGCATAATACATAGAGAGGAAAGGGGGGAAAAAAACACAGAATTTTGTTGTTGGGTGTCACCTCCCATTTGCAGACAAAAACCTTTGAATGTGAAAATATGAAGACAGCAGGGGATTCATTTAGCGTAGCATACAGATTGGAAGCAGTGGGAAGCAGCTAGTCTGTCCAAAATTTAAATAATCTGCCTACCATCACCTTTGTGTTTTACTAATTAACATCTTATTTCTCATTCGTTTAATCCATACACCAACAGAACATATAAACATTTGTGCTGGTAGGCAGCGCCGGGCTGGCTGTTTCCCACTGCTCCAAGTCTTTATTCTAAGGTAAGCTAATCGCTTCCTGCCTCAAGCTTGATATCGTGTGCTGACATGAGAGTGGTATCGATATTCTCATCTAACTGCAAGAAAAGCAATGAGAATATTTACCAAATTATCCAACTATGTATTCCTTTAAGTTTAGCGTAAGCCACCAAGGATGCATGCAACAGTTTGTGCAACAATTTACAATTGAGAT
>JAPZEA010000022.1:12839123-12849607 GCA_029783685.1 Heniochus monoceros | reverse complement strand
CTAACCCTGACACACTTTAACTTCCATCACGCACTGAAGTTCCATCATGTACGTACAGTAACACTTTTAACCCAAACCATGATCTTTTCCTAACGCTAACAAAGCGGTTTTCTGTGCCTAAACATTTCACAACGTTAACCAAAGGATTTCTGGCAGGCGTCTCATACAGATGCTAAATGCTACCTTGTGCGTCACACAAAACATCAGTATTTGACAAGCCGGGAATGAGAACAGGTTGGCTGATGTTGACACATGACTCCCAGCCAGCTGTTTTGCTAGAAATAGTCATGTTAGGTGGCTTTGAGCAATATCGTATACTGCTGTGGGCGCGTACGTCTTTCACTCGTCGTTGACATTCATCACACATTTGAAACAAGGATGCATTTAAAATGAAATTAGGCCCCCGTGCTGAATTATGTAAAATGGAGCTTAACAACAAGCACTTTCATATAGTCAGAGCAGAGACCTAATGGAGCTTTAAATAACTGCTTCTTTGCTCATGAACAGTTGGTGACACAGAGGTGGAACATTGTGCCTCTCTTGTTGCATCTATGCTGTCACCAGAGAAGTGCAAGAAGAAGAAGTGCAACTAAAATCTCTCTGGTTTCCTCTGAGAAGTAGCGGGAGATGTTTATCCACACTGCAGAAAGCAGCGCTAACAATCCGGAGACAGGTTGCGGTCCTCCCCGCTCGGTACATTACATTAGTCTTGATGAGCGCGGGAGTGGGGAGCTTCGGTGGAAGAGGCACCAGTCGGATCAGGCACAATTTACAGGAATAATCCGCCGCTGTTTTACTTTCATTATCACACCTCTATCGCTGGCGTTTGCTGGTGAGCGTTGTGTGCCGCTCAGTGGTGTTGGCTTATTCAAATAAATGTGCAGCTGAGGCAGATGATGCTGCAGCTCTGCTGAAAATTAACTGCCTCCTGTAGTGTGCAGTCTAACCTGATCAGAGAGTATAATGCACTGTGTCGCATCGCCTGTCATCTCTCCTGTGGGTGGTCTTTCTGTATATAGATCACACTTTGGCTGTTGACAGGTCTTAGGAACTTGGATGTTGCAGATTTACTGAGGTTTATCATACTGAAAACTTGATATTATGTTGACCAGAACAGCACTTCAGGTGAAAGTAGTAATAACAGAATGTAAAAAAAAGACTAAAAGTAGAAATGTTTTATAAGGATAATAGACTTGCTGCACTAATGAATACTTTTCTATTGACAATCAGTCAAATGATGATGTGTGAAAACTGTCACTCTTAGTGTTGAACCCATGGGAAATTATCACCTGAGTCTGCAGTTCCTCAGCTTTACAAAGCTTTTTGGCACCTTTTTCTTTTTGCTAATTGGTTTGATTGTAAGAGCTGCAACTTTACCGTATTCATTCAATCTCACCACTTTTATCAACCTCATTTCCAGCAGAAGAAGTCTGCAGCTTCCAGCAAAATAAGCTTTGATAGAACCACTACACGGTACGTGCCCCAGACCAAGAAGTTTGTGACTAGCTGGTGAACAATAATATAGCAATTAGCAGCTAAAGAGACAACTTTTCCCTCAGGAGCTGGTGGAGACCAAAACAGAAGCTAACAGGAGAGTGAATATAGGACTTGCATCCATCAGGCGGCCAGGAACATGACTCACAATGAATGTTGCTCTTTAACTGCTGGATGTGTAAATTGTTCGCTAATGTTAATCTCCAACTTTGGGTTATCACTTTATAAGGTGATAACAGTGCTGCGTTTACAGGTTGTTCTGCTGTATCCAAGAGGAAAAATACATTTAAAAGGAGAATGCAACATCAAGTCTAAAAAAACAGAAATCACGAAGAACGGCTTCTTTCAGTGTTGTATATAAATGCATCACAGCTGCTTATGCATTAACATGTGAACAGCACTTTAGAACTGTAGCTGGTTTAGATAAAGCCAATTTAAATATCATCTACCAAAAGTTATAGAAAGTAATAAAATGAGTAATCAAATTTTAATCTGCAATCTATCTCGTAACCACAGCTGTCAAATAAATGGAGCGGAGTAAGAAGTACAATATATCTCTCTGAAATGCAGCAGAGCAGAAGTATAAAGAAGCATGAAATGGAACTGAAAGTGAAAGTAAAGGTGCAATGCTGTATGATTTTTCTGTTTCTAAATATTCTATGTATGAATTCAAATGTATTGATAGTATATTTTTGCATACAGATAAAGGTACATTCATGTATGCACGTGCATGTGTACAGTACTCCCGCATCCTCAAAAAACAGGGCTCCCACTAAAGCCACAGTGTAATGCAAACACTGCTTAAGTACAGAAGTCAACTCTACTTTTCACCACTATTGGCTGAGATAGTGACTGATCTGCACAATCACCCTTGTTAAATTGTGCTTTGAAACCAGCAAAATCAGTGCAACTAGAAGAGAACTGGTTGTGAATTTTCAGATCTTCTCATTTGCTGTGTGTTCTGCAGTGCATGCATATTCTGTATGCATGCCGTAAACCGAGGAGGGTATGACCTGAAACATTTGTTTGCCGCAGTTCTGCTCTGTAAATTAATAAATTAACAGAACTAATTTGAACCAGTTTCTTATTTAGAGTTTGCATGCATTTTATAGATCAGAGAGAGATTTAGTTGCTGGTAATACGAATCAGTAAGTTTGTCACACAGAACCAGAGAAGTCATCCATAGAAACTGGGCAGACACTATCAAAATCCTTGTGATTGGATGAACCATCCGTCTATCACTGTCTGACGGGCTGACTTCAACCAATCAGATCATTGCACCATATGATGCAGGAGAGCTGAAGCCAGTCTTTTCAAAGAGAAAAGCCTTAAGTGCCGTTCTTTGCTGTCTGATATAACTGATGCTGCAGCAGCATCTACGCTAACTTCTTTAGGAGCTGCTGATTTCAAATTAACAGTCAGGCTGTCAGCACACCCGAAGTTGCCAGTACTTCCTCATTGTTTGCTGATTTGTCCGAACCACTGTGGTTTGGCCACAAGTGCATAACTTCAAAACCTAGCAAGATGGATTTTCGCGTCATGTAATCGCCTGAATCCAGCTGCCTTGCGATGTAAATGAATCACGGTAAAGTAGGAGTTTTGGCACACAGCTGAGGAGTCTGGGCTTGCACAGTTTCTTTTGTAGAGTTTCAGTAATATCATCATTAGTGTCAGAGGTTATTTACGCCTGAGTAAAACAAAAGAACACTCTTTCCCCAAAAGAACACTCTCTTCATTTCATGTAACAGCAAACTAAGCAGACAGCACAACATACCCGACTGCTGGAGTGTTACTACCATTAAGCAAAGTTTGCACTAAACTCCATTCATCTCAGCTGCATGCTTGAAGAGGCTCCTTGCAATGAGATCTATTAGGACAGGTTAACATCATAGTCAAAGCATTCTTCCGTCCCCTGGAGTGAGAGTCATTATGCTGTATCGCCACTGGGTCGTGTATCCTCGATGAGCGCTAAGGAAGGCGTTTCTTATTTTGGAGCAGCGCGCCCCTCGAGGCTAGCTGAAGCTGCAATTTGCCAGGATCTTAACAGGATTCTCCTCAACTATCTGCGAATTCCCAAGGGAGCCCGAAGTCTTGTGAGCCTGAGCCGTCTCTTTATAATGTCTGCGTTTTTCTTCAGTGGCCACAAATCAGCGGAATTAAATAAGACCAACCTCTGTAACACATGTCCTCCATCTATCTGGGTCAGGCTGATAAGCTCAATCTCCTCTGTCTGCATCTCAGGAAGGGGTAAGTGGAAATTTGTCACGTGCTGTGAACACAGTCAACAACAGGACACCATGACTCTAGATGCACTCTTGCTGAAATGAGCAACCAAGAAATAAATACCCGCCGAACTTCTCATTTATCGTTTTCATTTTCAAAGCAGTAGATGCTCTCTTCAAGTCTCCATTCAGCCCTGAAATGCACCATGTGTCGGCAAAAGCTCAGCACCGCGTAGCTTGATCTGAACCCCCTTCTAGCAGAAGCCTCTGGAGGTATTCATTTTTCACACCAGCATTATGCTACCACCTAATCCAATATTAGCAAATTAGATGACTAATGATTCATATTGGAAGTAATTGAAAATCAGTACTTTCTCTTGCCTCTTTCTTGAAATCTAATTAGCAAAGCTTTCATTTCAGTGATTGAACAAGTGCGTTTGCCTGAAACAACAGTCTTCACTCTCTGGGGTTGGTTTTTACAACATGCTGTCTTTTCTGACCTGGGAGGCCGATACTGAGAAAGATCAGAGAGAAGCAATATGGGCGACTGCAGGCGATGGTATATGGATGATTAAGAAGCACATATGCCCCAAAAGCTTAAATTTTCAACACTGTATGAATCACATAGGATACGAGATGAGATGGAAATGAGACTCTTAAGAGTTGCAGGAAGGCAGGCAGAGAAAAAAGTGTGAAGGAGCTGAGGAAGGCGAAGAAAGAGCCAGAGAGGAGGAGAAAGGGAACAAAGCAAGAGCAAACACCGGGGTAGAGACTGCAGCACGAGCTTCTCCTGAGGGAGCCACAGAGATGGGCTGGAAGACAAATCAGGGCCACAGAGGTGATTCTGCAGCTGCACTCCTTCCCTTCTCCTCCAGCCACGGACATCTAATGTGCTATATTCCAGCTACGCCGGTTGTGACTGGAATTAACCGAACCCACTTGTTTATTTACAGAATCACTATTCATGACACACCTAGGAGCTTGGGTATGCTGCAACTTTATTCCTGCATATCGTGATGAAGGGCAGAATCAGTCAGCCTTGGCGCATTCCTCGCGGAGCTGATCGAACAATGACATCAAGCTGTGCTGGATAAATTGGAATCCTACTGGGTCTATGCTGGAGACCAGCTCACACACTGTTCGGAAAAAAAAAAACACACAACCTTACAACTAGGCCAGTATCTCGTTAGGGTATGTCCATCACAAACCTATTCTGGGAACAATAGTTAGGCTCGGTTGCTGCTAAAAATACACATTATCACCTCGGGGAATCGAGCATGTGGTGCTTTTACTTCATAGATTTAAAAACGGTACAAATGCGTCTGAGAATTGAAGCTGATGAAAGTTGAACTTCTGCCGGTTAATCTATCCTGATGCCACCGCAAGAGGAATTAGATGGTTCACTCCGAGGAATCCTCTCCCTCTGCAGAGGATGATGTGCTGCGGTTGTCAGTAATAAGAGCAGACGCTAGTGGCACAGGAACAGGGAGGCTGCAAGCTAACAATAAGGTTTGCTGTCGCTGTTCGCAAAGGGTTAGTGATCCTGACTGATGCGATCGGGTCATTATGAAAGGCTGCGATGGTGCAGTGTGGACAGGACTTTTATGAAAATGCTGCCACTTCTAGGCGACTGCAACGTTTGTATGATAAATGTCAGTTCGGATGTCACTGTGAATCTTTGTAGGCGTGCCCCAAAGTTGCTTCACTGCTGTTGAAATCCTGATCGCAACTTCTCCTACCCTCCTTTTCTCGGGGTATGATACATCACTAACAAGAAACGCAGAGCTGTGGCGTCCGCATCGACAACAAAGGCGACGTCGAGTCAAAGAACTAAGTTACATCATTTTGAAGCCTTTGTTTAAAAACTGGTCTGATCATGTGCGCTGTGCTTTTTTTTGCTTGGGAAAAAAAAAATAAGAAAAAGAAAAGAAAAGGAAAGCGTTAGAGGGCCTCAGCTCCCAGCACAAGTTGAAAGGGTGGGGAAGGCAAGGAAGAGATGAGAGAGAGGAGGCATAGCGAAGACGAGGCTCTCACTGGTGCAGCGTGGGGAAGGATACTGGCCCTCAGGGAGATATGGTGGTGCCGTGATGACATTTTTAGGGCAGCTGTGAGAGTTATAGATGAGTATCAGATGTTATCCATTACTCCCTGGGAAAAATTGATGAAGCCAAAAAACATAACAACAAAGGACAATGAAGAAATAAGAAGTGGGGGTGGGGATCAAAGGGCAGATTTAATCCAGGATCACAGAAAATGACTAAGTACAAACAACTTGCTCTTCTGGTGCTGATTACTGTTTGTGAGGGGATTGCTCCGCCACGATGTTTGTGATTCTAATGAAAATACATTTGTTAATGAAATTGGAGCCAATTTTTCAAATACATATTCACCACTGCATGTGAAGACACTGCAGGATGTTTCTTTTCCTTTTTTCGTCTTGTTGTTTTTATGGCCCCCTGAATATTTGTGAGGGATGCTCTCTTGCATGAATAAACAACAGAGGTGAATGAGTAAACATTTTTGCTGCACCCCGCTGTTAAAAGTTGAAAATGAATGCAGAGCCGGGCGGGCTGTCTTTTTTATGCGCTACACGGTCTTTCGCCCTCAAAACTCCTCGCGCATAACCCCCTTTGCAGCTTTAGCCTCGGTGTAACATGTAAACTGCTAATGTGCTCTCACCCGTTTTATTATTTTGTGACTCAGGGATGTGAGACCTATTTTAACTTTTTAATGTGCGTTAGTTCTGAAGAGTGACCCGCTCGTGGCTGTCGTAATCGCTGGATGGTTTGCAAACTAAACTTTTCCTGTCAATGCTGTGGCAGCTAGTATTTCATAGATGCTGCTCAAACAGTTTCATGTTCTCATGTGTTTGCAGCAAATCAACCATCACCAGTACAGAGATGCAGCACGGCAACATCAGTGTAATATTCATGCTCAAACATGGACTTCAATATAGTCCAAAACCCAGTGGGAAAGAAAAGCAGTTTCTCTTAAGAAAAGCAACTAATTCTCATATCTTATTCTGACATATTTTGACTTCAATCCCTCGCCACGTCATCGCCACGTCATCGCCACTTCACTAACTTAAAGTTTCTGTGACTTTATCCGTTAGGTGACTGACTCAAAACAGCCACCGCTGCCGCGCAGACGAGCATTATTCGAGCTGAGGCGCAGTCCTTCAGCACGAAACTTTAACTCCCTTGGCTCTCAGGCCCCTGGTAGGTCACCCAAAGAGGCAGGAGACATGGCCGCGAAGACGATGGACAGTTTTAATACAGCAGCACAAGCCCTCTGGGGAGTCGAGTGGTTACCCCTGCAGATATTATGGGCTGCGAAATGAAGCACATCCATTTCCTTCTGCCTTAACGATGACATGTGGCATCTAGGGCCTCTGATGTGGTTTGGCTGTTGCCTTTTCCTGTCGCACAAACTCCCACCGATTAACAGAGCTAAATGAATGCTGGAATCCCCATCCCCCGCATGCCAGCGAGTGAACGGTATTGATTCCATCCTTACGGTTGTCGTGACTTTGATTGTGTTGACTTGCGGCACAGAAGACAATGCCATAACCATCCAGGAAGAGAGCGCTGTTGTTAAACCGAAATAACGGTTGCTATGGGAGAGATGTTATGGTTGCTGCTGTATGTCATTACAGGCTGCTGCTGTGTTTGCACACTGAACGGAGGGGACGGAGATTTGGACAGGTAACTGATAAAAATTAGTTGCTGGAGGACTGGTAGCAGACATAAGTGTAGATGCAGAGAAAGCACTTCACAGGGCGCGATCATAATGAGTCTTTCCCCAAAACTGCCTTTCAGTCCTGAGGCTGATCCCTCAGGGTTGGAAGAAAATTGCACAGCACCACACACCCACATAAAACTGGTTGGGACTGCATTTAGAGCATTTCTTTAAACACAGCCTCTTCCTGCTGCAGCCGCTGTCTCCCCGAGGATCAGACGATGCATAATCAATGCCCCGCTGCGGTCCACAGCCATCACATCGGAACTGCTCCTCCTGCAGCAGTGGCTCCCTTGCTCCAACCCTCAAGAGGGCGGAAAAGCAGTACACAGATGTATCCAATTAACACCTGCTCTGATGGTTCGCCGCCTTTATCTCCGTCACGCTCTCACATCTCCCATTTGCATATTCCGTCTCCAAGCCTCATCTGCAACTTGCCAACACCTCTCCAATTTCTGCCGACCCTCAGCCGGAGAGTTCTGGTACCTCAGTGGATTTCGGGTAAGCGTGGGAGGGAAGTGTGCTGTGGTGCATCCTGGGTTCACATGGGCTTTGTAATAAATACAGAAATGGAATATAGGCCTTTTCAGTGTGGGATCTCAGTGGGTATTTCAGTAATCATCTTTGATTAGCAAGTTGTTTTCTAGCTAGTTAACATATTGTTATCTTCCTTCTTAGTCAACTATAAGAGCTCATAAAATGCAGTTCTGGTGTAACATAGAATGAATGTACAGTATATTCATGATGCTGCACTGCATCCCCTTTTGAATTAGTCTGTATTTTATCAAAAATTAAACATCTTTCTCAAAATTATCTGCTTCCGTTTACATCAACCTCCCTCATCAGTAAGGGGAATCAATAAAGAACGATGTTTTTGGTGGATTCAGCTCATTAGTGCACTTCATTAAAAAAGAGTTTTCCCTTCACTGTAGGTCTTTTTGCCACCACAGTTGTCTCATATCAAACATAAATACAGCATTTTCTTCTATGAATGAGCCTCAGGTGAGCAGACAACTTTCAGCATGGTGTGCACCTACATCAGGCATTGTTTGCATCATGCTGCCTCTCATGTGCTCCTCTACAACACAGCGGCATCGGCACGCCGGTGGTTGTGGTTCCTTTACAAACAGCAGACCTTTTACAGTAGAGCAATCTTACGTAACTGCAACAAAAGGGCTTTGTGCTCCTTTTGCTCTTATCTTGGATCACTGAAAATGTCAAGGCAGATCTTCTTAATGAAGCAGTGGAAAATGTGGTTTTGTTGGCCTTTGTTTTTTAATCTGCATTCAACTCGCAAAAAGCTGAGGCCAGCACCTTCTATACCAAACACAGGCACAGACATTTGAACTGGTAGATAAACCTGGGTGCACGTTTAGCAGCAGGCAGACAGAAATCAAATCCAAATCTCTTCATTAAAAGACAATGCACTGAAAAAAACATTATGAGGCTAAAGCTCTTCCTGAGATAATAAGAAACTCTCTATCTCCTAGTCCACTTCGAGAATGGACTGTATACACAACTTCCGAGAAAATCTCAATCTCCCATTACTTTCTGATGCAGACCCAGAGTTCCCAGAGGGCTCCTGGGAATCCATTTACCTCTGAGGAGGTCACAGAGGCACTAAATTCCTTACGGAGTGGAAAAGCTGTGCAGAGCAGAAATGCACAGACAAACGTACACATCTGAATGGCTGCTGATTTGCACAAAATTATCACACTGTCAAAGACGCTGACAGATGAGCCGTACACATCAAAATGCTGATGAGAGGAATGTTTACCGTGAATAGATAACAGATGTGATGGTAAATTATTTATTTCAATAATGTCTTCCATTTCTGTAATGTCATTGCTGACGGCAGCGAGCGATGGATGGAGCGAGAGATGTATGCAGAGAGTCAGAGAAGAGAGAGAGAGAGATTCGTGCTGTCAGCTATAGATGTGCCATTGTCACTCCTAATAAACCATGGCAGCATGGTGACTAATTAGCCATAATTTTGCTCATCGGGGCTTTGAGAAATGTTTGAAAATCTCGCCCGAGTCACAGCCTCGTTCTGCCAGGAGGAATGTCACAGCCTGGCTGGGGCTAAGCGATGCTGGCACGGCATCAAGAGATGCTGGCATGTGTCGTCGAAAACTCTCTGAATGTCCTCTAGCTCTGGAAGAACTCGACAACAGTTGGAGAAAACTTCAGGGAAAGAATGGGTTTGTCTTTGGCTCCGAGTTTCTCCCCTCCTCTGACCTTGATGGAAATGAGAAGTTTGCTGGTGTGAATATCCTCCCAGGACGTCCCTGGGACTGACATATATGCAGAACTCCTTTTAGAAAGTGGCCACTCAGGGAAAGGAAAGGTTATCAGTCCGCAGCACACGAGCCACGTCAGTTAAATCTTTGGAAATCGGCGAGAGGAGAGCTGGGTTTTTAGAGCAAACTTTATCTCTGCGGGATAATGAAGTGCATCTATGTAAGCACTCCAAATAGCAGAATAAACCCATTCCACAGATTGTTTCCACATTTAGTTTCGTGGTGGTTCGCCTGTTTATTTATGCCTGTTCTCCGTTCAAAACATCTGCGACAGCAGTTATGAAATACGGTTTAAGGCGAGGTTGTAAATAAGCATTCTGAGGCTCCGTTTGCTGCAGCATGAACTAAATATCTCAGGAGAACACAGCTGATTGTTACAGCATGACAGGATTTATGGCTGGTTATATTTCACCTAGCAGAGTCCAGATCTCAATGAATCACAGCGTTTTTGGCATTTAAATGTCACTGATGAGTTAGAGCGTAAACATCATTTTGTTGCTTTATGTCCATTCTGCCTTCATCAAATACTTGTACTTTATGTTAATGATCAAGTATTAGTTTATTTTCAATTTATGATATTTTATCTTTAGAAAATGCTTTATAGCCCTTCTCTCAGTCGCCTTTTTATACATGGAGTACACACAGGAAATTCTAGTATCTACATTTCCATGACAGCTGTACACAGCCCATTTGCTGATGATGATCATGTGATCATGTGATGTGGTAAAAA
>JAPZEA010000022.1:12566378-12577349 GCA_029783685.1 Heniochus monoceros | reverse complement strand
ACACACACACACACACACACACACACACACACACACACACACACACACACACACACACACACACACACTCAGCTGTTCTTTGGCTCATGAGCAACCTTTTCACAAAATGTTGTGCAAGCCTGTGAATCCATTTGGAAGTTATGCGCATTTTTTACAATAGGCCACTCCCGTTTCCACACCCCCTTTTAGCATGAACACAAACGCACACCTTCAAACACAACCACACACTTGAGCCAAATGTCAGCTTCCTTGGGCGAAAGCAGAGCAGGGAAGTTTTTGTGGACTGACCGACAGAGTGAGCAACAGAGCTGCTGATTCGCAGCTAAAAATACTGAGACGATATAAAATGTTTGACAGGAGAATTGTTAGCATAAGAGCATAATGAATTCCAGTATTTAGCCTGGTACAAGCTGGAGCCCTAACAGGAAGTAGTGCATACGTTTAGTGCATCAGCAAATCTGAGGAATTAATAAAAAGCTCAGCACTGAAGATGAACGGTGAAAACCACCATGACTGAAAAGACTAAAGATAAAACACGGAGAAAAGAAAGAAACTACAGAAAATGCAAAACAAAGCTACAACCATGTGCCCTAAGTGTCAAAGACATCATCAAATTTATCTCCAAAATTAGCACATTAAGAACAGCTTTTCACTCAGCTGTCACCTGATGGAAAGCACCTTTTTTTCCTCAGTTGTCCTTGCGGATAAAAACTGATTTTCTCAGTGATCTGTCTTCTGGAGAGGACCAAACAGAAATCATCGATCTACTCGTCTTCCCCCACAAACAAACTGTTCTCAGAAGAACAATCACATCATTAATACTGCACACACATTTCTTCTTTCCAATATAAATCAAACTAACCCGCAGTTAATCAAACCTGCTGTCTGCCATCAAACAAAGCAATTTAATCAGATATCAAATGTGACTGATGAGACAACTCGCTGCAGTGGATATTCATGTCCATGCTAAAAGCTCAGCAGAGGTTTATCAGTATGCATCTACATTACATAATTGATCACTGACACTAAACGCTGTGCTGCCGGCCCCTGTGTGCAGACTCCCATTTTAAGGTCCATTTATGACTGTAATACACACTGTTGGAAAGTGGTCTGTGTGCACACAGTCACACACTCACTCACTGGAGGATGAGGGACTGCCATCTGTGCTGAGTGCCATTAGCCAGAGTAAACCACAGCTGGGCCCATCCCTGCAACCCCTGCCCCCACACCCATAGCCCCCCTGGGGGGCTTATGGAGTCTACATTGATGGAAATGCTTGCGTTTTTTTACACGTCAGGGCCCATCCCGAGCAGGCTGGCTGTATACGATGAGACCCCTGTACTTGGCTGCAGGGCTGACAGCTGTCACACACAAACCCAGCTACTGTAACATGATACCACGTAGCTGGTCCGGCCACGCAAATGGGACACCTCTGCTGAGGGGTTACAGATCCCTGAAGTAATTTCAACTGTCCAGACATCCAAACAAACAAAATTATTGATTTTTGATTTTGTCATAAATGTGACGTTCTATTGGAGGCAAAACATGTTTGTTTCCAATATTCATTGTCGTTTAACATTTACATTATATTTGAGGTATTCAGTGAATACTTTAACCTCTGTAACTTATAATAGATGCAACATTAGATTCAGCTCTGCATGCACAGAGTGCCACAGTTAATGGCAACCACTGGTGAGTCACAGTCACAGTAACAGAAGTCTGTATTACTTTTTGTTTAGCAGAAAAAAGCTAAATTTTGTAGAGCCACAATAATTAGTTGTTAAATTGATTAATCAGCAACAGTTTTGATAATCAAATAAGTTATTATTCAAACAAAAATTGGATTATTTTTGTGGCTCCAGCTTCTCCAATGTGAACACTTGCTGCTCTTCCTTGTCTTTTGCTGGTGTAAGTTTAATCTCTTTGGATTTTGGATTGTTGACTGAAGACACTTGAAGATGTCACTTTGGACTTTAGGAAACTGTGATGGACATGTTTTATGGCATCTATAGGCCAAATGATCACTTGATTAATCAAGAAAATACAGCACTTGTTATCTGGGGCAAAAAAAATAAATATAAAAAGAGCACCATCTACATGTTGTCGGGCACCAGTGCACACAAAGTACTGATGCATTTATAGTGAAACAGTTCCAAACCTTTTTCTAGCATGTAGAGCAGTCTGTATGGCACTGCATCATGCTTTCTCCACTGAAAAGGCACACTCGGGGGCACTTTATCACATTTTCTTGCACCGTAGAGGGCTAGTTATCATGTTTTATATACCAGAGCGGCATCCAAGAGGGAACCTTTGCAGCTTTTTTTTTTTTTTTTTTAACATGGGGACACCGGTCCCCATGTGGTGTGGTCCTCTGTATATTCCAAGGATTTTTTCCATATTTTGGCACACTTGCTTTGGCCCATCAAAGAAAGAAATAGTCTATAGCATTTTTAGCTAAATGACGGCTGGAACACAATACGTATGCAGAACGACAGAGGAGAAGGAATTAAAATGTACGCCGGGGTGGCGTGAGTAGTTTCTCCATCCCTATATGCCTCAGTGTGACCTTGCTGCAAGGGAACCTCCGCATTTCACACCTTCAAGCATTTTAATTAGCGACAGCAAGCATCTCCCACAATTCTGCACTACTTCAACCTCCACCGCCACCACCACCACCTCCATCACGACCTGCTACCGCCACCTCTGAGTCACAGGTACTGACAATCTCCAGTTACCTCTCCACTCCTGGCGGGCTAGCTGTTTTCAGTGCGTTGCCAAATTAAGGACCTGGGAATTACTCTCGGCGTGGAATAATGATGAGGCGGCCCCTATCAGGACATGGAAGTGTGTTTCTAATGAGATCGTAAACATATGCTCATGCCAGCGCAGCACCTACCCATCAGCTTAATTGGCTCAATGTGGAATCTCAGCTCTCGTTGGTCCTCTCCAGAGGAGGGAGGGGTATGTGGAGGAGGAGAGCGTGGAGGTGTGTTGTGACATTAGTCTGACGTTAGGCTGCACAACACACAAATACAAGCGTATGGACGTCCACACAAAGATGATCCTGTATGATCCACACGTGTATGCGTGGGGTTTTGCAGACACACACGCACATTAACCAGAGAAAGCGTTGATTAGCAGGTATAGTAACTGGCACCTGCACGGACAATATTGAGGGTAAACGGACCCATTGTGCATTGTACTTGCCTTTGTGAATCAATGTAATTGCAAAGCCAAGTGGGGTGAAAAACATAATGAATTGGCCCAACAATTGACAAAGTATGATTTATGCACGTTTCTTAGTATAATCAGTCTCGCCGATGCTGGTTTTGGTCTAGAGGGGAAAAGAATGAGCAGAGGTTAAATTGCACTAACCTCTGCCTGCTTAGGAGCTAGCGGGAACAATTTGGCAGCCTGGAATAATATAAACGCCATTAATCATCACTCTGTCTTCACACATGTGTGATGATCACACATGTACACTGGCACACAGTCACGCAAACACTATCTGCCCATCTATCTAGCTAACAACATGCTTAAATAGCCATGAAGCGGCAGGGAGAAGGAGAAAGGCATTTCCACATTAACCGACTCGCTGAGCTGCTCAGACTGGCTATCAGCCATTCTAGCATCCAGTGGTGGTGTGTTAGGCTTGAGATAACATGGTATGAATATTAATGTTAAATCAAGAATAAAATTAAAAAAAAAAACAATGCCATAGTTGACACTTTTTCTTGGTGTCACACATGTATGTCTGGTAAGCTTCTGTCCATGTAATTAATGAGGCTCGCGGTGCCAACAACCGAGAGGAAAATTTGAATTTACTTTCAGCCTGACAAATTAAAAATTCCAACTTATGCTCTCAACAGATGGACCCTTTGCATCTTCATTGCTCATCTCTGGCAAGCTGTCCACTCTGTTGGCGTGCTCGGTGCTCTCTTGGTGTCCATGCATTCCCCGTTCTTCTCCGCGCCCGTACAGCCTGTGCAATCGCACATGTGATGGTGTTACATGACATGTGCGGTACAGTATAGGCAGATTATGAATGTTAGCGTGTCATAGCTGCCCCGCGGCGGCACTTATGAGAGGCTAGCTCGGCTGCACAGGACTGATACGTAGCTTCCAGCCATCCATATAGCATGAAAGCTCATTACAAGCCGAGACGCCGGCACCTGCTAGTACTGACAGAGATGTGATGAGCCTGTGAGCACAACCGAAAGTGTTATGTGCAATAAAATGTCACATAAGCATGGATTTGGTTAATTTGATATTGCATTCTTTTTAATAAACTGGGCTGGAAATATAATCAGTTTGGGCAGATGTGTTTATCAATTACAATTAGTGGCTAATTCAGAAGATTGCACCAAAGAGATTTGTGTGTTGGGTGTGTGTGAAAGGATTTGCCTTTCTAAATGAAAGGGGGAAAAAAAGCATCAAAAACAATAAAAAGCTGACTCTGTGAAATTAGTGTGTCATCGATTTCTCCACCCTTCAATATGTAAACATTAAATTGCTAAATGAACTCCCGCGAAATTTGAGGTTTAGTCATGAGAGCAGTAAATTCAATATAGTGGCAATTTGGTGTGCTGTAGATGTAACCAACCGTGAGGAGTTGCTCCACTTACTTTTCCAATACAGACATTATGTGCGACTATTGTCATGATACGTTTATATCACTATACTTCACATGCTTATGCAAGCACGTCATTTAAAGTCCCCATACAATCAAAAGCAATTTCCAGTGCAGAGCTTTGTTACCATATTAAACAATACATTTTCTCGCAATCATATCACAGTCGTGCTGCTTTTACCTCCTTGAAAGCAGAAAATGAAGTGGTGCTTCCCTCATTTTCTACCCGGAGGTGTAAATACAATGTACAACCAATAAAACCATCACACATGGCGGCATAATTCTGCTCCGGCACCCCTCCCTTCACATATAACCTCCTTTCCCTTCTAGCTCTCCCATTGGTTCACGCGTGGCAATAATCCCTCCTTGCATGGATATCAAATAAAAATAGCAACATGCACTCAAAATGACATTTTATTGCGACTTTAAAGGGAATGCCGAACATAATGAGACATTACAGCCACAAGAGACACTGTCAGCGTAGGGTTTACGACCGTCAATAAAAAGGTGATTGAATGGCGATGTAATGAATGGGTAAATGAGTGAGGTTGCCGAGGGGTGCACTTGATGAATGTGAGAGTTGAACAGGAGAAATTATCCCAAAGTTTTTTTTTTCTTTGGTGCTCCATCATTAGACGCAGATGCACCAGATACTGACGTAAAACTTGTCACGGCATGCTTTCTAAACTGCAGTTTCCCTCCTTTTCTTTTCCCCTCTGTCTCCTGTGTGTGTGTGTGTGTGTGTGTGTGTGTGTGTGTGTGTTTACTGCAGGGCGTGGCTGGCAGGTCCGGTCCAGCCTCCTCCTCTCCTGAGCACACCTGACTTCAATTATTCAATCAAGACTCACCTGCTGCCACAGTATCCAAGCACCGGCCTTCCAGCCAGTATTCATCGAATCGTCTGCTCACCTGAGTGGTAACCTCGCGATCGACAAAGAACCTTTGTGTTATTTTTACCCTCCTGTCTGTCTGTGTCGTGCTCCAGCATACACCCTGTCTGTCTGCCTCGTGCTCCGGCATACACCCTGTCTGTCTGCGTCGCGCTCCGGCATACACCCTGTCTGTCTGCCTTGTGAGCTACTGGACCTGGATTCCCTCTCGAATTTGTTCCCTCTGGCCTGCTCGGCTGCTCTCCTCTTGTGATTGGACCTCTCAGATCTGACTGCTTAACATTATTGGAAACATCCTTAATCTTCTTAACTTTTTGTCCCTCGGTGTCTCAGTCACAGCGTTTGGGTCCGTGTTCTTGTCAAAACGTAACAAAACTTGCTTTTGAACCACCCAGAGAAGCGTGTTGCTATAATTCACTGAGCATGTATCTAGTAATCACCCTGCTGCCATTGCCAACAAGGGAACAGCCTCGGCTCCAGCTGAAAACTAATCAGATGTGGTCACAACAGGATGTTGATACAAGCTAGCTAACAAGCTGAAGAAGCAGAAATTGATTTGATGCATCAATAGTCAAATGAACAGCTCCCAGTCAAAAAGAGCACAGTAATAAAGCATGTACTCAATTCGGTTGCGAGAGAGCCAAGTCATATTTTTAGCAACACAACCAGCTGTTCACAGCTGCCCGAGAGCTTTGGGCCTATATTATAGCTGCCAAAAAGTGTGTCACATTACCTGATTGCTTGCCTCTGTCTTTTACAGTTGCCATAGAAGCTCTCGCACTCGAAAACGTGAGGAAGCCTCACATGCTTTTAACAAGCTGAAATCAACCTTTTACTTAATAACACTGAACAACACCAATCTTGTGTTCTGTCGCAGCTACGGAGGTGACAGTGGCGCAGACTTAGAAAGGTCTACATGAAACAAACGAGGAGGGACCTCTTGTGCATTTAGCTGTGGGGAAAAGCACAAAGAAATGCACAATTTATTTTGTCTTTTGAAGACGTATGTTCTTAATCATACTCTCAAAGCCCCTGTAGATGCTCTTAGTGGTCCCTTTACTGAGGAGCGATGCAGACAGAGTGGATAAGAAAGCAGAAGAGTAGATCATGAAGAAAGAAAGACCGGAGCACAAGACATGTATGTATAAGCAAAGTGGTCAAATAGGTAGAAGGCATCACATCAACTGTATATTATTTTACTGGTTTGTGTCTTATGTGCATTAGTGTAATTAGGTTTGCATTGGAAAATAGAGGAGAAACACTGACTATTTTATATTTTCCATCAAGATAAGAAGAAAGCCTTAAATTTAACCTATCTGCTAAACATTTACAATCAGCTATTTTACTGGGCTTCCTGCTACTGGCAATTAGAGCCCTGTTATAGAGTTAATATTGTGAACAGTTGCTTATTCATACACCCAGAAGACACAGAGAGACATTAGCATTGGTCGTGTCTCTGGCAGTCTGGTTAACAGAAGTCCATTATTCACTCTCCTTTTAGCTCTGTTTTGGTTTTCAGCGACTCCTGAGCAACATATCTGGTTCTTAAGTTGCCACATGCTCCACTGTGTCCATTAGCAAGTGGCTAACGCTGTCTGTCAGCTGTTTGGTGCTGAGCCGGTGGCGTACAGCTCTCAGCTTTTTCACTGAAAACAGCTGATTCATGAGAGCAGCGAGACTGAACCAACACAGTGCAGTTGCTGGCTGCTGAAAGTCAGCACAATGCTCTGCAAGGCTGAGCGGTCGGAGGATAATTATCTGTGGGTTTGTCACACACACACCGGCTTACTTTAGGTAATTGTCATGGTTTTGGTTAGATATTGGAGAAGTCCACGCTGACTTGAAGCATGTGTGCATGCACCTGACCTACGAGTTGGGGAAAGAAGTATTTAACATGTCAACATTTTTTGCATTGAACATATTTAGAATCGTAACATTCCAATTAACCAAACAAGTTACGTGCATAGACCTTGTATTCATCACAAGTATGACACACTTCATAGACTGTAGCTGTAGAAAGCATTGCCAGAGAATATAATCCAGGCAGCAATTACATTTTCTCCTAAGTGTACTTGGCAAAGCAAATTAGTAGCATTTAACCATATCTGTTGGATACAGGCTAGGGTTGTTTTGCATATAGTTTATATTTAAGAAAGATGAACAAATGTGTGAAATGTGTACAAAATAAGTAAAACTGTCGACTGCTGAAACAGTTTGAAATGTCAAACACTGCTGCAAAACATCATCGCCTCTGGCCTGTCAGCGGTTGGATCGACATCCATTAAGTCCTCGTGTGTGCACAGCTTTTTTTTTTTTTTTCCTTTTCGATCACCATTTGTCAATCAGACACTTCACCGGCTGGCCACTGGTGGTGGTTGGGGGGCGGGGCACTGTGTGTTAATCAATCCGAAATGAACACATTGTTGCTCTCAGGCTTCTGCCACTGTCCCCTGGACCACAGGGGCCCCTCTGTCGCACCGATTCTTATTAGAAAAAGAGAGAGATGGTGGGAGTCTGTTTGACAAAGGAGGAGAGGGAGTGGAGGACGGAGTAGAGAGGAGTTATATGCTGAGGGATACAGGGGGAAGAAAGGAAGTTATAGAGAAAGATGAAGGATACAGAAAAAGACGCGAAGGATGGGATGATAATTGTAATGAGGCCGAGATGATGAAAGGGAGGAAAGCGAGGAATGACCACAGGGTGAAGTTTTGATAGAGCAGGAAAATATTGCAGCAGTGGCCACATGCAATCTGACACACACTGATGCATATCAGATGGTGGTAACGTGCAATTTAGTGGGTTAATCAGTTTGGTTATTATGTTGTAATGTGGCTGTAATATAGATAGATTTGATCACATTTCACCGGGTCAGTTAAAGAGACCATGAGATTTTTCTGGCCCAATTGCAAAAGAAATGAACAGTTTATCTGCAGGGGTGCAGCAGATTGCTGATCAGCGCCGATGACTCACCTGCTTTATGAAATCAGTCTGTTTAACAATGATGTCTTTTAAAACTCATTTTCCAGCTTCTACTGTAGTTTGGAGGAAACGTTCCACCTGTAGCTAATTTATCTCCGCTGCCTTTCTCTCAAGCCAAAAAAAGCACTAAAAACCAAGCAATTACCTCGTTACAACATTTGTTTTTCTAATCTTCGTCGTAATTAGGCTGCTGACTCATCTTAAATTGAAACATGACTCTGTTTTTCGGATGATAAAATATGACTTTGCATGTCCATGATAGGATTGTGTAATTCACTTAGTTTGTGCCATGCAGATAAAAAACTATTAAGTCTGGAAAATGAAGACAGAATAATGGTAGATCTATTTTAGAGTTTTAATCAGTTAATGAATTGTAAAATTAACAGCTGCAATTATCTTCATTTAAATCATGCCTTAAAAACTCTAAAGAACATATGTAATTAAATCTGCCGATTAATAATTCTGTTTCATTATTTTGTCTTCAAATGGTGAATTAATTTATTTTTAAAATAGAATCGTTGAATTCTTTTTTTTAAGAGTTAAAAATCATTACTTTTCTAAAGCTCTAACAAACCGAATGCATTTCCTACCTCGTAAAACATTTTCTATGTCATTTTGAAACCTGCATCGTTTACATCGGCTCGTCTCCTTCTTCACTTTCTTCTCTCTTGGCTTGAGTTATTGCCAACGACCGTTGATCAGCAGAACAGTCAGCAGGGTGCACGTACAGTACTAGTGTTGGCCGATCGTTTCTATCCTCACATCATCCCATCGTGGCTACTCGCCAGGAGGCAGCGGGAGTCGGAGGAGATGGGGGGGAGTTTTGTCATGGCATGCCGGTGAAATGCCAGCATGGATGACTTAGTGCCAAAGAGAAACATCTTGTATATTATTAGCTGTACCCAGATGCCAAAGGTGAGCCCATATTAAACAGCCTATCTGCAAGCTATTACTATGTATGACACTGATAAAATAGTGTGAACATTTCATTTAAATTTCAATATTAAAAAAAATCTATTTACCAGCAATGCCTCCCTTTTAAAAGTCTGTGTATCTGTGACGTTATCACAACATCATGTTCTGTCTGGCATAGTTAACATTATCTTTAATATCACAATTCAATTCAATGAAGTGCAGAGCAAAGTTTTGGCGAGCATATGGAGAACAGAGATGCAGGGTGTCAGATCCATGGAAAAGAGAAGGTTGGTGATTAAGGATTTAAAATTCAGTCGTTATTCGCGCTGATTAACAGGGATCAGCAGGCGGACCAACTGCTCCACCACAAACACCTCGGAATGAACAGCTGAAGATTCTAGAGATTATTTTCACGACATCTCAGCTCTGATAGTAAGTTGGTTATAATCACCTTCATATTGGTATAGGAAAAAAACAGTTGATCATCCCCTCAACGATCAATGCGTACAAAACGGGAGCCCCCTTATAGCCGTGCTGCCGAACTACGATCTGAGCCCGAGCCTGGTGCTCCAGGACTGCATCCCCCACAAAGACACGATTTCCTGACGCGACATTACTATTACAGGCACATACCTGACATACTGAAAAAGCCATAAATGTGTCAAAAGCAGGCCACAGTAGAATACTCTAATAACATGGAAGTAATGATGAAAATTGGCCCCAGGCTACCCTGTAGGCAGGGACATCAGACACCGCTTCTACAGTCTTTCTCCCATCTCGTTTATCTGTTGAGATGGGCAGAATGGTGTCGGGAGGAAGGACTTGGAAGCTCGTGCAGGATCAACAGTGATTGACTGACTCATATGCGGTTGATTGCGAGGATGGTTAATTCATGGGAAAATTGAATAATTGATTTGTGAAGTAATTGCTTCATACATTTATTAATGATGTGATTTTTTTTTTTTTTTTTTTTTCCACCACGACCATGGCGTCAAGGATGTTAACCAAAACTAAATGGGAGAAGCGTTGTTGTGACGTTCACTCAGACACGGAGGATTAACAGTGAATTATCTCCACTGCATGTGCGATTGTGGTTTAGGAGATAACATGAAAGCAAGGTATATGCTGTCGGCAGCATCGCACCTCAACACTCAACACCTCTGTTAGAAATAGCTACAACATGACACAAACCTTTTTTTTTTTACATCCTACACCTAACCCCCCTCTCCTCCACTGTGTGATGAGCAATGCAAGACGATGATGCATCACTTTGACACCTCACAGAATCCAAAGCCTGTACTTTCACCAAGCGAAACTTTGCCACAATCTGTGGCCTGGCTGTGCGCCAGTTGTGCTGTATACATACTGTACAAATGTTCACAGTTTAGCCTGAGGCTGGTAATGAGCTAGTAAGCAGCGGAATCCTCAATGGAGGGTGAGAGAGAGATGAATCCCTGGACTTCCACACGGCTGCTGGATAAATCTGGCCTCGCTGAGACAGAGAACACCCACTCACATCTGCACCAGCTGCTTTGTGGCTCAGTGGAAGTCCCTCCC
>JAPZEA010000022.1:12431053-12443193 GCA_029783685.1 Heniochus monoceros | reverse complement strand
ATATTCGATGCTTTTAACTCGAAATGTTGTCGAATGATGGTTGCTGTTGGTGATGTTGTGGCTATTAAATGACAATAAATGACGCAGGGGTTCTTTCATAGAACAAAAAAAATCTGACCAAGTTCATATGAACTTTTCAGGCCTTTCCAAAGGAAAATGTGATAATTTACAAAGTTAGCCAGAAACCAAAGGTAATTTTCAAGTCTAATTTCATGTTTAATTTAATTTGGGAGTCATATTTCTCACCACCTGTCAAAGGTAAATCTAATATTCACTGGCGTTTTCTCCCAGGTCTGGTCAGCCAACTCCTGAGAAAAAGATCCAAGTCTTTTTTTGGATTGCTAGACGTTGGCCTCTTCACCACTCATTTGTTTTACTCATTTACGGCCCTCTGCCATTTTGCAACATTCAAGAAGAACACAGCAGAATCAGATTGTGGGCAGAGAGCAGCTTCCTGTGAGCTGAGGGAGACTTTAAACTGAGAGGACTGGGATGTTGCTGTTGACTCTCAGCGGGACTGGCAGCGCTGACAAGCCTTTCTCCATTCAAAGAGCTTTTTGTTTTCACGTTACAGCAATAGTCCGACATGTTCGCTTTCTTGCCGAGTCACATGAGAAGAACAATATCACTTTCCTAGCTGTCCCTTAAATATAAGGCTGCAACCAGTAGCCTGTTAGCTTATCTTAGCATAAAGTCTGGAAACAGCTAGCCTGGCTCTCTCTGAAGGTAACAAAATCCACCTACCAGCTCCTCTAAAGCACACCAATTAGCATGTTATATCTCGCTTGTTTGCAGTCTTTGTGCAAAGC
The DNA here is from genome assembly GCA_029783685.1 of Heniochus monoceros. NCBI lineage: Eukaryota > Metazoa > Chordata > Actinopteri > Chaetodontiformes > Chaetodontidae > Heniochus > Heniochus monoceros. The sequence continues at coordinate 12,442,384 of JAPZEA010000022.1, read as the reverse complement.
TAACTAAACTAAAGCTAAAACAAGTTGTGGTTTTTACAGGGAGTCACCTGCCAGACTGTTGCCGGACTGCCAAGAGCAGGTGCCAGGCAAGAGACTTCATGAAGAGACTGCTTCCTGCAAAGCAGTAGTCCGGCACATAACCCCCATAAAACCACAATGTTTTTACACTTGAGTTGTTGTATGGATTAAACAAACAACACACAGCATGTTAATTAGTGACCTTTACTGGCAGGTACTGGTGGGTGGATGTTGTTACTTTTGGACAAAGAGAAGCTGTTTCCCTGTTTTCTTCCTTTATGCTACATTAAGATAACCGGCTGCTGGCTGTAGCCTCATATTTAACATGCAGACAAGAATGGTATTGATCTTCTCATTTAATTCTGTGCAACAAAGTGAATTAGCAAATTTTCCAAACATGTCAAATTACTGTTTTAACGTTCCTCTCCTGGCACTTATTAAACCCCTAAAAAGTCATCAGTTCATCGAAAATGCATATTTATATTTATTTATTACAAAAATCCCTTTGTGCCTTACATTAGCTTAGATGTCACTCCACACCTTTACCTTAAATATTATGAGATGATCTAAGCAGTCCCATCCTCTCCACCTACCCCTCCTCCACTCACCTGTAGCTTCCACTCTGCTCATCAAACACTCAAAGCTATCTGACAAACTGTTTTGAGTAACGTTTGCTCTAGCTTTCTTCGTCAACACCCTCAAGCCATATAAAACATCATGTCAGGCATTTGATATGAATCATCATGCAACTTGGCAGGCTGACGTTGGCTAACGTTATCTAGCACACTGCAGATTTGTATTGACACAGTCAACGGATAAAACACAGGAAAAGTAAACTCATCAACACGCTGGCTCGTACACACTGTGTCCCCAGGATAAATGGATGGAATGGAGTCAGGCTTCAATATAAGTTCTCTGACAGCTCTCTGAAAAAGGCTGCTGCAGGCGACCGTTTGGCTGTTGGATTTTCAGATCATTTTCAGGCAATACATTGTTCATAAACACCACATGGACGAGGTTAAAAACTTGATTTTCATTGGAGGGGGTCTTCGGTATTAAATGTTCTTTAGTGGACAGGAACATTTTTTAGAAAATGTAGAGCGCCTGTGTGCAAGTCTCTGAGCAACAATGATACAGCCTGTTAAAATTTTGACTGAGAAAACTGACAAAATGTCAACATGTGAGGAAAAATTGTGGTGCACAATGTGTGATGTCTCAGCTTTTTTAGCAACAGCTCCTGGACCTTTCTGTCTATTTCTACACAGTGCGTGTGCACTTGTAAAGACAGAAAAACAGAACAATAAAAACATATATTTAAAAGATGTGTTCCCCGCACGGACACTGCCTCGTATATCTTATTACATCTACAGGAAAACGTGTGTCACTCTCTGTGTGTGTTCATTTGTGTCATTACTGCGTCTGTGTCTCTCTCTCAAGGAGTGCAGGCAGCAGGGCTTGGCCTATTATTAACCCTCAAAGCCGTGCTCGCAGTTAGAGGCAGCTGTGCATTTGGGCAAGGCAGGCCCAACAAAGACCACTTCTGTTGTGAACACAATGCCGACACCAGAGTAACTGCGTACACGCACACAAACACAAACTATCCCTTCCCATCCGTGCTCTGTAAACACAGAGACCGTCACATGCTGATTAATTAGTTAAAAGCACAGTTCGGCAGCTCAGGGGCTTCAGATTCTATCACCATGACAGCTGCAATCATCGTCACAGGAGGGCCCATTCTTCAAGTCGCTACTGTGTTTATGGAGTATCCAAACACACAGGTTTACAGGGCTTTGGCAAACCTGGCTGACATTCGCACTGTGGATAGGCGGTAATTTATTATAAAAACAGCGATAATATTCTACGTCCATCAATCATCCATTACCTGCTTATTCTTAAGTCCTGTAACAGCAACAAAGTGAACAGAATCTGTATGTATCTTTTTGTTTTTTTGCTGAGGTACTGACACGCCACAGTCTCCACGCCACATGTGCCAAACAGTGACCATGAAAAACCTGTCTTTGATAATATTTCATGATGGCAGCACCCAACCTCGCTCTGTTCTATTTTGATTCAGGCATCAAAGCAGTAGAAACACACAAAGCTGCACATTTTAGCGACATTCAGTTATGTCCCACGCTGCTGTGTTGAAAAGATCATTCTCTGCTTTTCCAGGTCATTGCCTTTGTTAACATCTTGTTGTCCATTTTATATACTATTTGCAATAAATGTAGTCCATTATTGTCCATTAGTGACCCATATGTAACTGTCTGTCCTAATGTTTGTGTATGTGTGTGTTTATGTCTGTGTTTGTGTGTGGATGCCCTCGCAGGGACAGACATGACTCCCAACTATGTCGACAGCAGCCTCTCCAACTGGACCATCTCCCCGTGGTGCACCTGTAAGGGCAGCGGAAACCAAGAAGAGGAATGCATGAGCTTCCTGCGGTACTTCACCAATAACACATGCCTAAGTGAGCCATCCTGACACACGGACACTGCATGCACCTGAAGTGTGTTTTGTAACCGATAGGGATCCAGCAGTCATGTAATACTGATAAGAGCACAAGCGTGTGATGCGGTAGTTGCTCTTGCTGCCATGTAAGAGTAGAGCGAGCCATGAACTTTGATCTAATGCAGCTATACCGTTCCCATGTCAGGTGCTGCTTGTCAGTGTTGTCGAGCTCTCCAGTGAGATGACTGGATGTGATGTTGTTGTGGAGCAGATGGTGGTGGAGGGACTGAATGTGCGACGGATGGGGCTGGAGCAGTGGGGCTACACGCTCTTCAGACATCCACGTATTAAAATGTCAAAAGAAAATTAAGTTAAACTGTAATTAATTAATGTCATCATTATTATTAGAAAATAATTAATGATTTCTTTTATTTTGATAAGAGGAAATAAAACTGGAAGGATTAAGTGAAAATATTTATGGATGGATGGGTGGATGGGACATCTTGAAAATATATCTGCCTCATAGTTGGATTTATCCATGAAAGAAAAATTTACCATTTATCCATGAACAACCCTTTGCCCACTGATTAAGTTGGAATTAAATGTTCTTAGTTTCTCAGAAACTAGTCATTTCTTATCATTTCTCATCCCTCCTTTGGGCAAGATCTGCCCAAGCTTTAATACAAAAGAAACCATTTGCATGTCATTTCCACATTCAATCTGAGAGAGTTAAAGGGCTTATACCTTACGGGAGAAAAATGTCATGAAAAGGAACAGATCCAGCACAAATGAAATAATAGCAGAAGCTAAAATACATATCATCTGTACTAATGCATAACACACATGGCGCAGCATGACAGAATGGTTACCTCAAACATCCTTATGCTTTTTACCCTGAGAAGTAAAATACAGTGAGCTCCTTCCTTGCCATGGCGGAGCGAGCAGTGTCATCAGTGCTACAAGACACCATTGCCTTTAACATGTTCCATTGTGTGGATAATGCTTTCAGACCATTTCAATAGATTGCTGGGGTACCGTTTTAGCTGAGTGTGCAGGATGAGGGATGAGGCTGGGAGCTGAGGAGGCGTCTTGAAAAATAACACAAAATGCAGCATCTCCTCTCTGCAGTCAAGGGGAACAGGCGATAAACTTCGACACACCAGAGAGGAGAATATACACAAAAATACACTCATGATACAGTACTATACACATATATATTTATATATCCAAACAGATGATCTTTCAGCTCCCCTTGACCCCCATCAACCACACAATCTCACACCTATCTTTCTGTTTTCACTGTTTCTGCAGGGTAAGTCCTTTTTTCAGCCTGTCCTCACCAGAAAAAATCATATAGGTCGTCTGTGCAAGTAGGTTATTACGACCCATATTTACGTTTATTGTTCGGCTGCGACCTCTAGTGGCTGTAGTAATTATGGCGGGAGCAAGGGAGGAGGTCAGGCGACGTAGTAGAAAGAGCAAGAAAGTCCAGATGTGGAGGAGGTGGGGTGGATGGATGGGCCAAACAAACACAGGACTTTCACCCAGGAGACTGCTGCCATGTAAAACCCAAAGTTTAACTTATTTTGACTTATTTAATGGACTTATTTAAAGCAACATGTGTAATAGTAATGCTTGTAAGCCAAACCATCTTTTCCTAAACCTAACCAAGTAGATTTGATGTCTAAACCTAAGCAAACTGCGACTGTTTTTGGGAGTCATTGGCAAGAGACCTATTTGGCTGTTTAGATATGAGGACGTGTTGCCTTTTTTACACTGACTGATGAGCATGAAAATAAAAACCATGTTAGATAAATCATTTATCATCCACACTCTCTCTCCCACTCTCTCCTTATGAGATCAAGCGAAGGAATAGAGGAGTAGTTATTCAAATATGTATGGAGGCCAACAGAAAACATTCCAGTTGACAGGATATTATAATTAGAGTGCAAACATAGTCTGAACCCTGATTGCCCTCATCCCTCTGTCTCTGTTCCTCATGTTCTCTCCTCCCTTATCTCTTACTCCATCTGTCCCTGCAGGTAGGGCAATGCATGCTATGCCCAGGAGTTAAAGGAAAACTTATCCAGAGTCATTAAAAAATTGAATTGCTACTGGCAATGAGCTTAATCACTCAGTGGAACATTTGGGTGAAGTAAAACATCCTGTGTGGAGGCCCTCCAGCCAACTAGTTTGATTTATGACTTTATATCCTACATCTTACAGCATCTGTAGGGGGATAGCTAGCTATAGCCGACCCTGACAAACAGATGCGTAACATCACATGTCTCAGCAGTACTTCACTAGCTCTTTACCGCTAGCATTAAAGTTGTTAAGCTTCACTGGTGAGCTCTGTTCCTCTCTGTGCTTTTATTTTCCTGCAGCAGCCCAATTCACCACTGTTGAACAGAATGAGAAACATGAAGGCTGCTTTTGTATTTAAGTGTGCAGGTGTATGTGTGTGCCTTTGCGCGTGTTTTGCTGCACAGTATGTTTACATGCGTGTGTGTGTGTGTGTGTGTGTGTGTGTGTGTGTGTGTGTGTTTCTTTTAGTGGTGGAGGAGGTCTAAACTATATTGAGCTCCTGTAATATGACCAACTGTTTTTTTCAACCCTCTTGTGTAGGAGGGGAAATGGAGAATATGGAGTCCTATTCAATTTATGCTCGCATCATTGTACATTAAGGTACTTGCTACCACCCCCCACCTACTACTACACACACACACACACACACAGGCTTATTGAGCATCAGAAAAACAGCGTTTTGTTCCAATTATGGCTTTGACAGCCTTCACGGCAGCAAAGTCGGGTGCCACTGGTCCAATCCCTGGAGTGTCCAAGCCAGTAATTGAAAATGAAGTCCTTGGCTATGCGTGCCAATAGGGCTTGAGCCTCCTCTCCCTATGCATGCACTCACACACACATATTCACTAATGTGCAATTTCGTTTCGTGACAAAGCCCCGTCTCCCTGACGGCCGAGCTGATGTATGTGACACTTCAGACTTCCAACCAATTCTCGTCCATCTCTCAAGAGACGGGAGCGCGGTGACGAGACGCTTCAGCGTGTCACTCATCTGATCGCCATACACTCGAGATTGTTCAGTGCATATTGTTATTTGGAACTTATCAACCTTTAAAGTATCTGCAATCCAGGAACAACGCTAACACAACTAGCCCTTGTGTTTTGCTGAAAGTGACTTGACTTCCTCTTTGTTTGGGTTCCAACAGATCAGATTTTCTCCTTTAAATACTGTTTTTCTTTCCTTCTCACCTTTATAAACCCCAATATATGAACAGTTTGAGAAGTAACCCCTCCCTTTGCTGCATACTGGCCTTGCACATTTGATGTGGAAATAACCAGAAAGCATTGTTATCATATTGAATTAGGAAATATGTCACGTTTTATATGTTGAAAATGAACATATATGTGTTAATGCTTTGTCCAAAGAGTCACTGAATTTACTTATGTTTGGGTCAGTAGGCTCTCATAGAGGTCTGACTCTATGTTATTAAACTGTTACAACAAAAACCCAAATGGATTTATTTGGGATTTTAGAGGCCAGTGCTGCATAAAAGATTCTGTCAGCACCAATCACTGATACAGCACAGCTTTAAATTAAGCTAAATTGAGCTATTAACCGACAAACCAATCAGTCACATTTATATTATTCCCGTTTTGGGATATTTGGCAGGGAAAGCTGTGAATCTCAGTTTCACAACAATAACACTCAGTCCCCTCAGTGACACCGCCTTCAAAGTCTGCCTCTTTCACAACCTGTAAGACATCCCTCACGCGGGATCACTAATGCTCTACAGCAGCTGAAAGAGGCTCTGTCACTGCTGTTAACCGTGCATTACCTCAGGCTCTCCTGTTCTCTCCACAAAGCATCCCATTGCTTCTCCACTCAAACTGCCACTAAGAGTTGAGCCGTAAAGCCCAAACGGCTCACTTAGTCCTGCGACAGACTGACTGCAGCAAGGCAGCACAAGTGGATTTGACCGACTGAAGACACAACGAGTGTTGTCTGTTTATCGCGCCCAAAGCTTGACCGTACGCTGAAGTGGGAGCGGGGACAAGGAAACTGAGACTCCTAAATCTCAGCAACCAAAAGCTTCCTCTGGAGAAAAATGATTGAAATAGGAGACACCCGTCTTTGTTTTTCTTCGCTGCTGCTGTGTGCAAAATAAATTTCTGTCACGCGAGGTCTCCTGGAAATCATGTTTGACAGTAAAGCGTTGAGTGATGCAATGCTATAATCATGAGCATGACATCATGCAAAGATCACTTTTGGCACTGACATGTTGACACTTCTCTTTTATCACAGGCTCAGTCTGTGGGGTGTCAAAGCAAAACAGAAAGGCAATGGAGTATAAAATACAGAGCCTTCAAACAGTCCCATCTATCTTGCACCCATTCTTGTCTTTTCTGGATGTCTCTGTGTGTCTGGAACAGGTACTGAGCCACTTCATTGAACACCTTTTGGGAGTCAAACCCAATTCGTATTTGGCCTCTTCCACTCAGCTTTTCTAATTAATATCAACCTCAGCAGTGAATAGCATTTCCCTGCCAAGCTTAATATGTGTGTATGTGTGTGTATTTGCACATATTGCAGATGCAAACCTCTGTGTGAGTGTGTCCGTGTGTGTGTGTGTGTGTGTGTGTGTGAGAGAGAGAGAGACAGAGTTAGAGAGAGAGAGACAAAGGAGTTTGTGGCTGTGTCGTTTCAAATGTGTGCAACTCCAGGTTCGATCAACGGTTGCTTTCTCACCCTCTCACCAGCCCCCATCGACAAGACCCTGCTTGTCTCTAAGTGACACATATGCATTTCAGTCGGCCTAATCAAGAATGCATCACTTTTAAAGACATGTGTGCACACCGGTGACACTGAATCTGTGTGTCAGAGCAGTCAAATTCGTCAAAAGTGTCTTTCCCTGACAAAGTGTGCATTATTAAGGTAGCAAGGATGAGAGGTGCACTGAACGCATCATTCAGCCAGGGATACGTCAGCTACCTCACAGCGTCACCGTACTGAATACATGGCAACAACGCAAGAACTTACTGTCATCACACACGCTTTGGGACTTGAACAGTCTCCCTGGAGCTGCCGCCTGATAATATGCAGATGTCGCAGGTTCACACCACAAGTGCTCCAGGCATGAATATTCCCAGGATGATAATAATGATAATAAAAAAAATGCTCAGAATTGGCATGTGTCAGCAGGCTTGTTGGGGGACTTACTTTGCTGTTAGGTGCCACTGCAGTGCTGAATGTGTGCATGAATTTAGAAACATTTTTTTTTAGGATTTACACTGATGTTGGTTGAATCATTTAGTAGCCGTGGTACAAATATTTCACAGTGCCTAGAAAAGGAAAACAAAGATGGAATATCAAACACTTCAGGGCCACCTGACCATCAGAAAGTCTGTGCGGACAGACGTAATGGGCCAGGCGTCCATCAACCAAATGTCCACCCAGCAGTTTCTGCTTCTAGTTGGGGTCAGTGCATCACAGCTGTCCTCAGGACACTTCACGATAAAGGGAGCAGGGATGCCTTATTTTATTTACCCAAATCAGCTCCACACTGAGGCCATATGCAGCCAACCCTCTGACTGAGCTGGAAATCTATACTTGCAATCAATGAAAGAAAATTGGAACAAGATAGCTGATCTTTGAGTAACACTCATAACAAAGAGTGAGATTATTCTTTTGCGCGTTCTGTTTCATTTATCAAGATCAGAATAAAAAGGGGATTTTTTTTTTAAATCAATCCCAACCCCACAAAAAGGCCTTTTGTACGCTGAAAATCAATCATTTCAAATCTCTATCCGCGTCATGAGCGCTATCCAAGGTGCTGACCGCGCGTCTGTTTGAAAGAGCTCCACCGCAGGAGCTGATCACAGCCGCACACACACGAGCCTGTTAGAAATAAACGCCTCCTGCGTGCGCCTCGCCAGCCTTGAACACCCACAGGTACACGCGAACAGGTAACATCTCACCTTCAACTTCGTATTCGGGCAGGTTCACCGGGGCGCTGTAGGAGAGGATGTCGGGGATGGTGCAGATCCCCCGGTACATCAAGGTGGAGGTGACTGGGTGCATCGGCATGGCTGCGACCTTTGGCTGCCACCTGCGCCCTCGTCATACAGAAATGTCTACAGAGAGGATCCCAACTTCCCCCCACGGCCACCGAGGGATCGGAGAAGCGAGTCCATGGATGGGGGGAGAGGGGTGAGGTGGGAGACGGTGGATTCCGCAGCGTGTCCGCTTGCTTTTGCTTTTGGTCAACGACGGAAGAGCGGGGGGAAATATAGGGGTGTCTCACCTCATTGCAGTTTTGTTATTTGCTCGAAAGAAAAGCAATATCCAGAATAATACACAAAGTCACTGGATGTAAAAACTACCTCAGACCGAGACAATGCGCACATGCATGCATCACCATCCACCAAGGCAAGCTCCACATCTGAGCTAGTTAGTGCAGCTTATTTGTCTCTTTTGCAAACCGATCAATCGATACACAAATTCGCAGGTCATCAATCCACTGACTGTTTGTGCGTTTAGTCCCAGCGTTTCGTCTGCCGCGAGCATGCATCCACTTGTTGGATACGCGCGCTCACTTGACGCACTCCGTCCTCGAGGTCCAGCCACCTTCACATAATCCACAGAAACGACGCGTTACTCTTAAAAAAAAAAATAGCCTTAAAAAAAAAAAAAAAAGAAATCTAAACGCGTCTCTTGAAAGCGTGAAAAGATGACAGGTCAGCGCGTGTCCGGATCCTCAAAGACAATAATTGCTGGCTCGCACTTAATTGGTCACGGGGGCGCATTGCGTTCCAGTTGTTTCTTCTTCAGTGGAGGAGTGGAGGAGTGTTTTTTGTGAAAGGAAGCTCTCTGTGTGGATCTGATATGTAGTCCTCCCTCTCTCTCGTCTCACCCCCAGTCACTCTGTCTCTCTCATACATACGTCTACAAATACACACACTCTGTATGGGTGTAGGCAATCCCTCCCGAATAACACACAAACGCTCCCCTCCCTCCCTCCCTCTCTCTCTGTCTCTCTTTCTTTTTGTTCCGGTTACTCACCAGCCTTAGACTAAAACCATCAGGTGTGATAGACGGCCATGTATGGCAGGTGTATGGCTGACTTCTTCCCACACGAGTGAATGCCAGGCTCATTATGCATTTGAAGTTTTGCTATGACGCAAAACTGCATCTCCTGCTGATGCAGGTGGCCATACTGGTGTGACACACAGCAGGAAGTATTTTACAGATCGCGAGAGAGGGAGAAAGAAAGAAGAGGCAGAGAAACCGAGTTACAATTCCCTCTAGCCTGCTTCTTTCTGTCTCATCATCTCCAATTGTATGCTTTGCTGCACCACTATCTGCACAGAGCGACCCAGTTGGAATGAACAGTTGTGCTCTTCAATGGACGTGGTTGGCTAAGCGGTTCAGGACTGGTCTTTCTTTCTCTTTCTCTTTCTTTAATTTTAGTCAATTACAGGGTCAGTCAGGGCCTTTTCAGGGCACTAAGGACATATTTTGCTTTTGGGTGTCTCCATCCACTGCATTTATGTCTCTTTCTTCATGTATAAAACAATAGTTGAATAAACCACAGCGATGTCCTGGCTATATCTTGGCAAAGCATGCCGTTTGACGGGTCTATGGAGAATGTTTTGAGGAATGAAGCAATAAAAGTGATTTGTTATTATGCAAAGTGATTATGGAAACATTCATAAAGTCGATTTATTGGCTCCACAGTAACCCTTGCTTTTTTATATATTGCATTTACTTCATCATCATCGTGGAACCTACAGAGACCTATCACCTGAATCTGCAGCTTCCCTCGGCTTTACACAGCTTTATATTGAGCTTCAGCTAATTGTTTAGCTGTCCGGCCTGCAAGTTTTATGTTTTGAGTCCCTCTCACTGTTCTCCTGTCTTCATTTTTGGCCGCAGCAGGCAGCTGTTTTCAGAGAGGAAGTTCTAAAAACCCACTGTACGCTACCTGCTCAGCAAACGGCGGGCAGACACAGTTAGCAAGTGGCTGGTGCATTTAGAGCCAGATATTTCCCTCAGGAGTTTCAGGTGCCAAAAACAGAGCTAAAAGAGAGCGAATATTGGACTTTTATTCAACAAGAGGATATCTCAATTCTCCTCACACTTCAACATGGATGCTATCCCAGAAACAAAACCAAGCAGTCTGTGAAAAGCATTTGCGGACAAAAAGCTCAGTATATAGGAACAGCCAGGAAAGGCTGGTGCTCTACTGCATGACACAGTCCATTCCTGATCGGTTATAATCTGCAAGGTCTGAACTGGTTACATAACCCCTGAAAAAAAGCTTTAAATTTCTCCAAAATTCCACCTTTGCTCGGTCACTGAGTTGCAACATTCTCCACACATGAAAACATCCACTGTATTGGCTGGCATTTTCTAATGCTCAACAGACCATTGGTCAGTCTGACGGTGTCAGCAGTGTCCAACAACCGCTGGCTGGACACAAAAGGGCACCACCAACTTTGTGTCCTCGGGCGACATGTGGCACCTTTTTATTTCCACAAAAACAGCCTACCTAAAGCCTGCTCAACAGGAGGAAACTTTGAAGGTCAGACCACTTTCAGAATCCAATAGCCGCAGTGCTCTGACTCCAGTGCGTCACAGGGCACATTTGTCACTGGAAATGTTTAATGATTACCCCTGCCGGGTTAAGGTCTCTCAGATTCTCGTTGTACACATTCTGTGTGTGTGAGAGGTGAGCTGGTGTTAAGGCTGGCGCTAGATGGCAGCTCATCCTGCCACCCCGGTGCCTCCTCACACTGTTGTTCGCTAAATGCTGCAGATAAAAGGAAATGTCAGAAAACT